>CM037790.1:4207973-4249486 GCA_021229015.1 Solen grandis | reverse complement strand
TAACACGAACACCTTGTATAAACCTATATGAAAAAAAAACCCCTATAATTGGGATTCCTGGGTATCATCTATTCTGAGTTATAACCCTTATTATACATGCTCCCATGACTTCATTTAATGAGTATTTAAAGTTCTACATCAATAACAAACTGGTTTAAGAAATATAGCACTAAATAAGCAAGTGTTTAATATACAAGCAGAAATAGACTAAATATGCTTTGTAAGGAGTGAAATGTAAAAGGTCAAGAAGATTCCAAATTGCTAGGCAATGAAGAGGCAACAAAGAATGCCTCATAACACAATCTAGGACATTAAGATCAGGAGATATGCTACGAACACACATACAAAAGAACAAAGATAAGTACATACAAACAAACATGGGTTACATTTTATGCCCCCAAGCTATAAATGGCGGACCCATAAAAACAAACTTTCTGTATATTCTTATGCGTCATCTTGTAATCTCCAGCACAGCAAGCTTTTATCATAAATTTACATTATACAATATCAACTACAAAGTTGCCTTTGGTAAATACAAAGTTGCACATATGGCCTTGCCTGCATTTATACTCAAATATGCAAATACATATTCACATACCTGTGGTTCGGTTCAGGAAGATGGTGGCCACCAAAAGTTTCCAGGGGTCGTGAAAGAGACTCTCTTGCACCAGGTTGAATGGGGACTTTGGTGGAGTCCAATGCATATCTCGGTGTAGCTGAGGCTGGGGCACAAAGATCCCACTCAAGAAGTACTGGCTCTCGATGGCTGTGTTGGGTGGGGAGGCAGGTGGGGTCTCAATGTCAACATCTGTGGGTACATGAGAGAAGACTCAGATATTCCCTTTAATACTCTATTGTGCTATTTAACACCATAGAAAGGGAGCGATAACATTACCTCTGTTTTGGCTGTGCTGACCTTTAGCCCTTTACTGCAAAGACAATTATTTCAACCAGCAAGGGCAATAACTCAATTAGAATTAAACCAACCATGACATGCCATGGATATGAGCAATAAGCAATGATATATATAAATGCTGTGCAGTTAAATCAAAATCTGACTAATAGTAGCTGAGAAATAGAGCAGATAAATATAATCAAGAAATATGACAAGAGGGCATAACTCAGTGATTGAATCAAGCATAACATACCTACAATATGCCCAAGTTGATTTGGTACTTATAATTATTGTGACATTAAGGTATAACCCCCTTATGATTTTGATTCAAATTTCATGAACATTATTATGGGGCATATATCTTAACTGGAAGTAAGTTACAGGGAAATAAGCCTTAAATGAAAATCTGATTGATGGATCTGACAAATAGTGCTGACAAAATATATTCAATTAGTATAAACAAGAGGGCCATAGAGGCCCTAATTTGCTCACCTCAGTATAGGGTTACCCATGGAACATCTGGACTAAAACATTTTGAAATCTGGCCAGTAATTTTGAAGGAGATGATTTTACATAATTCATTTCTTTCCATTGCCAATGCAACCAGAGTTCTAAATAAATCAGTTTTATTTTAGCAACTTTTGTGTTGGTTCACCCAAGGATCATCCCTGCCAAGTTTAATCAAATTCTGTCCAGCTGTTTCAGAGGAGATGTCGTTTAAAGATTTCACTAAATACGCAGACCTTTTATTCATAACCGTAACCGCTACTCATGTGCTGTTGTTTGTAAACGTGTTATTTTGCTCTGTAAACATTCATTTTAAGCGTTAACAATATAACCGTGACACTTATAAATCAGAACAGCAACCCATTTTACATACTTGAAGATCTACTCCTGTAAAAAGAAAAAAAGTAGCGCTTCACGTAATTCACGCGTAATTTTGCATGAAAGCGAGTTAGGTTACTCCCAGAGCATTTCTTTGCTCTGAAATAGAAACAAACATTCAAGTATCTAAAACATCAAGTACCTTGTCAAGTCTACATTTAAGTAACAGTAGGGAGTGTATATAAATCGGGTCCTAGGGAATGACCTACTTCTGAAGTTCATGACCCTAATTCCGGATTGTTTTGTAACAAAAAGAGTGCGTAATTGATTGTCTTACTACCGACTAAAGTTGCAGGAGAGTGTGTGGAGTTTTTGCTTCATGTGGCTTTTACCTCTATTGTATCAATAATTAAGAATCACAGCTTTTTTCCTGTTAATCCGGCTGTCGTCTCTCAACGCATTGAGTGCTTTGATTACTTTCCATTGCCATGCCAACCAGAGTTCTACATGGATCAGGTTTTTTTTGGCAACTTTTGTGAAGGTCAACCCAAGGATCATCCCTGTCAAGTTTAATCAAATTCTGTCCAGAGGTTTCAGAGGAGATGTCGATTAAAGGTTTCACTATATACATGCATGTATAAGGCAAATTAGCCCCGCCCCAGGCAGATCAGAATAATTTTAGCAATCTTGGTAGATGGTTACCAAGGAACATCTGTACCAAAACATTTTGAAATCTGGCCAGTAGTTTTGATGAAGATGATTTTCAAAGTTTTATTTTGTTTTTTTCCTTTCCATTGCCATGACAACCAGTGTTCTGCATGAATCAAGTTTAGATTAGCAACTTTTGTGAAGGTTCATCCAAGGATCATCCCTGCCAAGTTTAATCAAATTCTGTCCAGTGGTTTCAGAGGAGATATTGTCTAAAGCAAATTGTTGACTTAAATTGTTGACGACGGACGACAAATTTCTTACAACTTATACTAATCCGTCTCAATGGTACCTGGATTAAACCAGTAATTTGCGCCTGAGAAGGCCATAATAAATCCTTGCCCCCAACAGGGTTTGTGCACACAACCTTCAGATTTGCAGTCAGTTACATTACCACTGGACCACAGCACCCTTAAATTAGAATTTGATCAAAGGTAGCTGAGAAATAGGGTTGACAAATTGAACTGAATAAATAACAAGGGGTCATGACACATTTAAAATCAAGTTGATCATGACACTCCAATGATATGCGTAACTAGGCTTGTTATTTAACAGTCTTGTAAAGTTAAATCAAAATCCAAACAAAGGTAGCTAAGATATAGCACAGACATATCTCATATACAGACAGATGGACCTAATGATGTGACTCCTATATTCTTTGCACACCTGCAATGTAGTGAAACAAGTAAAAATATTGTTGCCTCAGAAACTGGCCAATCTTTACAGTGAATGCCTGTAACGTATTTAAACAGGTAATTTTTTTTCTCTCCTCAAAGCCTGACCCCTTTTTAGTGAAGGAACCATGATAATATTTAATTTTAGAAAATTAATCGTAAAATTGATGTATTTTTATAGTTTTATTTAAATGACTTAAAATGTAATTTGATATTTGGGTTATATAAGCCTTCCCATCTGTTTATTCAATATTTCAATTTTCTTGAGATATAAGATATA
Source organism: Solen grandis (assembly GCA_021229015.1). Taxonomy (NCBI): domain Eukaryota; kingdom Metazoa; phylum Mollusca; class Bivalvia; order Adapedonta; family Solenidae; genus Solen; species Solen grandis. The sequence goes on along the minus strand of CM037790.1, from coordinate 4,246,104 downwards.
TTAATTAATTAAGAACGTACATTTGCATATTTTAATCAACAAGTAACTGGTGTTGCATGCAGCACATGAGTCCCCTACCGGTGAGATGCATAATTTTTCTGTTACCGTAGCAACCAGAATTTTGGTCCGAGAAGAAAAACAAAGTGACATGCAGAATCTTAGGGTCTCTTCTAGAATGCAAGATTCACGCTATTTTTTCAAAGATCGCGAACATTTTTGAAACGTGTGTGAAAATCCCACATCAAAATAGTTAACTTACTCAAAAAGAGTAAAATTTCCAGTCGGCATATTTGTTTACATGAACACTGGAAACCGAAGGGAGGTAACTATAAGCTATATAAAATCAATATTTTCGTTGAAAAAAAATTGAGGAAAAAAACTCTTGTTGTCATAAATAAAAATATTTTCATTTAATCGGCTGAACGGCTTGGTGAAACTGGCTCGGTGAAACTAAGTCAGTGCAGACGAATCATGTCACTGGGTGTGATATCGATCCTGGTCAGTAAAAAAACAACAAAGCCCTCGAATTCTATATTGGCACCCAATGTTTTTGAAAATCCCCCCTATTTTTCAAAGTGAGGGGGGAAATTAACCCCTATTTTTGAATTTCTAGAATAGACACTGGAATCTCTATAAATGTACTGCCATCTATTCATATTCCAAGTTTCATATCATTATATTAAACAGTTTTTAAGTTATCGCGGTATCCAGATTTCCGGATATCTGAACAGACAGACAGAGGGCAAACCTAAAGTCCTTGCTGGTGTAAACACCACGACTAACAAGCGCTATCAATTTGAATGAACGCCATGCCCCAGCAGGGGGCCTTTAACCTTGGGGTCAAGGTCATATGAAGGTATAGGTCACCTGGCGGGTAGAGCTCATCAAGGTGCATAGGCTGTAGGTGGAAGGACTTCTGTATTATGGTCAAGATTAAAGGAAGGTCTTCTGTATTATGGTCAATGTTAAAGTTTTGTGACAAACAAACAGACAGACAGACAGACCAAAAACAATGTGTCACACATCAATGGTATACTTCTTGAGTTGTCAAATGATCCATCTGACAAAGCCATATTTTGACTTCAGTAATTCTTAAACCACAGCAACAATTATTTTGATCAGAGGGGAAAACCAACAAGAGGGCCAAGATGGCCCTAGATCGCTCACCTGAGAAAAGTATCATTCATTGCCTGTACAAAACAGATTGCTTTAGAATTAAGATGATGAGGTGAAACAATATTCAGGAATTTTCTGACCCCATCCACAAAAGATATCATCATGACAAACATTCTGCCAAAGTTTGAGGATGATTGGACCAAAAATGTTGCCCTCAGAGTATAAACAAGATTTTTCTAAGATTTGACCTACTGACCTACATTTCTGTCCAGCCCCACCCATTTTCGAACTGGTTCGAGATATAATAAAGACAAACATTCTGACCAAGTTTGAGGAAGATTGGATTAAAATTGTAGCCTCAAGTGTGTAAACAAGATTTTTCTAAGATTTGACCTACTGACCTACTTTTGGATCCAACCTGACCCATTTTCAAAAGGGTTCAAGATATCATCAAGACAAACATTCTGACCAAGTTTGAAGAAGATGGATCAAAATTGTGGCCTCTAGTTTGTAAACAAGATTTTTCTAAGATTTGACCTACTGACCTACTTTTTCATCCAACCTGACCCATTTTTGAAAGGATTCAAGATATCATCAAGACAAACATTCTGACCAAGTTTGAGGAAGATTGGATCAAAATTGTGGCCTCTAGTGTGTAAACAAGATTTTTCTAAGATTTGACCTACTGACCTACTTTTGGATCCAACCTGACCCATTTTCGAAAGGGTTCAAGATATCATCAAGACAAACATTCTGACCAAGTTTGAGGAAGATTGGATCAAAATTGTGGCCCTTGGTGTGTAAACATCAAAATTGTTGACGGACGACGGACGACGGACAATCAAGTATCCCAAAAGCTCACCCTGAGCTATGCTCAGGTGAGCTAAAAACCAAAAAACAATAGCAACATGCAAAACTTCTATGTTGCTATCTTTTCATATATCAAGTTTCATAAACGTTAATTATATGTTTTTTGATGTTATTGTGGATCCAGATTTCTGGACAGCTGGATGGACAGATAAGTGCAACTAAATTTGGTACTAATTGAGACGTTAAATCAAAATCAGGACATTGGTAGGCAAGAAATAGTGTAGACAAATTTCAGAAATTCAATTTATATAACAATGAGTCATAACTCATTTAAAATCATGCCAGTCACTATGTGCCAACGATATACTCAACTAGACTTTGGCGCTGTGAAGTTAAATAAAAGGGCCATAACTCATTTAAAATCAAGCTGATAAAGACATGCCATTTGATATGTGCAACTTGGTAAATTCAAATTCCAACCAAAGGTAGAAATACGACAAAGGGCCATAACTCATTTGAAATCAAGCAAACCATGATGTGCCAACGATAATCACAACTTGGTTTAGTATTATTAATGCTGTGAAGTTGGATCAAAATCCAACCAAAGGTAGCTCAGAAATAGCAAAAACAAAATAAATAATATTTAAGAAATACAAGAGGGCCATAATGGCCCTGGATTGCTCACCTGGTATCACAAGTTATGTAAAGTGACCCCCTGGGGCAGGGCCAATTTTGACCCCAGGGCCATGATTTGAATAAACTTGGTAGAGGTCTACTAGCCCACGTTACATACCAAATATCTAACCTCCAGGCCTTGTGGTTTCTGAGAAGTTTTTTTCTATATTAGCTTTTGTTAAAACAAGTGACCCCTGGGGTGGGACCAATTTTGATCCCAGGGTCATGAATTGAACAGGGTCATGATTTGAACAACTTAGTAGAGGTCCACTAGACAATGCTACACACCCAATATCTTAACTCCAGGCCTTGGGGTTTCTGACAAGAAGATTTTTCTAGATTTTCCTATATAAGCCTATGTAAAATAAAGTGACCCCTGGGCCATGATTTGTACACATGATTTTGCCACACACCAAATATCTAAGCCCTAGGCCTTGCAGTTTCCGGGAAGAAGATTTTTTAAAGATTACATTTTAAAAATCTATTCTTAGCTCCTGTGCCCAAGATATGCAATAGACTGAAACGATTTGAACAACTTTGGTAGAGCTAAATGCAAGGAACATCACAGGCAAATTTATCAAATCTGTACCAGTGGTTTCAGAGGATATGTCGTTTAAAGAAAATTGTTGACACCAGACACATGCACGCAGACAGACGCAAGCACTGATGCCGGACGTCCCGTATCACAATATGTATTGTCTCGCCACTTGCCTGGCAATACACAGCTCTACTAGATAAGGCTTGTTACATCACCATTCAGTCATAAACATAGTTTTATACAAATGTACATATATTATATAAAATGGATATTCCCTTGTTCAAAACTAAGCATAAAGATATTGTCTTCCAATTATTTATAGTAAGGTGTACTCAAATTATTATGTACAGACCACAAAAAAAATAAAATAAATAAAAAATAAAAGTAAGAGTACCTACCCTTAGGTATTCAAAGTAAGGATACTTACCCTAAGATTTTCAAAGTAAGGATACCTACCCTCAGGTATTCAAAGTAAGGGTACCTACCCTCAGATATTCAAAGTAAGGGTACCTACCCTCAGAATTCAAAGTAAGGGTACCTACCCTCAGAATTCAAAGTAAGGGTACCTACCCTCAGATATTCAAGGTAAGGATACCTACCCTCAGATATTCAAGGTAAGGATACCTACCATCAGATATTCAAAGTAAGGGTACCTACCCTCAGATAGTCAAAGTAAGGGTACCTCCCCTCAGATATTCAAAGTAAGGGTACCTCCCCTCAGATATTCAAAATAAGGGTACCTACCCTCAGATATTCAAAGTAAGGGTACCTACCCTCAGATATTCAAGGTAAGAGTACTTACCACTCAGATATTCAAAGTAAGGGTTGCTACCCACATATATTCAAAATAAAGGTACCTACCCCAAGATATTCAAAGAAAGGTACCTACCCTTATATATTCAAAGTAAGGGTACCTACCCTAAGTCCCAAAGGGTTTAAAGGGCCTACCCTCAGCATCTGATCCATGTACAATGGAATCCTCCTCTGTACTTGCAGTTCGAGATAGCGACCCTCTCGACCCTGGAGATCTCACATACTCCAGCGATTGTCGCCTTGTAGGTGTCCGACTAAGTGGCAACATTTCTGCTGAATGCTGTGACATAGGAGAACTTGCACCTGATCTTTTGTCTGGAGTTACATTCTGTTCCCTAACATAAAATTTCTTTCTTTTTGGAGAGCTTGTTTCCATAGTCTCTGTAGAAAGTTTTCTTTTTGTATTTTGCAATTTCAATTCAATGTTATTATTATTATTAACAGATTCTGACACAGTTTTCTTTATGCCAGACTGTTGCTGTCTTTCCAATTCTGGGGTATTTTTTGCTGAACAAGATCTTGATCGCTTTGTACTTTCCTCCAATGGCTGCATAGAGTACCCATGCTCCTCCAGTCCATTAAAATGTCCTAAGCGCACACTAGTTAAATATGCATCCTGTACTGTTACTGTATCAGTCACATTAAATACCCTTTCCTCATCAGAAATTAAATCCATATCACTTCTATTTCCCTCAATGTCTCCATTATTCTCCTCCTCATTCCTAACAACATCCTCCTGTCCTGCTTCACTGCCTTGAAATATCACATTTTCTGCCACCACAATATCCTCTCCTACCTCACCATTGTCAGCATCTACCTCCTCAACAGGACTCAAGTCCTCACATTCAACACCAGCACCCTCATATTCACTAACAGAGCCAGGAACCATATAATTCTCTGTTGCCAAGAGTGGGTGGTGCCCATTTTCACTGTTAGTGTTGATAACTGCACTAAGAGAAGCTGGGTCAAGGTAGCCACCAAAGTTCTCCAACACTACAACTTTCTGGACATTGTTGTTTTCAGGCAGGGCTAATTCTGAGTCCTCCTCTTCCTCTTCTTCAACTGGGGGATTACCTAGAAAAGGTTAGACTTTATTTATTTTCTATCAGTTACAGAGTCATTTCTCACAACTTATATCATTAGACATAATATACATAATAATGCTATAACAATAAGATTTAATTCACAATTAAAGCACTGGGACCAAAATGCAGATTTTTTCATGACTGACCAAAAAAACATCATGAGATAAATATCAGTATACGTCCCAAAATATTATTTCAAAATGATAACAAGATCACTGTTAATTTAGAAATTTTTCATCAATTCAAGGGCCATAACTTCAGAGTGTCTTTGAAAATCTTTCTGGTGATCAAACGCAGCTGAGATATTGTGCCCATATACATTGTGACAAAGTTTGGAAAAGATTGACTCACGTTTCTTTGAGAGAGCAGACAACTGTTAATTTAGCAATTTTTCATCAATTCAAGGGCCATAACTTCCAAATGTCTGGGTTAAACTATGTCCATAAACCTTATGTCCAAGTTAAGTTAAGATCTGTTCATGATTTTTTTTGGACAATTTTTCATCATTTCAAGGGCCATAACTCCAAAGTGTCTAATATTGTGCCCATATACATTGTGACCCAGTTTGGTAAAGATCCATTTACGTTTGTTTGGGTAAGAAAGCAGACAACATCATTATACGATGGGTATGAAAAAATAGCAAATGTGTGTGCTTTTCTGCTATTTCAAGGGTCTAAACCTTTAGATCCATCTGTCCAATATCAGCCATAATTGAACTCCACTGACATATTATTGCCATTAAGATGTTTAGAAGTTTAATGAATATAGCTTAATAATTGCATATGCTAGTGAGTAAACAAATCTGGCATTTTTCAAAAGTTCAAGGACCATGACTTCTGAATGAATCATAATCAATCTTAGCTGAGAGATTTTGGTTATAAACATTGCCATAAAGTTTGAAGATGATTGCTTTAACAAATTAGATGTTAGTGAACCAAGAAAGTGAAATCTGGCACTTTTCATAATTAAAAGGGACATAACTCCTAACCTAATTGGATTATATCAGCCTTAATCAAACTTGGTCGAGAGATTATGACTTTAAATATTGTCATAAAGTTTGAAAATGATTGCTCAAGAAATGAAGATGCTAGTGTTCAAGGTGAAATCTGGGATTATTTAAGAGCGTTTCAGTGGGTTACCACAGATTTTTTTTTTTAATTTTTTTATTTTAGCTTGTCTTTTCAAAGAAAACTCAAGCTATTATGTTTGCTTCATCGTCATTGTTGTTGTCATTGTCGTGAAAAAACTTTAATGTAGCCTATTACACAAACACTTTTAAAGGTATCAACATGAAACTTGGAATACTTTATAATCATGACAAGGCACAGTATAAAGACAAGGAGCATTATTCTGAAAGCTATAATCCTTTTTAACTCAGATTTTGTGTTAAAATTGTTTTTATTCAAAGCAATTAAATTTCTTCTACACTATGTAAGATATTTTTTTCTTTTTCATATTTACTAAACAGTTTCTCTTTATATGTTGGCACCGCTCTGCAGAACTTTTTTTTCTTTTTTTGTGGAATTTCTCATATATTTTTAGTACAATGTAAGCGGACACCTCAGGTTTAAAGATTATTGTATTAAAAACATGATAAGTATATTTGCCATATACTGAGGGTCCAAAAAGTCACATTTTAGAAATTTCTACGCAAATTTGGCTAAAATTTCAATAAAGCAGAATATAGTTTTTGCTATATTCCAAGTTTATTTTGGCCAGCCAGCAAGGTAGTTATCTTTTTCACTATTGCCAATTAAGCCACTAATTGGCAATTAAGCCATTAATTGGCAATTTATCTTTAATTAAGTCAATTAGATTATGGTTGGGCTATTCACATTAATTCAAAATAAGTTATCATTTTAGCTGTTTAAATACATACACAACTGTCATTAGCTGATAATACTGAAATGTAAACAGGTTAAATATGAATAAGATATTGACAAATAGATTAATGACTAATCACATGACCAAGAAAAGAACATGTCACATTGGTCACATGACTCTCTGCAGTATGATGTAATCATTTAACTAGGGTCAAAGGTCAGAAGCTTATCTCACCTTGAGACTCTCTTTTCTAGAATAACCTTGAACAAGATAGCTGCTTTTTTGACACAGTGAAGAAATATTTTAAATCTATTCACATCTTCAACATGCCTGGAAGGGGAATGTCAGTAAAGAGAAAATCAACCACTTTAAGGGATCAAAAAGGAAAGGAGAGAAAAACTGAAGCTGAAAAGGTGGAAATTCTTGATTTAAATCAAGAGGGAGAAAATAATGGTAAGGTAGCCATGCCAGAAGATATTGTGCATTTTGATGCCATCTTTGGGAATATAGATTTTTCTAAAGTTACTGAAAATAATTTAGACTCTCAATACATTGAAATGATAAGGTGTGGTGGAGATGAAATATCTTCCCACATTCCAGATCAATTGAAAAATAAAATTCTTGAAGGGCAATTTATTAATTTGGCAGCTCTCTTGAAAGGCTCTAATGAGCTTTCAGAAATATATGCAGGGGGAACCTTATTTGTAAATGCAAAAGGAAACATTGAAGCAAAAGCAAATTCAGTAAAACAGACAATAATAAATATTAAGAGTGGACTGATGCTTTTCTTATATATTCATCAGTTATGCTGTCACATTTTCCACATTTGGCTCAAGAAATGCTGAAGTATATGTCTGTAATCCGTGATGCGAGCAAACATTTTCCATCAAATGCCTGGCTGAAATATGATGAACAATTTTGGCTACGCCAAGGCAATTCACTAACACGACAATTATGGGGTTCACTTAATAACGAATTATGGTTGCGTACAATGTCTGCTGTAAATTATGCACCTATATTCAGTAAACCAGAACAAAGGCCTAGCATCAATCCAGCTGTCACATGTAACAATTTTAATCAGGGATGTTGCTACAGGTCAGTCTGTAAATTCAGTCATGCATGTGCCATATGTTATTCACCCCAACATGGCAGGCCGAGGTGCCCAAATGTCTCTCAAGGTCATATTTCAGGGCAGTCTGCATTAAATCCCAAACATCCTACAGCACCACAGTTTCAAAGGGGTCAAAATTTTCAGGGCAAGAGTGTGTCAAGGCCATTTCGAAGAGGTCACAGGAACAGCAGATATTAGTCATATTTGTCTGCATCAAAAAGCAGTGTCACCAATAAATTCCAATGCTTTAGAGAAAGAAATAGAGCAATATAAAAATCAAGAGAAGAACATAATCTTGAATGGCTTTAAATTTGGTTTCCCAATTTATTACAGTGGTAAGCGTGAATTTAGAATGTCAAAAAATCTGAAATCTGCCATAGATAATCCAGAAATAATTCAGTCAAAAATCGATAAAGAACTAAAAAAGGGGAGAGATGGGGGGACATTCGAAAAGTCACCTTTTCCAGCATTTAGGGTGTCTCCAATAGGATTGGTACCTAAGAAAGATGCAAATGAATTCAGAATGATACACCATCTTTCTTACCCTAACGGTCAGTCAGTCAATGATTTTATTGATCATAAACTATGCTCAGTTCAATATACAAGTTTTGACAAAGCTGTAGAGATGGTACAAAATCTTGGGAAAGGCTGTCTTCTTGGTAAGTCAGATATAAAATCGGCTTTTCGCTTAATACCGGTTGCCTCCACAGATTTCGACCAACTGGGCTTTTACTTCAACGGTAAATAATTATTATGACAAATGCCTTCCTTTCGGCTGTTCTATCAGCCCAGCCACTTTTGATTTATTCTCTACTTTTTTGGAGTATGCAGTTCACAAAAGGTCCAAGCATGGGGAATTATTGCACTATTTGGGTGACTTTCTCTTTGGTGGTAAACCATGCAGCCTCAAATGACTGTCAAACTATCATGTTTCATTTTGAGAATTGTATGTTTGAGTTGGGGGTGCCAATTGCAACTGAAAAAACAGAAGGTCCAAAAACTGTGATAATTTTTCTGGGACTTGAGATAGATTCAGAATTAATGCAAATCAGGATGCCTTTGGAAAAGGTACATTGACAAAATGTCACCACTCCTTTCGAAAGACAAAACCACCTTGAAGGTTATGAAATCTCTTATTGGTAGTTTGCAATTTGCCTGTAGGGCCATCATCCCAGGTAGGCCTTTCATACGGAGACTGATGAATGGATGTCTAACATTGAGGCAGAATTGTACTCCGATAGTGCAGCAAGTGTAGGTTTTGGTCTCTATTTTGCAGGCAAGTGGTGTGCCTCAGCATGGCAAAGGTCTTGGCAGGAAAATGGTTTGACAGAAAATATCTGTATCTTAAGAGTTTTTTTCAATTGTTGTTGCACTACATCTATGGGGTGGTCTTTTGAGTAACAAGAAGATAAGGTTTCACTCAGATAATGTAGCTGTAGTTCAAGCAATAAATTCCATGACTTCCAAGTCGGATAACATGATGGTATTGTTGCAAATGTTCACACTAAAATGTTTAGAGTTTAATGTGCTGGTAAAAGCAGAACATATTCCTGGATGTAAAAATTCAATTGCAGACAGTTTATCTCGTTTTCAGTTCCAAAGATTTCTAAAGTTAGCTCCTCAGGCACAAGAGGTTCCAGAACAGAAGCCTCAACATCTTTGGAACATTTTCAGTTAACTGCAATGGAACTTATCAGAGCGAGCATGGTGGAAAATACACAGCTTGCTTACAAAAATGCAATCAAATCCTTTGAGAAGTTTAGATTAGAATATGGCTTGTCTTCATCTTGGCCAGTTCCTAGGAAACAAGTTGTCCAATTTTTGGCATGTTATCATGAGAAGGGCTATGCTCCTTCTACTCTAGCCTCATACTGTTCAGGTATAAGTTTCATGCATAAAATAAATGGTTTCCAGATGCAAGCTGGTGAGGTCCTAAAATAAAAATATCAGTTTTAGCCAAAAATCAAACGTGATGAGGTATACATTTTTTCATTTCAAAAAGCCTTTATATCAGAGGACTGAATCTGAAAAAATGAAGAAAATCTGTCTGTTGAAATTTGTTTATCAAGAAAACTATATATGAGCCACGTCATGGAAAAACCTGCCTTAATGACATTGATGGCATTATTGGGAAATCCCTTTTGAAATGACGTCACAAAATTTCAACATGTGGATTACACAAGATAGTTTTTGCTTACGAGCTAAAATGTTGTTTTGAAAGGAATAACGAACAAAATAGACGAGGATTTTCAGGTAAGTTCACTCAAAGATACTTTTTTGTATTTTGTCTAACACCTCTACCCCACTTATTGTGATCGTGAGGAAGTACTCATCTTAAAAAAAGAGGTCTAAAATGTTTGAGATATCCCCAGATACCGTATCCTTCTAAATTACATAAAAAGTGATGAACAGGTTTCCAGTTGAGTTATATCTTATTCATACTTATTTGACATTTTAAATGGATAAATATATATATTCTATTTTAAGATATTTTAAACTCAAAACCGTAATAACTTTTCTCGTCTGCATTTTATTTTAAATATTTAATAGATCTATGATGCAGCTCTTATTTTATGTAATTTAACTTTGTGTTCTATGATTGTCAGGAAGTTTAAAAAGATAAAAGTAACCTTTTTTTATTTCAAAAAATGTAATAACCCGCTCTACACGCAGGAATTGATATTCTATGAGTGTTATATATTTAAAAAACATCACTTATGTAAGCCTTGCAAAGTAGCTCAGTGGGCTAAGGTGCTGCAAATTCACATACTGTTTGTTAGGAAGACGTCCGGGTTCGGTCCATAATAGAATCGTTTTTCGTTATCTTTTTTTTTTCCAGTCTCATTTTATATTCCCGACATTGTTTTTTTTTCTCATTATTTTCTTTCCTATCCTTTTTTATTTAGTATTTTTAAGAATTTAAACAGACTTTTCCGAAAATTGAAATCGAGAAGGTAGCAATATAATTTTTATATAGATCAACTTAGTAATTTAGATTCTAATTATATGCATATATTTTCACTTAATTTGTTACTTTTTTTTTCAGGAGCTTGAAAGTCTGCTCTCATACAACTTCGGTAGGACACCTCTTAATACCCCATTATGCTCCCAAATCTCAGAAATGCATGATGAAGAACTGCCAATCTTTGTGGAGGACAATGTGAATGTAAAAATATTGTAAAGGGACGAACACAGTAGTCCTTACGCCAGACTAAGGAAAATGAGAGTTCTGATGAGGAAACAGAAGCAAGTGAAGTTCATGAATCACTAGACACAGAAAATAGTGAATTACAAACATACAGGACTTCTGTCGGGATGGGTGTGCATGTACTATGACGTGAAACACTAAGTTTTCATCTGACGAAATATATGACCACATTCTAAATGTGAGAGAGATGGAAATGGATGAAAAAGACATTTAATATCAAGGGGGTACTAAGTGAATCAGCAAATAGTGATACAACAAAACGTGAAACGTGGGGAAAAAAGAAAAAGAATAAGACATGCGTTTAGATTTCATGCAAAAGTTGTGTGTAAGCAAACATTTTTGCTCGCTTATGACTTATGGAAGAGCATGGCAATAAAGGAAAGGCAAAACCACACAGTTTAAAATATAAATATGTTCAAAGGGTCGTACGTTTTATTTGTAATCACGCGGAAGAAAAGAGACTCCCTCAGCCAGTAGCACCAAGAGGAAGAGACAGCCCCATCCCCGTATACATAAGTTCGGAACAACAAAGAAACACTTACAGGAGGAGTACATGTCAGCTTCTTCAGAGCTAACTCCGCCTGTTAGAATTGTGAAATTAAGTACTTTCAAAACTTTATGGATGAATTGCCTTCCTCACGTAAAAATATTAAACTCCTCGGGATGATGTATGCGCAATATATGAAAGGATTCGGAAATGATTGTAGATGCAGTGGATGAAGAAAGCAAATTGGCAGCTAGTACAGAAATGAGAGACCATGTTCTTCAGGCACAAAAGGTATACACTCATCTATTTGCAGTAATGGTTTTCGTGATGTAAGTTTGTTATAATGGAAAAAGATGGTGATTCTATCTTCATAAATACATGTATGCACGTGATTCTACCTTCATAAATATCACTTATGTACACGCTCTCTTCATAGCGGAATGTGATAAACATTAAGAATATATATTTCTCAGAACAATTTGAATTAGTGTGGTATTATTTATATCTGTTGTATTTTCTACACGCTGAATTCTATTGGTGTTGGTGGGTTTTATGTGTACATCGTAACTTTTTCAGAGAGTATCAGTACCTCAGATGTACGTCGGCTGAGCCAGGAATTGTGACAGTCAGAGGTCTTGACAATGTTGATAAGAAAATCAACATCTTGCAGGATGCATCATTTCGCTTCGATACAGTAAATCAACCTACACACGTCCCATCACGAGGTTTCAGTCGAGCTAGGGCTGAATACCTGTACAAATCAGTTCGCCCAAACGTACGACCAGCATATCAGGAAGAACTTTGTCCTGTCCTTCTTGGCAACAATGTTTAGGTGCAAAGTACTGGTCCAAGCCAGGAATCTGTGAAGGTGACTTAAGTTTATGTTAATTCCCAGTTAACATAGAATTTATGTATATGTCGTATATACAATGTACTTATTGTAGTAATTTCTTACTGAAAGAATGGTATTTTTTATTGTTATTTTTCATCCATGTGACCTATGAAGAAAATAATAAAAAATATTTGCGTCGTGCAACGTTAAACTGTCAAGCACCTTAAATAAATTACATGTGATAGCGTCACTATTGCATGTTACATTGGCACCAAATTATGATTTATTATATAATTAAATGGTCTCTCTATTTCGTAAGAACCAATATCGGTCAGTGTGAAGGTAATTATACTCATTTAATCATTTTATTAGTAAGTTATTTCTTTAAAATTTGATTTTTTCGCCATTGCTAGGCAACATTGTAACATATGAAACACTATGTAACAACTTTACTTAGCCAAATCAATATAAGTATTCGTTGATATCTAGTACCATTTATACTGTAAATGTGAAACGCATTTTAAACACGTCAGAATTTAAATTGTTTGTCAGATTAGTTTTACGTTGCTTCTGGTTTGATGTCATGCAATGTCAAATTGTAAAAACACCTATTATCTTTAAAATGCAGTTACGTCTACATTAATTGACATATTGATTTAATTTGTTCAGAAATGAACACTGTAAATGAAAATGTAAAAATGTGAAATTTGAAAATTTTGTCATTAAGGCAGGTTTTTCCATGATGCGGCTCATATATAAAATTTCATAGCTTTTGGATAGTATTTGTATATATTTCAGTCAAGACACAATGACTATTTTTGCTTGTTTTCCATGCATGTTTGACAGCATTTTCACCTGTAACTTATAATTTACAAATTATGATAAAATATTCTGAAAATATTATTTGATATGTTATTAAGGTACCCCGGTATGTAGAAAGCAATCTTTCCAATTCTATAATGCTCAATTTTAATCAAACAGTGATGTTTTACCAAAGCTAAATCTCTAAAACGAGCATGGTGACCCCCTATTTATTACTCATATATCGTTTAGTTATAGTCTAAAGAACTTATGTGCAAAAGTAAAGAAAAATCTGTCTGTAAGAAAAAAACAACAAACAAGAGGGCCATGATGATCCTTAATCGCTCACCTGAGAAATACTGCCTTTTATAAAACAGTCATACTGAATACAAAATCCATGCAAAAGTACAGCAAAATAATCGTAATTCCACACAAAAACTGTACCTGTGGTCCAAATTTTGATGGTCATAGCTATAAAATCATGTGACACCTAGGGTGGGACAAATTTATACCCAAGAGCCATATTCTGAAAACTTGGTTCAGGTTCACTGTTGAAGGCCATGTTACACATCAAATCTCTAAACCCATGATCTTGTGGTGTCAGACAAGATCTTATAAAGACTTTCCTATATAAATCTATGTAAAATCATGTGATCCCTGGGGTGGGGCCAATTTGACCCCAGGGCCATGATCTGAACAAACTTTGTAGATGTCTATAAGACCATGTAACACACCAAATATCTAAACTTCAGGCCTTGTGGTTTCTGAGAAGAAGATTTTTCTCTTTTTTTTTGTATATAAGCTTATGTAAAATCAAGTGACACCTGGGGCGGGGCCAATTTTGCCCCAGGGCCATAATGTGAACAAAGTTGATAGATGTCCACCAGGATCATTTACATACCAAATATCTAAATTCAAGGCCTTTTAGTTTCTGACAAGAAGATTTTTCTAGTTTTCCTATTTATAAGTCTATGTAAAATCAAATGACCCCTGGGGTGGAGCCAATTTTGACCCCAGGGCCGTGATTTGAACAAACTTGGTAGATATCTATAAGGCCATGTTACACACCAAATATCTAAACTCCAGGCCTTTTAGTTTTCTGACAAGATTTTCCTGTATAAGTCTATGTAAAATAAAGTGACCCCTGGGACAGGGCCAATTTTGATCCCAGGGTCATGATGTGAACAAATTTCTTAACTTCAGGCCTTATGATTTCTGACAAGAATTTTTTTCTAGATTTTCCTATATAAGCCTACATGACCCCTGGGGCTGGGTCTATTTTGACCCCAGGGCCATGATTTGAACAAACTTGGTAGAGATCTACAAGGCCATGTTACACACTAAATATCTCAAATCTAGGCTTTGTGGTTTCTGACTAGACCCCTGGGTCATGATTTGAACAAACTTGGTAAAGGTTTCACTTTAAAAATCTACTTTTAGCTCCTGTGACCCAGATATGCAACGGACCGGAACCATTTGAACTGAACAACTTTGGTAGAACTTCGTGCAAGGAACATCACAGGCAATTTTCATCAAATTTGGCCCAGTGGTTTCAGAGGAAATGTCATTTGCAACAATTGTGGACGATGGATTGTCGGACGGATGATGGACAACCATTAATCCTAAAAGCTCACATGAGCATTACGTACTCAGGTGAGCTGAAAAATGCTGAAACACCTTTAATATTAAAAGGGCCACAACTCCTAACTTAACTGGCCAATATCAGCCATCATCAAACCTGGTTGAAAGATTATGGCTATAAACATTGTCATAATGTTTGAAAATGATTGCTCAAGAAATGCAAGATGTTAGAGTGCAAACAAAGTGTAAACTGGCATTTTTATACGCCGCCGGAGGCGGTCGTATATTGGCGTCATCTTCTCCGTCTGTCCGTCCGTCCGTCCGTCCATATCTTGTGAACGCAACTCCTCCTACGTTTCTGAATGAATCTTTTCAAAACTTGGTCAATGTCATTACTATAATGGGTAGATGTGCATGAAGTGGCGATTTTCCGGTTCATTGATTTTTACAAGATTTGTGTCCCTTTGAAACTTAGTCTCTGTAGCTGAATGATATTGCAGCCTTGTGAACGCAACTCCTCCTACATTTCTGAATGAATCTTTTCAAAACTTGGTCAGTTTCATTACTATAATGGGTAGATGTGCATGAAGTGGCGATTTTCCGGTTCATTGATTTTTACATGATTTGTGTCCCTTTGAAACTTAGTCTCTGTAGTTGAATGATATTGCAGCCTTGTGAATGCAACTCCTCCTACATTTCTGAATGAATCTTTTCAAAACTTGGTCAATATCATTACTATAATGTGTAGATGTGCATGAAGTGGTGATTTTATGGTTCATTGATTTTTACAGTTTGTGTCCCTTGAAACTTAGTCTCTGTAGCTGTGATATTGCAGCCTTGTGAACGAACTCCTCCTACATTTCTGAATGAATCTTTTAAAACTTGGTCAATTCATTACTATAATGGGTAGATGTGCATGAAGTGGTGATTTTCCGGTTCATTGATTTTTACAAGGTTTGTGTCCCTTGAAACTTAGTCTCTGTAGCTGAATGATATTGCAGCCTTGTGAACGCAATTTCTTGTATGTTTCTGACCTAATCTTTTCAAAACTTGGGCAATGTCATTACTATACTGGGTAGAAATGCACAAAGCAGGGGCTTTGATGTTCATCAATATTTGCAATAGTTATGCCTTTCTAAACACGGTCTCTTTAAAACACAACTCAAGTTTCTAAACAGGTAAAAGTGCATAAGGCAAGGATTTTCTGGTACAGTGATTTTTGCAAGAGTTATGGGGAGAAAGAAAAAAGGATTCAAATTGATACTGCTATTTGACCTACTGTCATATTGGAAGCATTTTTAGGGTTCTATCTCTGTTCAGCTAAATTAATTGGTCTTACAGACTTCATTATGAGGTTATGCTTACAGAAATGTTAAAAGCAATAATTAAAAGACCCCTCTTGGTCTTTATATTTTGTGGCGGCGTATATTGTGGCATCACTGGCACTCTTGTTCAATATTAAAATGGCCTTAACTCCTGACCTAATTGGCTGATATAAGTCATAATCTGGCTGAGAGTGCAAACAAACTAATTGTGGACAAAGGAAGGACGGAAAAATTATTTTGTATTAATGTCATAAACAATTTCTTTTTCTTCCTAAATACGTAGATAATGATCAGTATACCAACATAAACATAGTAATTGCTTCTTTTCTTTTAAAAGAGTAAATCCCAATTAAGTACATAGGTGAAAACTGAATGTAAAAGCACCCACCTCCAATAATCACAGGTCCATCATACTCATCGTCCTCTTCTTCTCGACCTGAATATTTGAAACTAGGATTGTAAGCAAGAGCTGTCCATAAAACATAGCACTAAACTATTCCATCACTTATAGCTTAACCAAATTTAGTTGCACACAAAATCTTAACCAAAATTCTAAGTTCAAAAGGGACCATGATTTACAATTAATTCAGTCAAGAGATATCTAAAATGATGGTCTGATGCCCCTGAAGTCAACCCCATTAATGATTGCTGAGATATTAGCATTATATATAAGTATGCTGCATGCAAAACTTCCAAAAAGGGCCATAATTTGTACTAAATGTGGTCAAGATTATCTTACTTGTTTGCTTATTGCTTCTGAAGACCCTTGGTGAAGTATTTTATTAATAAGCATAGTTAATATAAGATATATGCATGATAGTAAGTTGCATGTGCAAAACTTAACCAAAGCATAACAGTGAAGTTGACATTTGAGTGAAAAGGATAGCTCCCCTTATTCTTTGAAAGGTGGAGATAAAATAAGTCCCCAAAACTATCCCATAGAGAGAAGTAAATACACTTAATTTGATATCTAATCGAAAAACAAAAAAATTATATGCTTTCAATATAGCTCTGTACAGTGAAGAAGAAAAGAGTCAACTCTGAAATGTTTTTGAAACAGTCTTACAGGCCCATAATGTGTTGTGATTCATGGGTAGTATACATGACAGAGGATCTAAAGGTTCTGAGTTTAAACATTGTACCGATCCAACCCAGGAACCACTGTGAGGAATTGGAATTAGTATAAGTTTTAAGAACAATGTAATGCAGGATAAGTTAAACTTAGACAGTTTAATGATATTTAAGTTAAATATCCAACATTTATAAACATTTAAGGTTTTAGTACTGTAATAAGTTTTGGCTAACATCAACTTATACAAGTAAATATTGCATGATCTGAAGGTTTTTCCGGATATTATGACGTCATTTTAGAGTCAAATGGGGAAAGAAAACGAGGAAAAAGAACTTTTCTGCCCTGTACAGAAAAAGGCAATGTAGAAGGCTGCTGTAGATAGCCTGCATTTTTTATCACCTCAGTAATGTAACATGAATATTCTCACAGTTTAGTCCTTGGTTGTGAGGCATAGCATCCGCCTTGCAAATATAAGGTCCCAAGTTTGATTCCTTGGAGCAGATGAAAATTCGGTAACTGTTCATTTGGTCACACAATTAGTGTAAGTAAAGTCGCTACTTTACTTAAGTTTAAGTTATGGTGTAGTTTCCAGGTAGATAGCAGAATGGACTGAGATAAGTTGAAATTGGAAAAAAACAACTTGTATCTCAATTGATTCCTGGGTGTAGGTGGTAACTTTTGTGACTTTTCATTTGCACGCACATTTTGAGCGAGTACTCAATAATAATTTTGATGTATGACATCATTGTTTTCCAACAAATTACAATTATCAACAACTCAGATAAACAGTTATTAACATTATTTTTCACATTGCTAAAAATATGCATTTCCGAAGCCTGGGTACACTAACGAAAAACAATTTGTTAAACTTATAAAATATAGTACTGGAAGAATAATGATTCTTCCTGTGCAAGTATGATATCCTTTAAATACTAGCCTCTTTTTCATTTTTGTATGTTTGAATTTACAGTTATTTTGCAAAATTCGGGGTTTCTTCTAATTTAATATTTCTCGAGATACACATGGTAAATATTTTTCAACAAGGGTCAGGACTGCCACAAAATATGCCCATCACAGTATGGGGACTCTCAGAAATAGCTCAGAGAAACAAGCTATTGTCTCCTAAATCCCATTAGTTAATGAATGTTACTTATTAAAACAATCATGTTGAAACATTTCCATTCACGCGATAATGCTGGATATTGAACTCATCCGTGATATTATGGCCATGCACATGTGTGAAAACTTTGAAAAGAAATGGGCAAACTGTATTGAAGTTAGAACCCGGACAATCACAATTTCAAGTATTTTGTGTACGTCAAGGGCCATAACTTTTAAGTCTTTCACGAGATAATGCTGGATATCGAACTCATCCGTGATATTATGGCCATGCACATGTGTGAAAAGTTTGAAAAGGATTGGGCTAACGGTATTGAAGTTAGAGCCTGGACAATCACAATATTAAGTATTTTGTGTACGTCAAGGGCCATAACTTCTAAGTCATTCACGCGATAATGCTGGATATAGAACTCATCCGCGATATTATGGCCATGCACATGTGTGAAAAGTTTGAAAAGGATTGGACTAACGGTATTGAAGTTAGAGCCCGAACAATCACAATTTCAAGTATTTTGTGTACGTCATGGGCCATAACTTCTAAGTCATTCAGGCGATAATGCTGGATATCGAACTCATCCGAGATATTATGGCCATGCACATGTTTGAAAAGTTTGAAAAGGATTGGGCAAACTGTATTGAAGTTAGAGCCCGGACAACAAATGTTCCACGCCCGCCCGCCCGCTGTGAGTGTTCACATAATACGCCCCATCTTAAGATGGGCGTATAAAAATCATATTTAGATGTCTGAATGGGTACACTTGAAAAGGGAAACAAGCAAGTCCATATTTGCAAAAGTGAATATTACAGTTCTAAAACCTTATGGTTAGTACCAGTAAGTTCAAAGTCTATTATATCATGAACTATAAAATATTACCAATCATGGCTGCATCATCCATAATACATCGGAGATCCACCATCCGGATGGCTGACTCTGCATCCGGTTTTAGTTGCACTGACACATAACCAGATTCAGATGAGAATACGTCAAGAGAAAACCGGTCGGTCATCTCAACCTTGTCTATGGTCCTGCCATTGAGCTACAAGAAAAGATTAGACCTACATGAAATACCGTAAACACCGGCAGATTAGGCGCACTTTTTTTCCAAATAATTCAAGTTTATAGAGGGGGTGCGCCTTATATGATGATATACAGCTTTTCCGGTTTCTTTTTTCAATCAAAGAGAAGTGAAAATTACTGGTATACGATCTCAGAAAATGGATATACTGAAAGCCAATGAATACGATAATATGACACAAAGTCTATACGAAACCATGATAAACAATACCAGATTATTGCTTTTGTTCTTATTAGTTATCCTACAGGTATTTTTCATGATAAAATGATCGTGAGAAACTGAAACAACTTGATGGAAGCCATTTTCAATATAAACAAATAAGTTTATTTTACGGGACCTCATGATGTATAGGAGAAACTTGACAGGTGGCAATTGTTACGTAATGTTTGTTAGTTGGGAGAATTTTGACAGGTGACAATGGTCCCCAGTGTTAGAATGCGGGGACACGGTTGAGTAATGTCATGTTATGAAAATGTGTCACCTTTATCCTACCCGTCGTTAATGTAACGGTCTAACGATAATCTTATGCCATGTGTAAATAAAACGGTTCACCGTATGATTAGCCCGGTGACATACGGATAGCTTTCGGTCTGTCAAAATGTACGATGGCGCAAATTTCAAAACAAGATTTTGCCTTATACGATACGATAAGTGATTTTTTTTCTTCAAATAAGTTACCCTGAAAGTTAGGATGCACCTAATACGTAGCTGCACCTAATCTGACGGTGTATACGTTATGTGCAATTCGTTGAAATAGAAACAAATATTACTGGGCTCTGAATCATCAATCTTTTATGTCCAATGCAGAACCATTGCAATACTGTATCTAGGTTCACAACCTTGATACCACCCTATACCAGTCCCGTGTGTAGCTACAGTGGTGCTATCACATCAGTTGGCAAACAAGAGGGCCATGATGGCCCTGAATCGCTCACCTGATTATAAATGAGCAACGTATGTTGGATTTTTCATATGGACCTACTTTTTGACCCCACAAGACCCTACTTCGAACTTGTCCAAGATTTTATGGAAACAGACATTAGGAACAAGTTTTTTGAAGATATGGCCAAAAAAGTTGCCTCTAGAGTGTTAACAAGGTTTTCTAAGATTATATCTCATGACCTACTTTTTGACTCCACATGTCCCAAATTTGAACTTGTCCAAGTTTTTATGGAAACAAACATTCTGACCAAGTTTCATGAAGATTGGGCCAAAAATGTGGCCTCTAGAGTGTTAACAAGGTTTTTCTAAGATTTGACCTCTTGACCTACTATTTGACCCCACATAACCAAAATCGAACTTGTCCAAGAGTTTATGGAGACAAACATTCTGACCAAGTTCCATGAATATTGGGCCAAAAATGTGGCCTCTAGAGTGTTAACAAGGTTTTACTAAGATTTGACCTCGTGACCTACTTTTTGACCCCACATGACCCAATTTCGAACTTGTTCAAGAATTTATGAAAACAAACATTCTGACCAAGTTTCATTAAGATTGGGTCAAAAATGTGGCCTCTAGAGTATTAACAAGGTTTTTCTAAGATTTGACCTCGTGACCTACTATTTGACCCCACATGACCCAAATTAAAACCTGATCATATTTATTTACTTTTCTGACATACACCTTCTTCAAAAATTGAAGAAAATCCGTCCCGAATTGACAGCTGTAGAGTGCAAACATAAACAAGGCAGTCCAAAGGACAGCTATATCCCCCGCCGCTGGCCAAATATTAGAATTTGTTTGGTCATAGGATTATGTTCACTTTAACCTGGCATGGTTGTAGCAGACATAGAAGATCAGTTTAAGACAATTTAACTTTCCGGAGTTATGTATGAATCTCAGAATTCGGAGGCACATATATTAAAAGTTTACTGACAAGTTTTACATGGGAAACAGTACAAAAAGTGAACATCAATGAAGTATAGGATGTGTTAGGTAACCACAAAATACATGTGTAACTCAATTAAAAAACTTTATGTATCATGACATAATTTGTATGATTGTGAACATGACACGAGATATCGAGATGACATGAAAAAGTGGAGGCTTAAACATTTGACCTTCAAGGATGACCTTGACCTTGAGCCAGCGTGAACCGCCTCATGCTTCTGCACATCAGCTCAATGAGGTTAACATTTTAGCCGAGTTTAAAGAAATTGTGTCCAAGCGTTCATGAGATATGGAGTGGACACGAAAATAACATTTGACCTTCAAGGATGACCTTGACCTTGAGCCAGCGTGACAGCCTCATGCCTTCTGCACATTAGCTCAATGAGGTTAACATTTTAGCCGAGTTTGAAGAAAATGTGTCCAAGCGTTCATGAGATATGGAGCGGACACGAAAATAACATTTGACCTGCAAGTATGACCTTGACCTTGAGCCAGCGTGACCGTCTCATGCTTCCTGCACATCAGCTCAATGAGGTTAACATTTTAGCCGAGTTTGAAGAAAATGTGTCCAAGCGTTCATGAGATATGGAGCGGACACGAAAATAACATTTGACCTTCAAGTATGACCTTGACCTTGAGCCAGCGTGACCGCCTCATGCCTTCTGCACATCAGCTCAATGAGGTTAACATTTTAGCCGAGTTTGAAGAAAATGTGTCCAAGCGTTCATGAGATATGGAGCGGACATGAAAATAACATTTGACCTTCAAGTATGACCTTGACCTTGAGCCAGCGTGAACCCGCTCTAATGCCTTCTGCACATCAGCTCAATGAGGTTAACATTTTAGCCAAGTTTGAAGAAAATGTGTCCAAGCGTTCATGAGATATGGAGCGGACACGAAAATAACATTTGACCTGCAAGTATGACCTTGACCTTGAGCCAGCGTGACCGCCTCATGCCTTCTGCACATCAGCTCGATGAGGTTAACATTTTAGCCGAGTTTGAAGAAAATGTGTCCAAGCGTTCATGAGATATGGAGCGGACACGAAAATAACATTTGACCTTCAAGGATGACCTTGACCTTGAGCCAGCGTTACAGCCTCATGCCTTCTGCACATCAGCTCAATGAGGTTAACATTTTAGCCGAGTTTGAAGAAAATGTGTCCAAGCGTTCATGAGATATCGAGCGGACATGAAAATAACATTTGACCGAACGTCTCATGCTTCCTGCACATCAGCTCAATGAGGTTAACATTTTAGCCGAGTTTGAAGAAAATGTGTCCAAGCGTTCATGAGATATGGAGCGGACACGAAAATGTTTCGGACACACTGACGGACTGACGGACGGACTGACGAAGGGCATTCCTATAACCCCCCTCCCGCTTCGCGGTGGGGGATTAATAAATAGCAGAGGAAATCTGTGATGTCATATAACAATTTAAATTTTAAAGTCATTGCATTCAAAAGGGAATATGTGACTTTGTTTTCAGTTATAATTTCATAATGCTAATTTTTCCAGAACCATCTTTAAGATAACTACAATAATACTCAATGCTAAAAAGGTATACAAGATTCCTTTTCTACGAAATATTCATTTCTCATATCTTCATTGAAGTTTCTTGTTCAATTGAAGGGGGCACAGAGCATTAAAATAAATTACTGTATCACATTTTACCTTTAATGTAAAAGAAATAAAATTTAGAATAATATGTGGGATCAACTGCAGAAGCACAAGGAAAAACGTTGTCTTTTTTTTCAGAAATTCTTACTTTCATGCAACTATGATGTCCGATTTTTAATCCCAGGTACCGTTAGAAAGGTCTTCTGAATTCAAACATGTACTTACTTTATGTTTAAGCCTATCTGTTTTTGCGATATATAAAGTTATTCCTCCCCCCAAAAAGGCAAAATCCGCAAAAAGATATTCATGTCAACTACTACCATTCGACAAGTAACTTAATAATTAATAGACTGATCATTAAGATATGCATAGCATTAGAACCGCATTGAATCATGATAAAAATATTGTTCTTTATGATATTTTCAACAAGAGGGCCAAGGTGGCCCTAAAGACTCTCACCTGAGAAAAACTGCCTTCATTACCTGTACAAGTTACTAAATTATAGCATAGTTGTACTGAAGACATAATCCATCAGATTATTTATAATTCTAGAACTAAAGAGAGCCTGTTGTCAAATTTAAGATTAAAACTGTCAGCCATTATCGAACTTGGCAGAAAGAATATGGCTATAAACATTGCTCTAAAAATTGAAGATGTTTACCTCTGAAATAAGGATGCTAGAGTGCAAATAGAGTGAAATATTAATTTTTTATATCAAAAGGGGCATAACTCCTGACCTATATGACATATATCAGCCATAATCGAACTTGCCCAAAAGAATATGGCTATAAACATTGTCATAGAGTTTGAAGACGATTCTTTAGAAATGAAGGTGCTAGAGTGCAAACAAACTGAAAATTGGCATATTTTAATATCAAAAGGGGCATAACTCCTGACCTAAGAAGTTAATATCAGCCATAATCGAAGTTGGCCGTGAGATGATGGTAATAAACATTGCCATAAAGTTTGAAGATGATTGCTTAAGAAATGAAGATGCTAGAGTGCAAACAAACTAATTGTGGACGACGGAGGGCGGATTGACAGACGGACGGACGGACAACGGACATTCATTGATTCTTGTGCTCAGGTGAGCTAAGAATTAATAGTTTCTTAGAAAAAAGCAACCAAGTGATTAGGACTTACTGCAGAAGTGCATGAAAGAACGGTATAAATTAATTTTTATTTCTCATCTAACTTCCTTATATGATGTCCAATAACTTTATAATTAATGGTCCGATCATTAAAATCTGCATACCATTAGAACCGCATTGCATCACGCTAATGATACTGTTCTTTATGTTATTTTCAAAAATTAATAGTTTCTTAGAAAAAAGCAATCAAATGATAGGACTAAATGCAGAAAAGCATGAAAGAACGGTTTAAATGAATTCTTATTTCTCATCTAACTTCCTTATATGATGTCCAATTTTAAAAAAGAAAGGCCTTTATATTTCCAACATTTCATGTGTTTCATGTTTCAACTTTTCTGTTACGTGTTCTGAGATATAGAAAGTCATTTTTCAAGGAAACGGCAAAAAATCGGCAAAACGATGTTCATGTCTATTATTGCCCTTCAACAAATAACTTTATAATTAATGGTTTGATCATTGAAATCTGCATACCATTAGAACCGCATTGCATCACGCTAATGATACTGTTCTTTATGTTATTTTCAAAAATTAATAGTTTCTTAGAAAAAAACAATCAAATGATAGGGACTAAATGCAAAAATGCATGAAAGAATGGTTTAAATGAATTCTTATTTCTCATTTAACTTCCTTATAGGATGTCCGATGTCCAATTTTAAAACGCTAGGTACCATTAGAAAGGCCTTTAAATTGCCAACATTTCACGTATTTCATGTTTCAACTTTTCTATTACGGGTTTTGAGATATAGAAAGTTATTTTTCAAGAAAACGGCAAAAATCGGCTAAAAGATGTTCATGTCTATTATTGCCTTTTGACAAATAACTTTATAATTTATGGTCCAATCATTAAAATCTGCATATCATTAGAACCGCATTACATCATGCCAAAAAAATTGTTCGTTATGTTATTTAAAAAAAAAAAAATTAGTTTCTTCGAAAAAAGCAATCAAGTGATCGGGACTTACTGCGGGAGTGCATGAAAGTATGGTTTTACTGAATTCTCATTTTTCATATAACTTCCTTATATTACATCCAATTTTAAAAAGCTAGGTACCGTTTAAAAGGTCTTTTCATTTCCCACAATTCCCTGGCTTCATAATTGTATGTATCTTTAAACAATTTGTAGATACGGGCGGTTAAACCTTGAGCATACGGCAATAATCGGGGATAAATATGTTCATATCGTTTTGTTTTTCCCTATAACTTAATGAGTATTAGGTCAATCTTTAAAATTTAAACACCAAAAGAAGGGCCAGGCATTGATCTACAAATTATATACACTTATTAACAAAAATCAATAATTATCAAGATATAAGTAGTTAAGTGAGCCTAGGGTTGCAACATTTTTGTTTTTCTGCAATAACTCAACTGATTCAACCCCGATCTTCAAAAACTATATATCATCTGAAAGGCCTTTCAAAGCACTACAAATTATACCCATAGTGTCTCTATTAAATATTTTTCGTTTTTGAGATATTTAAGGCCGAAGAAAAAAACGATAACTGAAATATGACCTTGACCTTTGTTATTTTCCGGAAACAGATGTCACCATGTTCAACGGGACACTAAGTTGCACATTAAATGAAGGTAACATGTAAATCGCTAAAATAACAAGAGGGCCATGATGGCCCTGGATCGCTCACCTGAGTACCATTGCTACAACTGATTACAAGGTTTTTAAACAGACAAGAATTCTGATATAACTCAATCTTAAACATTTTAGCCCTGACAATACTACATACCAAATATATAAGCACTGGGCCTTATGGTTTCAGATGAGAAGACTTAGTGCGGGGTCATTTATCTCCAAAGGGCCACCATTTTGAAAATCTTGATAATGAACCATTAGATGATGCTACATACCAAATATCTAAGCTCTAGGCCTAATGGATTCATAGAAGAAGATTTTTAAAGATTTTCCTATATAACTCTATGTTAAACAAGTGACCCCTGGTGCGGGGGCATTTATCACCATAGGGTCATGATTTGTACAATCTTGGTAAAAAAACCATAAGATGATGCTTCATACCAAATATCTAATCTCTAGGCCTTATGGATTCATAGAAGAAGATTTTTAAACATTTTCCTATATAACTCTATGTAAAACAAGTGACCCCTGGTGCGGGGTCATTTATCACCATAGGGCTATGATTTGTACAATCTTGGTAATGAACCATAAGATGATGCTACATACCAAATATCTAAGCTCTAGGCCTAATGGATTCATAGAAGAAGATTTTTAAAGTTTTCCTATATAATCTATGTAAACAAGTGACCCCTTGCGGGGCATTTATCACCTGGCTATGATTTGAACAATCTTGGTAATGAACCATTAGATGATGCTGCATATGAAATATCTAAGCTCTAGGCCTTATGGATTCATAGAAGAAGATTTTTAAAGTTTTTCCTATATAAATCTATGTTAAACAAGTGACCCCTGGTGCGGGAGCATTTATCACCATAGGGCTATGATTTGAACAATCTTGGTAATGAACCATAAGATGATGCTACATACCAAATATCTAAGCTCTAGGCCTAATGGATTCATAGAAGAAGATTTTTAAAGATTTTCCTATATAACTCTATGTAAAACTAGAACTGTGTCCAAAGGACACGGATGCCCCCACTGTGCAGATGTGCTCGTAAACAAGAGCAGCTTCATTTAATGTCTACAAAATTCTGTTCTTATTATAGCGTTTCAGTTGAAATTTCCTCAATTATGTATTAATGATAAAAAAATTACCTAACTCTTGAGGCATCATATTTGGTTTCTTTACAGATGGAATACAATATTAGTGTCTGAATAAAACAAAACTTTGAAACACATGTCTGGTCTCCTAAAACTGCAGGAACACAATGCTGTGATCAGAGAAATATGTTGGGTATACAGTTACTTTTGGCTGTGGCAACTCATCTTTTACATAGACAAGATCAATAATAGATCCACTTAAGTGTGTTGGTAATGTCACACACTGGCGATAATTAAGCAGAGATTCAGATAGTCTTCTGTACCAAACTGAATCAATTTAATTATTTATATGGTATATAGTGAACAAATCAACAAAGGGCCATAATTCTGTTAAATTTGGTCGCCGCAAAAAATTACTTCCTTTACTTCCATCTACACATTAAGGTTATTCATCACTGGAAGTTTAAGCAAAATCTGCCATCTGGTTTAAGAGGAGTTGCTTTCACAAAATTTCTATATGGTATATAGTGAAAAAATCAACAAAGGGCCATAATTCTGTTAAATTTGGTCGCCACGAAAAATTCCTTCCTTTACTTCCATCTACACATTAAGGTTGTTCATCCCTGGAAGTTTAAGCAAAATCTGCCATCCGGTTGAAGAGGAGTTGCGTTCACAAAATTTCTATATGGTATATAGTGAAAAAATCAACAAAGGGCCATATTTCTGTTAAATTTGGTCGCCGCGAAAATTCCTTCCTTTACTTCCATCTACACATTAAGGTTGTTCATCCCTGGAAGTTTAAGCAAAATCTGCAATCCGGTTGAAGAGGAGTTGCGTTCACAAAATTTCTATATGGTATATAGTGAACAAATCAACAAAGGGCCATAATTCTGTTAAATTTGGTCGCCGCGAAAATTCCTTTCTTTACTACCATCTACACATTAAGGTTGTTCATCCCTGGAAGTTTAAGCAAAATCTGCCATCCGGTTTAAGAGGAGTTGCGTTCACAAGATTTCGGGACGTAAGATAGTGAACAAATCAACAAAGGGCCATAATTCTGTTAAATTTGGTCGCCGCGAAAATTCCTTTCTTTACTACCATCTACACATTAAGGTTGTTCATCCCTGGAAGTTTAAGCAAAATCTGCCATCCGGTTTAAGAGGAGTTGCGTTCACAAGATTTCGGGACGTACGTACGGACTGACGGACGGACGGACGGACGGACGGACAAGTGCAACGCTATATGCACCCCACTTTGTGGGGGCATAACAAGTGACCCATGGTGCGGGGTCATTTATCACCATAGGGTCATGATTTGTACAATCTTGGTAATGAACCATAAGATGATGCTTCATACCAAATATCTAATCTCTAGGCCTTATGGATTCATAGAAGAAGATTTTTAAACATTTTCCTATATAACTCTATGTAAAACAAGTGACCCCTGGTGCGGGGGCATTTATCACCGTAGGGCTATGATTTGAACAATCTTGGTAATGCCATAGATGATGCTACATACCAAATATCTAAGCTCTAGGCCTAATGGATTATAGAAGAAGATTTTAAAGTTAAAACAAGTGACCCCTGGTGCGGGGTCATTTATCACCGTAGGGCTATGATTTGTACAATCTTGGTAATGGCCCATAAGATGATGCTACATACCAAATATCTAAGCTCTAGGCCTTGCAGTTTTGCAGAAGAAGATTTTCAAAGTTTGCATTTTTAAAATCTATTTTTAGCTCCTGTGACCTACTTTTTTAACCAATCTGAATAATTTGTACAACTTTGATAGAGGGCATCATAAGGATGATTCCTGTGAAGTTTGGTCAAAATCCCTTCAGCGGTTCATGAGGAGATGTTGTTTAAAGCAAATTGTTGACGACGGACGCACGCACGCACGGACGACGGACGACGGACAAAAGGCGATCACAATAGCTCACCATGAGCACGTTGTGCTCAGGTGAGCTAATAAAGCCAGCAGGGCCTAAAAACCGGTTATTTTAAATGCAAAATTGCTTATTACGTTCTGACGTTAAATGACGTCATACGACGTCAGTTGTCATGGAAGACAAAGAAGTTCCCAAGACACATATGCTGTCCAATTGTCATGCTTCTAACTCATCAGAAGCCTTTGTAATAGGAAATTATGTTTTTATGACCAAAAGTTCGAATCTCGATTTTGACATAAAATCTCGAACTTTTTGAATTTTGAAAAGTTCAGTAAGTATGCACATCTACATCCTAATTTACACTTTCTGTGAAAATATTAGGCCGTCTGGACTAATACTGACGGCTGCAGAGCGCGAACAAAATTTGGTAGCATTTTTCAACTGTGATGTCACATGAAAAATAAAAAAAAAATAAAGAGAAATATATTTGTTCCTTGTAGTTTACCTGTGGCTTGTGTTGGGACTGTTTTGACCATTTCGGCACCGTTTCAACTTGGGTCCGTTTTGACTGGATACCATAATATATCCATTTTGCAGGATCAAATGCATAAAAAAAACTATCCCACTGCTATGAAATTTTATATATATTTTTCTTATTAAAGCAAATTTCAACAACCAGATTTTCTTATTGTTTCACCGATTCAATCCAAAGTCACTCTGATCACTGTTAAAATTTCATGCTGCTGGCTTATTGGCAACCTGTTTTAATTTGAACCTCAAAAGGAAGAAAAATAATAATAACTAGATGTCATTCGTCTAAACGAATGATAGGACTTTCTGCAACCTGTGTTAATATAAAAAGCAGGAGATAGAAGTTTCATGTAATGACTCACCTCTGGTAGTATTTCATGTTCATGCTGAACAACTGACATTATATTCCGCGAAAAATAAGCGTTTAGTTACGAAGAAATAAAAATTTATAAGTAGTAGTAGTAGTAGTAGTATGCTTATGACGTCATATGACGTCACGACTCAAAATATATTAAGAAATTATGCAGAACTGCAAACTGTGTAAGTTTCAACTTTCTATCTCATCCCAAAGTTCTTTAACCCTAAAATGAAATTTTTGGTCCTATGTTTGAATCTTACTTCAGCCACAATACTTCGGTTTTTCGGAATTAAGGTTAGCTGACAAAATATTCACACCTTAGTTTCAAGATGTACCATCTGTAAAAATTTGCAGAAAATCTGATCATAAATGGCAGCTGTAGATCGCGAACACCATTTTTCACTATTTTTAGCTCTGACGTCACGTGACATCAAAGGGTGCTGAAAATGCTGTTGCTCAAAAGCGCATACATTACTGCAATAACTCTGAAATTTTCATTATTTTGAACAACTGTCATCATGTCGAAATCATTGCCCCAAATTAAAATTAAGTGGTATGCTTATGACGTCACATGACGATATTTGACGTCACGACTCAAAATATATGTAGAAATGCTGCAGAACTGCAAACTGTGTAAGTTTCAACTTTCTATCTCATCCTGAAGCTCTTTAATCCTAAAATGAAATTTTCGGTCCTATGTTTGAATCTTATTTCAGCCACAGAACTTCGGTCTTTCAGAATTTCGGTTAGCTGACAGGATATGCACACCTTAGTTTCAAGATGTACCATGTGTGAAAATTTGAAGAAAATCCAACCATATATGGCGGCTGTAGAGCGTGAACACCATTTTTAAATATTTTTAGCTCTGACGTTACATGACGTCATAGGCTGCTGAATATGCTTTTGTTCAAAAGCGCATACTTTACTGTCATAACTCTGAAATTTTCATTATTCTGAACAACTGGCATCATGTCGAAATCATTGCCCTAAAATGAAAATTAAGAAGTATGCTTATGATGTCACATGAGGTCACGATTCAAAATATTTGTAGAAATGCTGCAGAACTGCAAACTGTGTAAGTTTCAACTTTCTATCTCATCCTGAAGCTCTTCATTCCTAAAACGAAATTTTTGGTCCTATGTTCGAATCTTACTTCAGCCACAGAACTTCAGTTTTTTGGAATTTCGGTAAGCTGGCAGGATATGCACACCTTAGTTTCAAGATGTACCATCTGTAAAAATTTGAAGAAAATCCGACCATAAATGGCAGCTGTAGAGCGCGAACACCATTTTTAAATATTTTTTAGCTCTGACGTCACATGACGTCATAGGGTGCTGAAGATGCTTTTGTTCAAAAGTGCATACTTTACTGTCATAACTCTGAAATTTTCATTATTCTGAACAACTGGCATCATGTAGAAATCATTGCCCTAAAATGAAAATTAAGAAGTATGCTTATGACGTCACATGACGATATTTGACGTCACGAATCAAAATATATGTAGAAATGCTGCAGAACAGCAAACTGTGTAAGTTTCAACTTTCTATCTCATCCTGAAGCTCTTTAATCCTAAAATGAAATTTTCTGTCCTATGTTCGAATCTTATTTCAGCCACAGAACTTCGGTCTTTCGGAATTTCGGTTAGCTGACAGGATATGCACACCTTAGTTTCAAGATGTACCATCTGTGAAAATTTGAAGAAAATCCGACCATAAATGACGGCTGTAGAGCGCGAACACCATTTTTCACTATTTTTAGCTGTGACGTTATGTGACGTCATAGGGTGCTGAATATGCTTTTGTTCAAAAGCGCATACTTTACTGTCATAACTCTGAAATTTTCATTATTCTGAACAACTGGCATCATGTCAAAATCATTGCCCTAAAATGAAAATTAAGAAGTATGCTTATGATGTCACATGACGTCATATGATGACATGACTCAAAATATATGTAGAAATTCTGCAGAACAGCAAACTGTGTAAGTTTCAACTTTCTATCTCATCCTGAAGCTCTTTAATCCTAAAATGAAATTTTCGGTCCTATGTTGGAATCTTATTTCAACCACAGAACTTTGGTCTTTCGGAATTTCAGTTAGCTGACAGGATATGCACACCTTAGTTTCAAGATGTACCATCTGTGAAAATTTGAAGAAAATCCGACCATAAATGTCGGCTGTAGAGCGCGAACACCATTTTTCACTATTTTTAGCTGTGACGTCATGTGACGTCATAGAGTGCTGAAAATCATTGAAATCAAAATGTCCTCACGTGACTAATAAGCCATAAAAATTTCATCGTCCTAGGATTCTTGCAACATATAAAAATAAGCGTTTAGTTAGGAAGAAAAAAAGAATAATAATAATAAACATAACAAACCCAATAGGACTTTCTGCTTTAGGCAGTAAGCCCTAATTACACTATTTGTAGCCAAGATAAAGTGAGGAAAATATTTAGGGCCATAACTCATTTATTCTCCAGCTGATGAAGTAGTGCCAACTCTGCTTGGTACTTATTAGTGCTGTTAAGTTAAATCAAAATCTGACTAAAGGTAGCCGAGAAATAGTGCGGACAAAATACATTTAAGAACTATAACAAGGGGCCATTACTCATTTAAAATCAAGGGAATCATAATGTGCCAAAGATATGCGCAACTAGGCTTGGCAATTATTAACAATGTGATGTTAAATAAAAATCCGACCTTAGGTAGCTGAGAAATAGTGCGGACAAAATCTATTTGCGAAATATAACAAGAGGGCCAAAATGGCCCTTAAACGCTCACCAGAGAAATATTGTTTACATTGCCTTTTTTTACATAAAGTCATACTGAATAAAAAATCCATGCAGAGGTACAGCAAAAATAATTGTAAATCCACATATTGCTCCAGAAATGAAGATTTTAGAGTGTACAAAATGTGAAGTCTGGTATTTTTTAATAATTTAAAGGCCATAACTCCTGGCCTAAAGAAATGATATCAGCCACAATCGTACTTAGTCAAGACATTATGGCTATAAACAATGTCATATAGTTTGAAGAAGATTGCTTAAGAAATGAAGATGTTAAGAGTGTACACAAAGTGAAATCTGGCAATTTTTTTATTCAAGGGCTATAACTCCTGACCTAATGGGAAGATATCAGCCATGATCGAACTAAGCAGAGACATTATGGCTATAAACATTGACATATAGTTTGATGAAGATTGACCAAATGGGAAGATATCAGCCCTGATCAAATTAGTAGAGACATTATGGCTATAAACATTGACATATAGTTTGAAGAAGATTGCGTAAGAAATGAAGATGGTAGAATGTTTTGTTTTTTTTATATTTTAAGGGCCATAACTCCTGACCTAAAGGGTAAGGGTGTAATGGTATAGTGTATGATGATATACCGCGATATTTTCTTTACGGTACGGTTATTTGTTATTTTTCTTCTTTGTTTATCACAGCGGCTTCCCCTCAGTAAAAAGGCGATATTTTTCACCTCCGAGAAATAAAAATTCTCCTAACAATACGATTTTCCCATACATTAACTTAAAAGACAACAAAAAGGAGAGTAAATAATGCATATCGCTCTACATTGCATATTACTTAAATGAAAGCACTTGCTGTGGGCAGTTAAAAAATCAATAAAAAGGAAGAGTCATTCTTTGAATGTTATCCAATGAAAACTCATTCTTATGCTTCCAATTTATGCAATGATACGGAATACTCGGATAGTATCGTTCATAATGTTAGCAAACATCTTTCACGCTCTTTACCGGCCACTGTTTTACTGCTTAAATTGCGTAATCATCACAATGGCGGCCATATGCGATAAACATCAACAATGTTTGATGACCTCTGTATTTTTTAAATCAATTTAATAGATTGATCAGATTGCCTTTTGAGTAAAAGAGCGAAATTTCAACAGGTAGAATGTAATGATACTGATTTATATAAAATGGGATCAGTTAAATGCTTTGATGCAAATTATCGCTAATCGAACATCTGAAATCAAAACTTCATTCGACTGGAACTGCAGGTGTTTTTTCCTTGGTATAAATGTGGATGGTTCAATTTCAAGTATCATATTTAGTGATTTCATTGAAAATATTTAAGTTGTTGTCATGCTGACGTCTATTATGGAAAAAGCATTTAAAAAAAAGTTTAATTAATTTCCAAGTAGTGTTGATGTTACTTTTGATTATTTAATGATGATAAAACAAGATTTTTATCAGTAGACAACAAATCAAATCATATAAAAAAGTGTTTTTATGTAAATGACTTTACTGATTTTTTTTTTTTAATAATTTAAAATTAAAAAAAAAATCTACAGAAAACACAACTTCATTTTCATTTATTATAATAAAAACTAATCCATTAAACAATTAAAGAATTTATCTTTCTTTCTTTATTATTTATTCTTCATTTAAAGATAGGAAAAAGACAAAACTTAAAAGCCTGTATCGTGATACATATGGTATCCTGACAACTGTATCACGATACGTATCATATCGTTGGGTAATCGTATCGTTACACCCTTACTACAGGGATGATATCAGCAATTATCAACTTAGTCAAGACATTATGGCTATAAACATTGTCATGAAGTTTGAAAAGGATTGCTTCAGAAATAAAGATATTAAAGTGTACACAAAGTGAAATCTGGCATCTTTTTTTATCAATCAAAGGCCATAACTCCTTACCAAATTGGAAGATATCAGCCATGATGGAATTTAGCCGAGACATTATGGCTATAAACATTGTCATAAAGTTTGAAGAAGATTGCTTCAGAAATGAAGATGTTAGAGTGTACATAAAGTGAAATCAGGCATTTTTTATCATTCAAGGGCCATAACTCCTGAGCTAATGGGAAGATATCAGCCAAGGAAATATGCATCTACTGCTGGTACTTATAAATGCTGTGAAGTTATATCAAAATCTGACCGATAGTAGCTGAGAAATAGAGCAGATAAAATATATCCAAGAAATATGGCAAGGGGGGCATAACTCAAAGAGGAGACATTATGACTATAAACATTGTCATAAAGTTTGAAGAAGATTGCTGGAGAAATGAAGATGCTAGAGCGTACACAAAAAAATGTTGAAGGATGGACGTCCGGACGGACGGACCGACCGATGGACGTGACTCCAATATAGCCCTGAGATACAAAGTATCTGGGGGTATAACAATACGTCTCCCCAATATAAATAAGGGGGAGGCATAATTCTGATCAGTGCTTTTAAAGAGGAGGATTTTTTAAGTTTTTTTTTTTTATATTCTTCAGCTTGTAATTGCAACCAGAATTCTGCATGGATCAAGTTTATAATAGCAAATTTTGTTAAGAACTACTAAAGGATTTCACTGCAGTTTTGGAGAAGATTTTCAAAGTTTGCATATTCTTAAATCTTCTTTTAGCTTTACTTTTGGATCTACTTTTCTTAATCAATCAAAACATTTTGAACAATTCTGATAGAGGGCCTCATAAAGATCAGTCCCTGTGAAATTTGGTCAAAATCCATCAAGCTTTTGTGGAGATGATGTTAAAAGGAAATTGTTGACGCCGGACACACAGATGGGACATGTTCATAGCTAACCATGAGCATGTTGTGCTCAGTTGAGCTAAAAAGAAATTAAATTCTAACCATTGGTTTCATAGTAGACGATTTTTGAAGTTTTTTAAAATAAAATTCTGGTGGTTGCCATTGCAATCAGAGTTCTGCATGCATCAAGTTTATATTAAGGATCATTCATGCTAAGTTTCATCAATTTCTACCCTGTGGTGTGAGAGGAGACGTTTAAAGCAAATTGTTGATGATGGACACAGGGTGATCACAATAGCACATCTTGTGCTCTTGTGAACTGATAAAATGCAACTTTACTTACAATGATAGCCACGACTGGTTCATCTGTTTTTGAATTGTCAAGAAGTGCTTCAAGCAGCCAGCCATCGTCCATTCTTGTCAATATCAGTGACCCTGAACTGTACTTCATTGGAGGTGAGTGAATATAGGCATACTTCACCAGTCCCGTAAACATCTGGGGACTCATAATGCCTGGGAGAGTAGCACACACACAAGTAAGTAACCAACTTTTATAGTGTAAGACTATGCACATGATAATGATGAAAACTAAATACAGCTGATGTTTACTTTAAAGAATCAAATTTCCTAATACAATTTAGATATACAAGATCTTAGATCTGTTCAACAAAACTATTATTTCTGATGACCAATTATGATTTCATGAACCTGTATTTCTGATCTGCTCTAACTATATGTTTCTTATTCCTTTATTATTAATGCATCTAAACAAGAGTATGTGTCACCTGCTGAGGCGTGAAGGAAAAAGTGTGACAGACAGATAACAGAAAAGTGATCCCTATGTGTCACTTCTAGTTACAGCAGGTGACACAAAAACAAGAGCACCTGCAAATGAATGCAGATGCTCATCTCACTATAATATACAGTAGAACCTCGTTAAACCGAAATCCTTGGGACCAAGCTGAAAACTGCGAAATAATGATTATTCGGATTAAAAATCCAATGGAAATTATAGTTTCTGTGCGTGCATGCCCTTCCCAAATAAGTGTGTAAAACGCGCGCGTTTAATCCGTGTAAAACGCTGCGGTATTGGCACCGCGTTTTAAGTGCGTTCTTTCTTACCGACTGCGTTTAAAGTGAATAAAAATGAACAAAAAGTGTGTTTTTTCTGTTCTAAAGTGCAATTTTTATCTGGAAAAATTCACTTAAAACAAACTTAAGTGTTTTTTCTGCGGTAAAAGTGTGTTTTTTCATGAAGAGAAAAATATACACATAAAACGCACTTAAGTTCGTTTTTACTGCGTCATTTATCACCATAGGGCTATGATTTGTACAATCTTGGTAGTGGCCAATAAGATGATGCTACATACCAAATATCTAAGCTCTAGGCCTTATGGATTCATAGAAGAAGATTTTTTAAGATTTTCCTATATAACTCTATGTAAAACAAGTGACCCCTGGTGCGGGGTCATTTATCACCATTGGGCTATGATTTTGTACAATCTTGGTAGGCATCCACTAGACAATGCTTCACATTAAATATCTAAGCTCTAGACCCTGCAGTTTTGCAGAAGAAGATTTTTAAAGTTTGCATTTTTATAAAATCTATTTTTAGCTCCTGTGACCTAATTATGCAATGGACCAGAACCATTTATACAACTTTAGTAGAGCTTCATCCAAGGAACATTCCTGCAAAATATTTTTCAAATTGGCCAAGCCGTTTAGGAGGAGATGTTGTTCGAAGCAATTGTTGACGCCGGACGCACGGACGAAGGACAAAAGGCGATCAGAAAAGCTCACTTTGAGCACGTTGTGCTCATGTGAGCTAAAAAGCACTTAAGAGCGTTTTAACTGCGTTAAAAGTGTGTTTTTTGGTCAGATAAAATACACGTAGAACGCACTCAAGTTCGTTTTTACTGCGGTGAAAGTGTGTTTTTTGATCAGATAAAATATACTAAAACCACACTTAAGTGCGTTTTAACTGCGTTAAAAGTGTGTTTTTTGGTCATATAAAATACACTTAAACGCACTTAAGTTCGTTTTTACTGCAGTGAAAGTGTGTTTTTTGATCAGATAAAATATACTAAAAACGCATTTAAGTGCGTTTTAACTGCGTTAAAAGTTTGTTTTTTGGTCAGATAAAATACACTTAAACGCACTTAAGTTCGTTTTTACTGCGTTAAAAGTGTGTTTTTTGGTCAGATTTAATACACTTAAAACGCACTTAACTTCGGTTTTACTGCGCTGAAAGGTTTTTGTCAGATAAAATACACTAAAAGCACTTATCAGATAAAATACACTAAAAACGCACTTTAGTGTGTTATTACTGCAGTAAAAGTTTGTTTTCTGTCCTAATAAGTGTGTCTTTTAGTTCACTTATTTTCTGTCTGCGTTTTCATTACCGGTGCAGATCATTTTATATATAGATCTAAATACTATTTGCATGTTATGAAAAGTATGGTAATAAAAATATTTCATAATCTACTGCGGTGTTACTGATTAACATAATTGTTCAAACATGTCAACATAGTGATATATATTCTTATCGTCGATCTGCTGCTTCATGTAGCGTCGCATGCTGGTGACGAACACGATGATATGGAATGTATTCAAGATCTGACACCTGGGTTTATCTTCTGGCACGTGCATATTATGTAACCTATCAGACATTGATTAGCATTAATCAACATTTCCGGTCGGACACACATTGCCCAATCCAATCTCATAAAGAGGTGTGAAAAACTTGTCTGAGACATCACTCCAGGTGCAGCCTCAAAATAAACTAGGTTACTGACCTGATACCAATGATGAGAAGGACAATAATTGGTTCACAAAAACTTATGAAAATTGACTTCGAAATAAAAATTAAAAAATAAAAATTCGACCCGGGACCAGGGTTTTACTTCAAAATAGTTAAAAAAAAACGAAAACGAAATTCGGATTTTAACATTTTACTTTTAGTTAAAATAAAAGGATGAATCGGGACCGAAAAAAAACTCGAAATGGGGGA
>CM037790.1:4157873-4207873 GCA_021229015.1 Solen grandis | reverse complement strand
TTTAATTTTAATCAGAGAAAATTACTTTACATACTCAGCAAAAACATGAACGGAACAGTATAATCACAAACCAGATATATTTTGTATGTATGTATGTATAACTTTGCTCTAAGTAAAGTTGGTGAATTCCGAACCAGGTCTACTTTCATAAAAACTACAAGTTCGGCTGGGATGGAAATGTTGGTGACTGTAGCATGGTCGAATTTTAAGGTAATCCATCCATCAATAAATTGTAATCATGTAGCATCAAGTGAAAGTGTGACTTTTATGTAAATGCAAGCCTTTATAGATGTAGAACAAAAGAACCTACTATTCCAAGTTAATGGATGCTTGCATCTGTACTGAAGTCTTTTTAAGCATTTGAAGGACCATGATAATAATTTAATGATGGATGGATTACCTTAATATATTGCTTTTGTCTATACTTACCACCATGTGACCCGCTGCCATCTGAAATCAAAAAGCAAATGTTAGTTATTTAACGTTATTTCCAGATTATAGATCTAGCATTTATTACATTCTGTAAACATATGAAATATTTCTAGTATATGTATTCTAAAAGGAGAAATTTTATTTGGAGAAAAAATACGTTACATGTCAGTGAAAACATAAACAGAACAGTATTATCTCTAATTTAAAATCACAGACAAGAAATATCTTAAAATTCCCACTTAACACGCATCTTATTTTACCACTTTTTTTATGTACATAAAAAACTGTCAAGGAAAGTCATATATTTCGCAATAATCATCTTTTTCAAGGTTTATCTTATGATATCTTAACAATAGTACCTAAATCCACCGACAGTACTTACAGTTAACCTTAAGTAAAACTTAAATTAAGATTAAAATATTTCCCCATCCCAGCTTAAAGTGATATTTAGGTATATGCTAAGTTGAATAATAAACAAATAATAATAAGTTGAAGTAAATAATTACCATAGTAAATAAAAGAATATTCGTTAAGAAATTAGAAATATATAATATATAAAAATAACGCTCGAACTCCTTTAAGTATTACTTAGCGCTAAGAAAGGTTGGTGGAAATCGAGCCTGGTGTATTTTCAAGAGTTACGAGTACGCGTGGTACGAATGTTGGTAGCGGTGGCCTGGTGTAAATTTCAGGTAATCCAGCAATCAATAAAGTTTGATCATGGTGCATCAAGTGATCGTGGGAAATTTATTGTAAATGCAAGCAAAAGAGTCTACAATTCCATGTTAATGGATGCTTGCATCTGTACTGAAAACGTTTTTGAACGGTCATGATTATAATTTATTGATGGATGGATTACCTTACTATATTGCTTATGTCTATACGTTATTTCAAGTTTTTTTTTACACATAATTTTAAAATAACAAATATTTTTAAAATTCGAAGACACCCGGATGTTTTTTAATCGCTTTCCTATCTTCATTAAAAAGTGTAAAGGAATGTCCTATTTTTGGCACGGATCATCATTTTCAAGGTTTCTCTTATGATATCCTAGATAACTTAACCCTCCAACAATGTATGCATGTATGTATGTATGTATGCATGCATGCATGCATGTATGTATGTATGTATGTATGTATGTATGTATGTATGTATAACTTTGCTCTAAGTTAAGTTAGTGGATTCCGAGCCAGGTCTACTTTCATAAAAACTACAAGTTCGGTTGGGATGGAATATGTTGGTGACTGTAGCCTGGTCGAATTTTAAGGTAATCCATCCATTAATAAATTGTAATCATGTAGCATCAAGAGAAAGTGTGACTTTCACGTAAATGCAAGCCTTTATAGATGTAGAACAAAAGAACCTACTATTCCAAGTTAATGGATGCTTGCATCTGTACTGAAGTCTTTTTATGCATTTAAAGGACCATGATTATAATTTAATGATGGATTGATTACCGAATGGATTGTTCGTGTCTTTACTTACATTGGTACGGCTCGCTGGGATCTGAAATCAAAAAGCAAATGTTAGTTATCTAACGTTATTTCCAGATTATAGATCTAGCATTTTGTTTTACACCCTGTAAATATATAAAATATTTCTAGTATATGTATTTTAAAAGGAGAAATTTTAATTGGAGAACAACAACACTTAACGCTTAGTAATACTTGAATTAAGAATTGATATTCCACAAACCCAGCCTTTACAAAATATTCAAGTAAATAAAGATGTTGACCCAATTAAGAATAATTATTATTCACAATATCTGTTAAGAAATTTGGAAATTTATAATGAAAAAAGTTGTAAGTTGAAATTAGCCTCTTAGCTTTTAAGTATTACTTAGCGCAAAGTATGGTTGCTGAATTCAATTCTTGATTCGTAAAATACTCAATAACTTTAAGTTGACATGAATAATTACTGAATAATAATTACCTTAGTAACAGTAACGTTATTTGTAAAGAAATTAGACATTTTGACATTTTTGATAAAGACGAACGAGTAAAATGAATTTCATCTCTAAATATTTCAGTATTACTTTGCGCTAAGTATTGTTGATGGAATTCGTGCCTTGTCAACTTTCATAAAAAGATTTTCAAGTACACCCGGGATGGAAAATGTTGGTGACGGTGGCCTTATCGAATTTAAAAGTAACCCATGCACCATTTAATGGTGATCATAATACATTGTGCATGAAAGTGATCGAGAATTATGCTTGCATCTGTACTGAAGACTTAAAAAGCAATTGAATGACCATGCTAAAATCTAAATGATGGATGGTTTACCTTTATCTATTTTTATGTTCTATACTTACGTTCGGTCGTCGAGCTGGGATCTGAAATCAAAATAGTAGATGTTAGTTATCTAACGTTATTTCCAGTTTAAACATCTAGGATTTTTACATATTGTGTATATATGAAGTATTTCTAGTACATATATCAAAAAGGAGAAATTTTAATCAGAGAAAAAACACTTAACATACTTAGTAAAAACATGAACGGAACAGTATAATCTCGAATTTAAAATCACACTCACGCACGCGCGCTGATTTGACTATAGAAGCAATGCGCTTAGAGGCAATTTTGGAATAACAAGATATATTTTCTACGAAAGTTCGGTGAATCTCGCATTTTATTTCACTGCTTTCCTATCTACAAAAATAACTTTTAGGGGATGTCCTTTATTTCACACAGGTAATCTTTTTCAAAGTTTCACTTATCATATCCTGACACCAGACTCTAAATTCGTCAACAATACTAATCACTAAGAAGAAATATCTCACCATATCATCTTAAAGTATTACCGAGGTGAATAACTTGGTTGACGCAAATAATTATCATTATAACTAACAATACTCGTTAAGAAATTGGATACATAAGCATTATTTATTGGAAAATAACAGAATTGCGATTTACCACTATGTTTAAAGGTAGTACTTAGTACTAAATAAGGTTGGTGAAATTTAATACTTGATTTAAAAATATACTCATTCTTTAAACTGAGTTGACATAAATAATTACCTTAATTATATTGACATTTTTGTAAACATCTAAGATGTATTTTCCTTTTGATTAAGAGGAACAAGTAAAATGAAATTCGTCTCTCAGTTTTTGAGGACGTTTCAGCGAGTATCCACAGATTTTAATTTTGGTAAAAAAAGATGGTAAAATATATATATATATATTTTGAAGTTCTCACTTGTTTTATGTGGAATGTTTGAGGAAACCCCAAACTGTAAGGTTAGTGTGGATTACCTTAATATATTGTATATGTCTATACTTACAATCGTTCTGCCCGCTGGGATCTGAAATCAAAAACCAAAAGACAAATGTTAGTTAAAGGCATACGCGCCCAATACAGTTTTTTACTATAAAGAAAAAGAAAGAAAATCAAAAATAGCCATTGGAATTTTCTTTAACTTTGCATGATTATAGAGATTTACACTAGAAACAAAATTTATTGGAAAAAAATGGGTGTCACCATTCTTCTTTTTGAGTTATCAGCTCCTGAAAGTGAGTTTTTTTCCCCCCTTTTATGTCATTTTTTAAGGGCAGATAACTCAAATCAAGCCCATCGATCGAAGTTATTCAACACTGTTGTTTGTTGTTTCATTCCAGTCATTATACAAAATTTAAAGCAATTCTATACAAAAGATTTTTCCCTTTGCTTCAGAATAAACATATGAAGAAATATCAGAAATTAAAGTTTCATATATGGTTTCCTGACATAAGACTCTAAATCCACCAACAATACTTAGCGCTAACTTTTACTTAAATTAAGAAGAAATATTAAATATTGAAGTAAAAAGACTAACAATATTCGTGAAGAAATTAGAAATATGGGCATTTTTATATAAAAAAATAGAAGTAAAATTCGCCATTTCGTATGGAAGTATTAAACAGCGCTAAGTATGGTTCATAAAAGTCAGTATTTGATTTGTAAAATGCCAAAAATCTTTAAATTGACGAAGTTGACATAATTACCTTAATTACACTAACACTATTTGCAAAGAAATACGATATTTTTATTATTATAATGAGGAACAAAAAAATGAAACTCACCTCTCAGCGTTTAAGTAATACTTAACGCTAAGACAGGTTGGTGGAATTCGAGCCTTATCTATTTTCATAAGAACTACAAGTACACCTGGACTGGAAAATGTTGGTGACGATGGCATGGTCGAATTTTAAGGTTATCTATCAATCTTCAAATTGTGACCATGG
Source organism: Solen grandis (assembly GCA_021229015.1). NCBI lineage: Eukaryota > Metazoa > Mollusca > Bivalvia > Adapedonta > Solenidae > Solen > Solen grandis. Next base: position 4,203,221 of record CM037790.1, on the reverse strand, counting down.
TCAATCAAGTAATCTTGGGAATTTTATAGTAAATGAAAGCCTTTATAGACTAAGAGCAAATAGACACTTCCAAATCAATGGATGCTTGCATCTGTACTGACGTTTTTTAAAGCCTTTGAAGGACCATGCTAAAAACTAATGATGGATGGTTTACCTTTATCTATTTTAATGTTCTATACTTACAACCGGACTCCTCGCTGGAATCTGAAATCAAAAATAAATTTTAGTTATCTAACGTTATTTCATGATTATACATCTAGCATTTTTACATACTGTTAATATATGGAATATTTCAAGTACATGTATTTAAAAGGAGAAATTTTAATCAGAAAAAAAAATTACATACCCAGTGAAAACATGAACGGAACAGTATAAATCACACTCAAACACGCGCGCTATTATTTGACAAACAGAAGCAATGCGCTTAGACAAAATTCTAGAATAGTAAGAAATATTTAAGAATTCCAGGAATCTCGCATTTTATTTCACCGCTTTCCTATCTACATAAAAAAAGCCTTTTGGACTGCCCTATATTTCACACGGGTCCACTTTTTCAACGTTTCACTCTATAAATCCTGACACAAAACTCTAAAACCACCAACATCACTTAGCGCTGACGTATACTTAAATTAAGAAGAAATATTCCACCATCCTAGCTTTACGAAATATTGAAGTAAATAACTAAGTTTACGCAAATAATTATCATAATAACTAACAATATTCGTCAAGAAATTAGAAATATGAGCATTTTATATGATAGAAGTTTAAATTCGCCACTTTGTATTTAAGTATTACTTAGCGCTTAGTGTGATTACTGGAATTCAATACCTGATTGGTAAATTACTCAAGTTCTTTAAACTGACTAAAATGACATAATTACCTGAATTACACTTACATTATTTGCAAAGAAATAAGATTCAAAAGAACTACAAGTACACCTGGACTGGAAAATGTTGGTGACGGTGGCCTGGTCGTGTTTTAAGGTTATCTATCCATAGTTAAATTGTGATCATGGTCCATCAAGTGATCGTTGGAATTTTATAGTAAATGCAAGCCTTTTTAGACGTAGAGCAAAATACCCCGCGATTCCAAGTTAATGGCAACCAAAAGGCGGTACTACGGTGTCCCCTTAAGGTGGACTTGCAACTCACCGTGCTCCGTGCCAGTCTTCACCATACCAGTTTGTTTTTACACGTTTACAATGTGTTTCTCTCACATATGTCAATCATTAAATTGGATTTTTTTAAATAAATTGATACAGACATTATGAAACAAATATTAATTATAAGTTAAGCATTGCTATTTTGTTTATTTATGTGAGTATTACTTACGATTCTTTAAAAATGTAATTGTTGTGTCCAGTATCTACGGTTCGTAATTTTATAGCAAATGCAAAACTTTACAGACTTAGAGCAAAAGAGCCTAAAATTCCAAGTCAATGGATGCTTGCAATCTGTACTGGAGTTTTTTTAAGCATTTAAAGGGCCATACTTATGATTAAATGATAGCTGGATTACCCCTTTACTTTTCTGTTTCATACACACGTATACTAGTACAGTCAACCCTAGATACATCGGCATTCGATACAATGGCATACTCGGGTTCCGGCACTAAAAGTCATGTGACGGATTTACTAATCTCTTATCAACAGCAAATTTGACTTCCGGTGTCGGCAGCAAATTTCATGCCGTTATCAAGGGTTGACTGTATACGAGGAACGGTCAAGGAAGGGATTTGATAATCCCTTACCTCAAGAATATGCACGTACAAAATTAGGACTTTGTGTATACTGACTGAACGTTTACTGGTATATGAAACAATCGGCTGTTATAACTGTATAATGTAAGCTACAATACTGTAGGAGTAAACACAGAGAACCTGGTCAGACAGGTCCCTCCATGAGCTGTCTGATCTGGGTCTGCTCTGTTTGCCATTGAATCAAAATGAGTCTATATTAGGCAAATGAATCTCAAGATTTGTTATTGATAAGTTTCAACAGGTATAGCACTTCTTCCTAGTACGCTTTCTCTTTCTTTTTATTATTCTCAAGATATTTTTGGCACTCCTCGTCGTTAGATTCATCCTTTTGTCTTACCAAATGAATGATTAATATTTTTTAATTGTATCCAGTGATCAAATACATCAGGGTCTCTTTATACTGTATAGAGAGACCCATAATACATGTATGTAAATTATCTGATGACCTTAGTAATACTGCAACTATTTCAAAGTAAACAAATGTATGTAGCTTTTATAATGAGAAATGATTTAACAAACTAGTACCATGAAAGTCACTATATTGCAATATTTCGGGAAAAATGCCTTTATTAAAGAAAAAAAATCCGTGGCTTTAATTGATTTTTAATGTAAGTTCAGCATCCATCATACGGAACGGTATGTTTGCTAAAATCAGTAACAACATCGTCAACAACAACATCGCTTTAAAAAGAAGTAAACAGTAATGATAAACTTACAGTCATAGCCACTGCCCGACCCTGTGTCCCTTTCGTTCAGCAATTGTTTCAATAAAGTCCTTAGATCAACCTTCCTCTCGAACTTTCTTGCGGCCCTTGCCTCGGCTGCCGTGGCGATGGCCAATACTGCGACGAGAAACAGTCCGTACTTCATGATTGGAATCAGTCTGTTAGAGTCAACCAAGTGACGTTTATTGGTAGCAACGGGCCTTTATATAGGGGAATTCGGCATCGAGAGGCCCTTATGTTGCCAGTGTGGACCAGTGACTGTATTCACGAAATACGTCTACAACAGCTTAACTTTGTTCAAAATTATAAACCCTATAAAATATTTTAAACAGCTAATTTAGCAGAGAAGGGAACATATACATGTATCGTTATCGATTTATTTTTAGTAAACTTTAGGAATGTTAGAGCAGGGAAACTCTATATCATTAATACATGTACCTACCCGGATTTTTTTTTTACTTTAGTTAAATTATTGGCCCTAATGTTTTGTGAAATTTAAAACAGAAATGTAAGTTCTAAAGTGATACATTACTAGAACAAATCGTCAACATAAACAATTCAAAATGGTAACCTGTCCCGGTGACCAAGTGGTTAGAGCGTCCGCCCCGGAATCGGGTGGTCGTAGGTTTAATCTCTGGCCGCGACATACAAGGTGCGATAAGAATAGTACAGGTAGTCCAGCTTGCGCTCAACACGTAAGGGAAGTTCCAGGACTGGTTTTCCCAGTGTCAGGATAACGTGACTCGGTGTGGTATGACGCCATGTAGATTATATATCTTTTCCTTTGATGCTTATGGTCAGGATTTTACAAACAATAACCTTAAATGTCATAAAAATTGCTGAGACATCAATGATTCTCTTTAAAAATGGGATTGCCATGTGTGAGTGTAATTTAATCATAGTCTGATGATCAAATATTGTATCTGGTTGCTGTTTAGGATCCCAAGGTAAAATCCCAAGTGACCCACTTTTGGTACTCTGATGAGAACTATTGTTTCCGGTTATATATATCGGGGGAAAAAACGAACGCCATAAGCCTTCTATGTTCATAATTTAGCACAATTTGTTGATCGCATTTGACATTTCCCAAAGGCCCAAACGGAGTAAGTCAACCGAGAGTTTCCGACGCTGATTTTTACCCTCATTTATTCCATGGTTGATGATTTGTCCACAAAAACGATAAAAAAAATCTTAAAAAATAGTATCCAGTGTAGCAATACCACGTGACCATGACGTCACTTAATGCACTAAAACCTAGACAAAGCTGTCAAACATTGGGTCCGCATTACCCGTAAGTATTTCATTTCTTCGTCGATTTCGGTGGGTCATGTGTCAGAAAAATATAAGCTTTCCGAGGAATATAGGATCTCCACCAGCAGCTGAGCCGTTTTTTCAAGCACAACGTGAAATATTGGAACACAATAGTTTGGAACTCTAGTCCGCACGCATATAAACAAGTTCTAAGATTCACGTACAAAAAAACAAACAAACAAACAAACAAACAAAAACGGCTCATTCCGTTGAAAGCTTATATTTTTCTCCTTTGACTGACACATGTCCCGTAGAAATCGATGAAGAAATGACAGTTTTGTCTTGTTTGTTTTTTTGTTGTTGTTTTTTGGCTTTAGTGACATGGCGGTCACATGGTATGGCTAAAGTCATGGTACGTTTTATCATTTTTTTTATTTTTTTTTCATTTTTTTTAACAATGACATTTTTTTGTCAATGATAACTGTGTTTTAATATGTGCCTTATTGTTCAATTAAACCATTTTGAAATGAGTAAGAATTTTACATTTCATATAAAATACATGTCTAATGGAAAATGTTTTTGTCAAAGCGTCATTCCTTAACTGTTGTACATTTGGTATTGATGATGACGATGATGATGATGATTACATGCTCAATTTTGTGTCAACAATATGCTGTAATTTTAAATGACGAAAAATTTCCCCCCCCCCCCCCCCCCCTCTTTCTTAAAAAAAAAAGCTTTTGAAATTCCATCAAAATAAATATATATCTTTTCAAGCATCACCTTGTCGGGCCTCAACATAAATTTGTTAATTTCATACTGTATTTATGTCAATAGAAAATACCCTCAGCTTGAACAATTATCTCAGACAGGTCAACTATTGTTAATTTATTTTCAACAAATTTGAGTGCTTCAGCAAAAATAGACAGGCAAGAAAGAAATATAGATTTTTCTTTCAAACCAGAAGAATACCGGTAAGTTAATATCCTCTACAGTTATCCTTTGTGAAAGAAGTTTTTGTAAAATATGTTTTATTTCTTTCCTTGCGAAATCTCGAATATACCTGAGTTCAAATAGCTGTATAAACGAAGGTACTCAATCAATCAGTAATTCTTTTTATTCCATAATGCTTCATATATTTACAATTGTTGATTCAAGTCACACATGACCCCGGATAATTTGACACGATTTTAATAAACATCAATTGCATTATAAAAGTATTTATTTGATCAAGGTTGAAAATCACCCCCTCTGCAAAGCAACATGACGTATAACTTATGTAGGCGTCTTAAATATCAAATTAAGAACATATTTTTTTTATTTTTTTTTTATTTCGATCCAAAACGAGGTCATAACCAACGATTTGTGTCAGAGTGTGAGCGCATAATTACATTTTCTTCACATTTCTTTCGAACACGACTACAGGTTTTATACAGTTTAAACCAATGCTAAGAGCATAAAAAAGTATAACAGTACATGTATGATGTAAATCGATATGATATTCGATTTTATAACTTTTGGAAAAGTGTATTTCACTTTTAGATATTACAATGCTCTCAAATATATTACAGGTACAGGTATGAAATAAATCAATCACAATCCCTCGAAATAGTCAAATATATAACCGCGAAATAGTCACTGGTCGATAAATGCACGTTAATCGACTTTTAAAATATACGCCACATAATTTATATAACTCCTGATATATTAATGCTGTAATCTGACCTTCCCAAAAAGGCTTCCGAGCCAGTATTTATAGTAAATCTCGATTCCCGCACAAAAACTTACATTATTTCATTTATTGCTTTACTGAAAAAGCACGTCGATTTAAATGCATATTTTTTGTAAAGTGAGATACAGTAACATTTTACCATTTGGATGTTAATAAACAAGAACAAATGTTAAATTTAACGTCTTTCTTTCTTTCTTTCTTTCTTTCTTCGTCTTTCTCTCTCGCTCTCTCTCTCGCTCTTTCTGTCAGATTTTTATTTTAGCCAAGTTGAAGATACGATGGCAAACGTAATGAAAACGGAGTTTCGGGTAAGCCTGATTTGTTTGAACATGTTTTTCATTGGAGGCATGGTGACAAAAAGGAAATAAATGAAATAAGAAAACCCCTGTTTGAACTAAAATCACCATCCTGCCTCTGGATTCGCACATGTTATTTTGAAACAAGAGTGTTCTCTGGAACACATGTGTCACCTGCTGAAGCGTGACGGAAAAGGTGTAACGGACAGACAGACGGACGGACAGAAGACGGAAAGTGATCCCTATGTGTCACCTCTGCTTACAATAGGTGACACAATAAAAAGTACATATTGTGACCCGTTCTTTTGACATGGTTTTTCAAATGATAAATGCTAGTTTCTTTGTAGTTCACAAAAATGATGCTAAAGGAATTTCAAAATGAGAACGTCATGTGCCGTGACCCTATTATATCCAGCATAAAGACCTCTTTCAAACAGATATTGGAGTAAAAAAAAAGAAGAAAAGAATGTACCTAAAATAAATGTGCCCCAAAATTGGTATAGAATTTTGTGATGATATGACGATTATTGTTTGCTATAATCCTGACAATAATGTCTTTATTTTTAGGGGATTATTTGGCAATGCCATTCTTCCATATGACCCTCTTAACCAAAAGTACCCGGTACGTTGCTGCCCATAAAAAAATCAATGACCTTATATGTTAGATATAAGATTTTTTTTTAATGCGACAGTTTTTCGGTCAAATCAACGTACCGGATACCTTTACTCTTAACAAATATATAATACAGTTTGTACGCATTAAATTAAAAAAAAAATACTATCACTTACATATGATAAATGATGATGAAAATTGTTTAAATAACTTAAACATATGAGTGTATGTTATCAAAATGGTTTTACGTATTATTTTATTTATTTATTTTTGCAGAATTGACACGGGACTACACTGAAAATGCCGTGCGCCATATGTTTGTTACTGTCCGCATGTGTATGCATTTTGCAATCTCGTTTGAATTTAATTAGTCCACATTTGTGCATTCGAAATTAGTGGGTTTGGCGCTATCCCCTGCAACAGAGAACCAAAAATAGCATGTCGCGCCGAGCGGCTTATTAATGGGAGTAGCATTCAATAGCGTCTGTTTTGTACCATTTGTAAAGGTTTGTCTTCATAACCTTCAAATACATAGATATTCGTTTTAAAATGCGTAATCACTATTGTGCTAGAATTTAACTTCATAATAAGGTGATTTCATTTATAACATCAGTAGTAAAGGGTGGCACTGTGGTACCGTGGTACCATAAATTTTTTGTACTTATGGTACCGTGGTACCATATTTTTTTTTTTTTTTTTTTTTTTTTTTGGTACTTATGGTACCGAATCTATACTATAGTACCGAATGGTACTATATATGAAAACAGATTTACCGAATCTATAGTACCGAATGGTACTATATATGAAAACAGATTTATGGTACCGTAATAAAATTTCTTAAAGGAGGACCACATCTTAACGTTAAAGGGGGATTGACAATTGTAAAATGTCCTTTCGAGACATTTGGGTTGGCCCTGAAAAGGGCCGTTTTGTTTCTTCTTTAGATTTCGGTGACATTGTCCACATCGTGCTCGGTTTCGGTGCCATCGTCACTGATTACGATGACATCGTTTTCATCTTGTTGCTGTTGTTCTATGAGCATATGATCTTCATCTTCATCTTGTTGCTGTTGTCTCAACATCTCCTGATGTTCCATGAGCATATAGTCATCATGTTCATCGTGTTGCATCATCTGTTGTCTCAATATCATCTGATGTACCATGTTTGACAAAACCAGATGTATCTGCAAATATGGTCTTGCTGTTGTCTCCACTCATTGCGTTGTCGTTCGATCAACCCCATCAATTCGTGGACAAATTCACTCAGTTGCTGAATTTGTTCCATGGTTGTGCAGCGAGAATATGACCGAATGCTTGATGCGGTGCGCTTTTATAGCCTTGAGGTGGATTGACCTACTTTCTACTGTTAGCGTACACCAATCAGAGAACGTTATTTCTATTCAATGATTCAAGTTTAACCTTGACCTGAGTTGGATAGCATTGCCTTTGGCCTTGACATTGGGGTGGATTGACCTACTTTTGTATTGACATATCAGAATTGCTGTAAAATTAAAAAAAATTCAAGCCGAATTTGTAGTAGTGATGACTTTTTTTTTTTTTTTTTTTTGTAACATTTTTATTTTTGTAACATTTTTGTAACATTTTTGTAACATTTTTATAAAACATTGGATCATATTTTTAATGAAAGAAAATTTGAATGGAATTTGAAAATAATGGTGACAATTGAGGTATATTCTCTTTCGAGACATTTGGGTTGGCCCTGATAAGGGCCGTTGTTTTTTCACAGAGTAGTGGTTACTCATGATTGTCTGTGAGTTTCTTCAGCAGGTATTCAACATGTTCTATGGTGATGAAATGTGCTTCAATGATATTTAAGATATCATCGTAGTATAGTTCATGAAAGTAACATGCACTCAATTTGTCTATGATACTCCTGAGTGTTGTTGTTATTTTAAGCGTACGTTGGTATCGGGCTTGTAGTTTAAGCGAACGTTGATGTCGGGCTTCTATTTTGTCCATGTCAGATATGCAGTCGTTAGTTATATGTGACTTATCCATAGCACAGTCTGAAAACGAATGGCATGAATTCATTTCGTTTGATACTTTTATTACTTGGTTTGACAATTGTAAAAATGTCCTTTCGAGACATCTGGGTTGGCCCTGAAAAGGGCCGTTGTTTTTTTTCTCTACTTCTTACTCTTTTTGCTATTTTGTATGTCTTTACAATGGGCTCCAAGTCCATTCTTAGAATGGGATCCACCATCAAGCGGACGTTTGTTGGATGCTTCCACATTTTCCGGAATGAAAGTGATAGGCACCACCAGCTTGTCTGTTTTCAATTTGATACGGCATTCCACTTCTACCATTCTCTTTTGCAATTTGATGAGGTTGTTGTTCACCTCTTTGAGTTCCCTCAGAATAGATTGTCCAACATTATTTACTGGCTGCACTGTCGGTTGGTGTTGCATTGGTTGTTGCACTGGTTGTTGTTGCTGTACTGGTTGCTGCTGGTGTGGTGGAGGCTGAGGTTGATACGTTGGTTGGTAGCTGGGTTGGTACACCGGAGTCGGAGTGTACGACACTGATGCCTGGTTAGCAGCTGTCGTCAGCTCATACAAATCAGCAGCCTGTATGGCGTTGTTAACGAGATCAGAAGTTACGTAGCTTTCCATGGTTGAGTAGTGGGATTATGATACGATGCAGTGTGCTTTTATAGTCTTGAGGCGGATTGACCTACTTTCTTCTGTTAGCGTACACCAATCAGAGAATGTAATTTCCATCCAATGAATCAAGTTCGACCTTGACCTAAGTTGGATAGCATTGTCTTCGGCCTTGACATTGGGATGGATTGACCTACTGACCTACTTTTTTCATAACTATATAAGTGTTTTTTTTAAAAAAGAAGGATGAAATCACACTGTCCGAACAAAAACTCTGGTTCGAAAAGTGTGGTGTGTGTTTAGAGGAGAGGGAGGAGGATATATATCACATAAACCAGTGTCAATGTCAGGACATTGTATGCGTCAGATGCTTCGCACGGCTTCAGAAGTGCCCGTTTTGTAGGGCACCCTATCAAGTGTATGCCTGGCCTGCCTGTGTTTTCGCTAAACATGGACCTACAGTGCGTTCAGCCTATTATAGCATATGGTTTGACCCTGATTATTCAGAGTTAGTAGGATGACTCCGAGTAATTCAGGATCACAAAAAACCAAATACGGCCCTTTTCAGGGCCATCAAACTATATTCGAGAGGGCATATATCACAATTGTTAATGTGTAAGATAAACAACAAGAAATCAAATCAGTTTTAGCATTTTTATTGAACTCTATGAACATTGCAAACAAAATATGAACAAACAATATGAACAAACAATATGAACAATGCAAACACTATGAACAACAAATACATAACACTTTAATGAAAGTAGAATGGGTCCAAACTATTCAGTCAGTAATTCAAAACACGCACGACCATCTCCAAACTTTGGTGGATGTTTAGCTGTGCATGTTTGTTGGTGCTGATTACACACTTGTCTTCTTGCACGTTTGTACAGTTCTGAATAGTTCTGGTAAAACCAACATCCCACATTGGAATCGTTCAAACTGAAGTGAGGTTGATCCTCTGTCCGGAATTTAGCTCTAAACACCCGTGTTAAATCACATCCTCGAACAAGAAAATGCAAAGCAAACAAACAATATGCTCCACACACAAACGTGTTGTATCCTTGAAGTCTCATGAGATTCCATGTATAGGGTCCATGTCTTTCCAAGAAACGTTGAATGTCACAATGGAGTGGTTTTTGTCCATACGAATCAAAGTAGTAAGTCGATTTATCGTTGAAAAACACAACCACCCAATGTTCACCAGGTTGAGTCGAATTGTGGGTATTCACTATGTAAGCTTTTACAGTCTCTGGTCTACGTTGTGGTAGTTGATCTTTAGCACATACCACGGCATTCAAGGGAGCTAGAATTGGTGAATGATCCAAAATATACTGCAACTCAATCGTTTCCATTTTCCCAATCTTGTTTAATGCGTCCTGCCCATTCGCACTCAAAAGCTTCCAATGGTGTGATCTTGTTCGTATCTACACTAGCCTTTATATTTGCCCACATCTGATAAGCATCAGCTTTCTCAGCGCGTGTGAGATCCATGTTTTGTAGTTCAGCGTACCATCTTTCCATCACTTGATACATGTCCAGTTTTTTTAATGCACTGTTCAGAAACATCTCGACCCACTCACTTTTGCTGCTTAACAAACATATGGGATGTTGGGTCTGACTGGGATGATCAACAATGAAACCATAACAGTTTTCTTTCGCGATATCAAAGAGGTGTGTCTGCAGTTCATGCACCACATGCTGGTTCAAACTCTTTACAATATCGTTTCGCCTATTCAAGTTGTAGATTTCTTCGTACAGTTGTTTGGCCAGCTGTTGTCCTGATTTGCTCATGGTTAATAGTCTGTGATGACTTCTCTGAACCCGTTAATCTCTATCTGACTGTCGTATTCGGCATACACAATCACATTGATGGGGTTACCAAGAGCTGCACGAAACTGAACCTCGATTCGCAAGTTTCCCGTTTTTATAGGATGCAGCTGTCCCTCTTCTGATCCTTGATCTGGCGTTAAGTCAATGCCCCACAGTGTGTACCCCTGCATGTAATCGTCCATTGTCAGACCCATGGAGCGGTTTAAACCGAGTGATCCCGTGGCTGGATGCAGGGACATGTATGATCTCAAAATTTCTCCTGTGGGAAAGTTGGGCTGGAACGGCAAGTTGTGTGTCGTCTTTCCGTCTACACTGACTTCTAACGTAGACAAGTTGAAATGTTGAAAATCAAATGGGTTGGTTGCCAGATTACCGTTCATGTCTGTATTCTTTACCAGGCCTAGAATGATACGTTTGGGCAACTGTCCTTGAAATAAATGATCTTCGATCTTTGATCGTTGGCCTGCAGGAATGGTGAAAGTTTTTACCTCAGCTCGGCGAATTGGGATCTTCATGCCATCTTGAGCGATGGTCTGGTTTAAGTTGTTGGCCACTACGGGTAACAGGTCAACAGTCCGAACATTGAATCCAGCTTGAAGTAACTGGATTTTTGCCTCTGTTCCAAACAGGCAAAAACTGACTGGGGTTCTGTTGAGTCGCAGCCGTATCTCTACACCATTGGGAAGGTACTTGTCTTGCAAACACAGGTCTAAATGCAGACGTCCGCACATTTCCAGAACACGACTCTGGTGGATACGTGCTCTTCTTTTAGTAAATCCTTCATTATCTTCCGCAAGTGTATGCTCTTGCATATGACCCGCCGTGTCAGGACTCCACATTTCCGTAGCGTAGAGCTGTGTTGATTTACTGTCCGTAGAATAAGACAGCAAATTCTCAATGTAGGCCCGGTACGCATATGTGTCAGCATTATTGGTGATCGGTTTGTTGTTCAGGTACACATCAATACTGCTAAACAAGCTGTGGAAGAAATTATTTACTGTGGATGTTTCTCCATCAGCAGCCAGATTAGTGCCATCAGGTTTGACTACTTTGACTTTCAGGTACAAGTAGCTCTGGTTGATATCAGTCCACTTTTCTGATTGAGCAGGAATTACAAATTCAATGGGAGATGAATTGCTCAGTGCTGACACAGGATAATGTTCTGTCCACTGTGCATCTTGCATTGCTGTCATGGTAGGTGGAACATGTGACACATCAAGTTCAGTTTTGCTACACTCACAAGAGCCGTGTTGCATCATGTTGTTCAATCAAAAATATCTAACGGTCGCGATGAGATTTTTCTTTTTTTGTTGTGTCTCCTTGACGTGCTGAAAGCAGAATGATGTCGACGTTTGAAATCTCGAAGCTTTATACCTCTCAGAGTTTTCTGACCCACATCTTTCAACAATGTTTTACCCCGTTTCTTGATCACTGTCTTTACATTTTGGCCAGACAGAATATCTTTTACGGCTCCTATACCTTGTTTAAAGCCCTCTCTTTTCAGAGTCTGTAGTCCTGAGGTCACGATGGGTTTCATCATGGGTAAGATGTTGCTGGCCATTTTCTTGAACATGGAGCCCAAACCATATCCGACTTGTCGAGGTTGACCACGGTAAACTGGAATCATCGTGTCTTTCTTTTAAAATGAAGCTTCACCATCGACTTCCCGTGAGTGAAATGAACTGATTCCCCTGTGTCACCGGTTATATTGATACTGATCTCGCTGAAATATGATCTGCTGACAGGTATGTAGTGTAGATTTAGAAATTCAAAGTGCATGTGTGGATTAGACCCTGCTTTTGTTTTTGTGGCAAATGGCACAACGCGTAAAATGGGTGCTTCGACATCCCCTATCAAAGTGTGTTCTGCCAAATCGGTATATACAAACAAGTGGTTCATCTTCGTGAAGAGGTCCACACCGTACTTGAATCTGCTGTTGTCTCTGTCCGGAAACACCACAGTACTTCCCTCTCCTCCAAGTTTCGTAAGGAGGATTGGATGAAGTTCCAAGCCGATCTTTGATCCAGTATTACCGGTAAACTTGACACGTTTTGACAAGCCGGAAAAATCAAGTCCAAATGTGAGGTTTCTTTGAGTTAAAATTGTTTTAGTGGCTTGTTTAATAGCCTTGTCCATTTCGTCAGTGAGATGTTGTGGTGACGCATAGATGCCTGCAGGAATGCAAAGGGGTATTGCCCATTTTTTGCCTTCTAATTCACACCCGTTTTTCGCTTGTGAAAAGACTGAAGCCAGTTCTGGATCTTTAGTCACGACGTAGAATTTTCCTTCCTCCTCTTCGATGTTTCTGACTTGTGTGGGAACGATCATTTCCACGAGAGCCACTTCCCAATTTTGTTTGTCGACATCAATGGTTTTTGTCAGCTTGGTTCTAAAACAGCATTGTGTGTTGTTTGGGTACAATGCCATCGAACTATCACTGATGAGAGTGATGTAGAAAGAGTTCATGATTTCTTAAATTTTAAACTTGGGTTTGGAAGAATGTATCCGATAGAAGTACTCATCAGCAGCAACCAAAGTTCACGATCTGGACTGTTGAGACACAGGTTCACTAATGACACGATGACAATGATAAAGATGATCACAATCTGTGTCAAGAAAGTGATTCTGTTGTTTGGTACCTCACTTTTTCCTGTCTGTATACTGTTGTCTACCTGAACACTGCTGGTATCGGACTGAGACATGCTGTTCACGACGTTTATACTTTATACTAAATGCGATTTTGGAATCCAACTGTTAAACTTTTTAGGATATCCAAGCCACTTGACTTTCACTTCTTGAAAAGTTTTACCGCCTACACGCCTTGTACGCCGATCAAGAACTGATTCCACTTCGTATAGCTCATCATCTTTTATATGTTGAATTTCATTCCTGTAGAAGGATCCGGCGATAGTTTCTCCAGCCAAGTCTTCCAGTTTTACGGTCATTGGATGTGTTCTGTTGATGCGAACCACTTTGAACAATTCCACTGTCCAGTTGGGTAGATAGCCTTTGGCAAATGTTTGCTTGGTTTTATTGATGCGCACTATATCACCCACTTTCAAATCAGTTGATTTCTTATTTTTCTTTTGATGGTTGCCATACAATGTCTTGGTGACTTCATGCTCATTTTCTCTAGACACAGATGCAGGGGTACGTCCGATGCTTCGATGAAAACGATGATTGTAGCCATGTACCAATAGTTGCAGTACATCCACATAATGACGGGTCTTGTGATGAGTAAAATATTTCCACATTCTTGATTTAAGCGTACGTTGAAAACGTTCAACAATACTCGCTTTAGTTTCTGGGTTTTCAGACGTGAAGAAATGAATGTCATGCTTGTCTAGAAACTTCTGAAAGTCTTTGTTCAAAAATTCTCGGCCTTTGTCTGTTTGCAAAGAGAGTGGTTTTCGGCCTTCTTTTAGAATAGACTGAAAGGCTTGGATGAGCGTCTTTCCAGTTTTGTCAATGATGGGTATTACCCAAGCATATTTTGAAAACACATCAATGACACATAGTAAGTAGCGATATGGTGAATTCTCTTTGTACATACGTTGCATATCTGTGAGATCAGCTTGCCATTGATGATCGATACCTCCTACCACAGTCTGTCGACGTCGAAATTTTCGTCGTATTGTTTTATGCAACGTGTAGGTTCTTTGACTTCTCAACCAGTCTCGTACATCCTCTAAAGTGATAGATTTCAACTGTTTTTTCGCTGCCTTGTAGAGTCCCTGAATTCCTCCAAAACTCGTAGGATTATCAGTATCATAGTACAGGTGACGAAGTAACGTGTCCTTCTTTAGTAGGCGTCCCATGACGAATGGGCTAATATCTCCTCGGGTTCTTCCTTTTTAATAGGTCTTCGTTTCTTTGATGTAGGTGCGTAGGCAAAACTATCATAAAATTCATCCTCCTCCTCTTCTTCTTCATCATCATCTGGTGTTTGTATGAAATTCCATCGACGTTTATTGCCACGACTTCTTGTGGGATGTTGACCTCTTTCAGTCCTCTAGAAAATTGTTCCCATCCTCGTGGATTTGACCCTTTCCGCTGTCGAAGTACATCATTGACCAGATCAATAATATTTGAACCTTCAACGGGTTTTCCATCATATTCTAACAGGCCATGTTCATCCCAACTTAAGTGAGGATGGTCTTTCAGCATGTTTAACAAAAGAGTAGCCTTTCGCCGCATGGTCGTAGGAACACTGTCTAGAATTTGATCTTTCAAGGTCATCGGTTTTTCCTCTTTCTTTTCAGTCACTGTACTTGTTGTTTTCTCAGCCATGCGTGGTCTGAAGGGTTTGAGTGCTTTTTTATGTGACACTTGAAAGCGATGTAATACTTCTCCAAATTGTTGTGCTTTTTCTGACTCAGACAATTGATTGTCGTCAAGAACTTGATTCATTTCTTTCTGTAATGATGAAGTCTGACTCACTTGAGGGGATGGGGGTAACCGAGGTCGTTGTTCCTTCTTCCATCGATTCATCTCTTCCAACAACCGAACTGGAACATAGGCCATCTTCTTCATATTTTCCGAATGATTTCACCAGCAAGAGGTATAATTGTTTTGGCTAAGAGTGGTGCAAGTGCCAGCAGGGGTAGAAAACCACCTTTCTGATTGAGAATGATTTTCTTTTTTCGAACTGATACTTTCTTGGTCGCTAACTGTCGGAGGTGTTGTCTCTTAGAATGCAATCGACGCTTCTGAGCCTCTGACAGTGGTACATTGCCTTTTAAAATGTTGTGACAACATTCAGCAATACAATCCACCAATTCTTTTGGTGCTTCTTGAATAATCTTCTTTCGAAATTTGGGCGAGGCTTCTGTCAAAGCAAGCAACATTTTGCCATGTTTACGAACGAGTGGTTGTTTGCGCTTCATGATGACAAATGATGATGAAATGTTTGGTCTCTTTTATTTATACCACTGTTGAAGGGCTTGTAAAGCGATATTGCCAGCACTACTCAGTGGTCCTGAATTTCTCATCGCAGTAACGGCAGTAGGTAATGGGGAATGGAGACTTGGGATTGGTGAAAATCTTGATGATGATGATGAGGAACGCCCACTTGAAGAATTGGAAAGGTCAAACAATTGTCGTCGAACTGTAGGGTTTGGTGAAACCGTCATTGATCCTTGTGGTGTAACCAACCCAGACCTCATCGAACTTCTATTAGAACGGGGAGTAGATGAGGTCAGTGGAGAGAATTGGGCCACAAGTGGTGATGCTTTGGATGATGTCCCTGATGTAACATCACGTCGAATCAGTATGGGGGACACTTTTGGTGTTCCAGTTGATACAGAGCGTTTTCTTCTTACAGTGACAAATCGATCATGAGGCAATGTCTGCTTCTTCCTTGTTTGTTTCCTTACTGGTGACTTGCGTTTGGTTGGCTGTTTTCGTGGTTGTTGTCGTGACCGTTTCCTGGCTGGTGACTTTCGTTTGGGTGGTTGTTTTCTTGCTACTGGACCAAATTTTCTCACAGCTTTGGTCCCGTTCCATCGAAGCAGTGTACGAATGATGGTGCCCCCAAGGAAACCTCCACCACCAGGTTTTAAAATAAGTTGTCGTTTTGTGGCCAGATCCACATGTTGATCAGCTAACTGTCTTAAAATGTCTTTGTTGCGTTCCATAAAATTCATCGTCTGTTTTGCCACGGTTACTTTTTTCTCTAAGATGAGTCGTGAAGCTAAGGTGAACCATTTCACCATCTCTGTTAATCCTGATTCTACTAGCTCTTGTCGTTTCGTTGGGTTCTTTTCCCGACTCAACGATTCTAGAGCTTTGATCACTGTATGTGGTGTGTTTTCCATGGTAGCTGTATCCTTAATGATGATCGGGTGTCATGTTCCTATCATTTTATACTGTAGTGTAGACGATCGGTCCTCGATCTTCACCTGTTACCCACCGATGGAACACATCTGTTCTTAAACGATTCTGATCGGGTGTTCTTGGATGAAAGTCAATGATAAGATATCCATGAGGTGTAGAGGTTGCATCTTGATACGCCATCACCAAATGGAGTAGTTGTATTTGGTTCGCAAGTGTTTTGATCTGGCCTTTATCTCTTGTGTTTTGAAATAATACCATGTAGTGTGCATTCAAGCTGATGGTACGACTAGCCTTGGATTGTTGGAACATGTTTTGTGTGATGTAAATGACAGTGGCATTTCTATGGTGTCCCTTTCGCGTGAACCATAATTTAATTTTCTCCTCATCTTTTTCTCCTAACATATCATCAAATATGACGAGGTGTGGTAAGGTTGTATCGTCTACTATATCTTCATCATCCTCAGGGATACCCTGAATGAATTTGATAGCTTCACGTTCTTGTAACTGTGCGTAGGCACTTTGCCATTCTTTGTAACACCAGACGATGCGTTGTGGTACCACATGAAATAAATCGGTTTTGTACTCAATAAGTTTTTTTACAAATTGAGTTTTTCCTGAACCACTTGGCCCTGAGATGAAAATGTTACTAGGATGTTGAAAAAGTAAACTACTTTCCATGATGGTCCAAGAAATAATAACAGCATTGACATGACAACATTTTTTTTAAAAAAAACTTGAAAAATCAGTCAAAAAAAACTATGACACACATCATGAATCAGTCTTTCTTTATACATCATCCATTCCGGCAATATCATGGTATATCCCATAGCATTTAAAGCCATGCACACTTCGTCAAACAGTTCCTCGGATTGTCTTAACGCCTGTTCTGATTGAATTCCAAGTACACGCACAGCCAACAACACAGCTCTACGCCATGGATTCCGAATTGGAGTTATGTTTTTTTCCTGTAGTGAAGTATTTCCCATGTTTTGACTTCTCATTCGTCTTGCAAGTACTCTGCGTAGTATCTTATTTTGTAGGTGTCCCAGAGGGATTCGTCTCCCAACTCAAACCTTTCTAAGTTGTTGAAATTGGGATCTTGAAAGAACTGTTCACTAGGATTTGGCCTCGTTTGTTTGAATATTGCGGTGCACTGTTTACCAAAAATGTTAAACACTTGTTCACAAGTGATAGGTTCTGGAGTCAGTAAAATGGCACGTATATCCTCTGGTGTGTCGTTCCGGTGGTTAATCGCAAATCTGAGATACATACGCTCATCAAAACGGTTCAGTTTCTCCACTGTATCAATGTTTAGGGTATCAATGTATATGTACCACACGTCAGAGATCAGGTTGCGTAGCAGGTTGTAAATGGCAAAAATCCGTTGAAAGACCACACTTTTATAGCTGCTTGGAAGATCACGCCTTCGTACATCACTAAACATATCATAAACTTGGTTTAAACAAGAGGGATCCTTCATCGTCTGGTGAATTATTCTGTTTCCAACGCGCTGTGCCCAGGTAAAAAATAACTCGTTGCAAAATGCAGCAGGTTTCTTATTAGCTTCAACGAGATGTCTGTAGATCATCTGTTGCATTTCTACTGGTAGAGTGTTCATCGTGAATCTCCGTATGTTTCCACCACCGTTCAGGCTATGCACACGATCACAAGCCAACTGGTTATGACGGTTGGTAACCGTACGGCACTGTCTTATATTTGTCCTTTTACTGAGCGGAACGTCTTGGTCTGTGTCTCACTGATCACTTTGCGATTTCTATGTCTCTTGATTCGGGATTCATATTCGATGACTGTCTTGTAATGTTTGCGATCTTGTACACAGTCGACCATAGTCTTAAAATTGACTTTCTGACTAGCATTGTAATCCAAAGTGATGCCTTTTACTTTGCATTTCTGATGTCGATTTCCTTTTTCATCGATATATTCATACCCATAGTTTTTTGGCCCTAATGCCACGAATTTGACAATGCGTCCATGTGGTACTTCATCTGTCCACTTTCCCAACTGGCTCTCTTCAATTGGAATGTTGTACTGGTCAGGGTCATAGATGTACATACAACTGTCTGTGTCAAAATACAGTACCCGATCTCCAAGTTTTTCCAACTGGGTGTAAAGTTCAAGTCGAGCATAGGACGTAACGAAGGCAGCTACCACTGGATTTGAAGATGAATGGGGCTGTGTTGCGTCTGTTTCATCCGAGTAATTCACCAACATGAAGTTGTCATGATCGAAAATCTCGGCAAACTGCACAGTGACATGACGGTCGGAGAGTAGGTCATACAACCGGTTCACCTTAGTCACATACTCGGTTTTGGTTTGAACATTGTTTTGTGCATTCTTACCCCACAAACAGTTCAACATGGTTTTGGCAAACGCTCTTTTTCCTTTGTTCTTTTTCACGTTGTCGAGCCAGATACCCTCTATCTGAAAGTAATTCTGTTTAAAGCGGGCTTCATCATCTTCTGTTTTTACCCAATTAGGGTAACCACTTGCTTCTTGTTTCAATTTCAAGTATTTGTTAATATACTGTTTATACACATCTTTACTCCATGCGTCCCAGTGCCAGATGTGGAAGACGTCTACCAATTGGTATCCTACCTCAAGAGCTTTGGCTATTTCCACATGGGTCCAGGTACCTGTCAACATGCGTTTGTACAGAGTGTGATTGCATTTTTCACACTCTTCCTCAGCACAGGTACGGCACAGTGTAAAGATCATTTTCTTGTTACAGTGAATAGGTAGGACTGGTAGCCACAGGTCTTGTGGTGGCAATACACGACATTTGATGAGTCCCTTGTACATTCCAATGTTGTTTATATCAATCATCTCTTGACTTAAGATGTCGGGATGTCCCACGGGGTATGCTTTGTACTTGTTCACGAATGGATACAGTGAGCAAATGTCAGCATACTTAATTTCTTCCTTGGTGGTTGTATCCACTTCATGGTATAATTGAACGGCATTGGTTCGTCCACCAAACAAAGCATCCCGAGGTAAAATAGGTTCTTGGAAGGGAAAGAAACGGTTCACAGTATCTCTGTATTCTGGTTCAATCTTGCATTTCTGATCAAAGTCACATTCCCACATTACAACTGTGTTGTAACCTTGTTGAGACAAGTCTTTCAACCGAAAGGTTGTGGCATTGTATAACTGCTCCATAGTTTGAAGTGTGTAACCGTTCACACTGTCTCTCCTTGGGTAACATTTTGGACATCCGTGTGTCCAGCACCCCATGAATTCGTATACGGTGTTCGTCTCTTTGTGGAATCCGTCAACGTAATAGGGTCCAATTTGTACTTCACCTCCATTTAATGCATGGCGAATGTGCTTATTCTCAATGGAAGCAGTTGTTTCTATCCAACGAATCCCTTTGATTGAGTATCGAGTTTTGTTTGGATACCCGTCATCAGAGATTACAGCCAAGGTCTTTGGAGGCATTGAATTTTTACGCCAAGCTTTGTTGCACACTTGAGCTGGGGTGGTCGCTTCCAGGAACGGATCAATTTGGTCACTGACCAACAGTTCTTTCCTAAACTCTCCACAACCTCGTCTCAAGATGTCCACATCTGATTTGCAGTACTTTTGCATTTCTAACTGAAAGTGAAACACAGCCTTTTGTGCCACTTTTGCATTGTACCATTTCAGAAACGCTTCTCTCTTGTCAGGTTTCATGCTGTCGGGTCTGTAAAAATGTACGGGGAGATAGTCTCCAATGTAGTCTTGGTATTCATCCGTGTTGGCATAAAATGGAAACCATCCTTTTGCCATCTCAGTCAATCCAAACGTGTCGGGGAAATCGGACAAAGGCATGTTGAGAAAACTCAGTGAGTCGATGAATCTCACTTGATGGGCTTTCATCATTAGAATTTTGCTTCCATTCATGATCAATTCTGGTTTGGTTGTATCATGTGTCAGTAAGTGCCTCAAAATAAACTGTGCATCGTATCCTTGTGAGTTGTGAGCAATCACTGTGGTACCTTTGTGACTGGGTTGAAACAGCCATGCACAAAATTCTGACAAAGTGTTGTTACCACGAAAATTTTTTCTCTAGGCTCATCCACAGCTTCGCATTTCTGACACGGGTTTTTCATGGATTGACACATACAGTCTCCACAAGCACGTTGAGCAACACAAAAGTTTGGTATATGTTCACCCAAATCAAATCGACACTCAAAGTCAAAGAAGATGAAAGGTACAGTCGGTGACTTCATGTTCTCTGGTTCTTTGTACGTGGGGATATAACACTGATGTTCTGCATCCACAACTTTCTTGCAATACTTGCATTTTTTAGTGCCAGGACAGAGATGGTTCTTCTTTGTACCCACAACCATTTGACCACAGGTCTTGCATTGCCATACACTTTCACAGATGTTTTTTGTAGATTTTCCTGGTTTCGCTTTGTGCTGATCAAAACATTTCTGACTATGAAATGTTCTACCACAGTGACCACATGGAAAGAATCCTTCTTTTGGGCATAGTGTCGAGGCGTAACACAGACAAATATTCTTACACAAGTGAGCTTCTCTGTTGTTATAACCGTAGTTACAGTGTTCACAGAAGTAGCTGCATCCCAGGAAACCAGTGATTGATGTAATGCAATCATAATGTTTATCATATGATAAATGTGAATCACTTTGCTTTTGTCTGTCAGAGGTGGGTGATTGAACAACACGTCCATTTTCTCAAATTGTGGCCACACTTTGATCACATAGTCTGGATAAAGGTGGGCTTGAATCTTCTTGTATTCTTCTATACCACAAGGTTGATTTGGACTAATGCCCACACTATCTAACAATGTCTTGGCTTCTTGGCTTTGAAGAAATTTTGCAGATTGTCTCATCAAATTCCATCGCTTCTTCCAGGCTGTATCGTCCGTTTTATTGAGTTTACATATCCCTACCACAATTGATCGTGCCAAACACATACTGTCGTGAACATTGTCTATCTTTATCATACTTCGTTTGACTTTGGACATGTTCTCAATGCTTAGGTGCGATCCAAACGTTCTTTTTGTTCTTCCACCTCCCTCGGGCATAATGACATGTGTCATTTCTAACTGGAGATGCCCGTCATGAATCTCAAACTTGTGGTTGCTTTGTGATACTTTCTCTATTTCGTTCAACAGCGTATCTCCTGAAATGTGTGTTGCATTCCCGAATGGAATGTGGATACCAAATGCTAGGTCAGGATGATTTATGGAGATACGAATTTGATCGTTGTCATTGACCCGTGCTTCTCTGTATAACTGTTTCACCATGTCATTGAAAAGTTGATGTGTAAATTCAAACGGTTTTTTATATCTTTCAAATGTAACATCGTACACGTGGCCATTCGTTTTAAACTTTCTTGAAGTTCTCTGTGACCGTGGCTGTATGGAATAATATTCCCGTATATCACTCTTGGTCTTTTTTGCAGGTGGCTCATCATCGCTGCTTTCTTCACTACTCGACATCGTTGTGATTATAAGTAAGTGAGCAAAGCTTTTTTATACATCTAAGCTCCGCCCACCTGATCTCAGGCCTATAAAGTGCGGTGTGACCCGTCCACTTCATCACTCTCAAACCTGATTCAGACTGCTCTGTTCAGAATGACCTGCAATACATTTGAGTTCTGGGTGAAAGGACAACTACAAGCTATCAGTGACAAGCTGATCAGACTAGAAACAGAAAGACAAGTGATATGCTACCGCTGTCAGGAAAAGGGGCATTATGCATCGGCATGTACGAAGAAAGCTTCAACACCTCAAACAGTACGGGTGTGCTACCGTTGTCATGAACCGGGACATTTTGTTTCTAATTGCCCAAAACCTGCAGTGTGCTACAGTTGTCACGAACTAGGCCACTTTGCATCCGCTTGTCCTAAGAAAGGGATGAATAGTACTGTACCTACAGTAAACGCACAGGTGGACAGTGAAATGCAGAAAATGGACGTAGTTGAGACAGTGCCACAGACGGACAGTGATGTTGAGCTACTAGAGGCTGCCTCTGAGTTGGAGAAACCTACCGTAAAACCCAAGAAACGCAAGAGAAGCGTCAACACATGCATCGTGTGTCCTGAGGCTCACCCATCAACAAGCAGTACAGAGTGTAACCGACCAGCTAAGAAGCGAAAAATGACATTTGAACACTAGACTTGAAAAAACAAAGTTGTGTTATGTTCATTATTTGCTGTATGACGCACGTTTAATTCATTGTTGCTGTATGACACATGTTTGTTGTTAAACACAATAAAAATCATATGACAATTGTATTAGTTATCCTTTCTACATCATTGTAATGGTCCTGAAAAGGACCGTTATTTATTGAGAAGTGTCTAGCACTCACTCAAATACAAATACCGCCAGTAATGCCTGCTGGCTTCTGGATATGCCAGGTAAAACCCTGACAAATCCGGGTACAATGGCAAAGGGGGTAAACTCGGGTACAAGTTGACACCCTCTTCCTTAATACCCTCTTCCTTGACTTCTACTTTCTTCTCCTTTCGTAACGCCTTCCTTGCACGTCGGAATAACTTACGAAGGAACTTCATGGTGAAGAATGAATACATACACAGCATTACACAATTTATAGTCAAGAAAAAGTAGGTTAGTAGGTCAATCCACCCCAAATGTCAAGGCCGAAGACAATGCTATCTAACTCAGGTCAAGGTCGAACTTGATTTATTGGATGAAAAAATAACGTTCTCTGATTGGTGTGCGCCAACACAAGAAAGTAGGTCAATCCGGTACTATAAAACAGTGCACATACTCTATACTTTATTATTCATGATTGAAACATGAGACCGTACACACGTAGGTCCACCCCAGACTTGCTAAAATTGTTCCTCGACAATCCCAGCTATGAGGAACAAGAGAGCGACCCAGACAGCTATCACGACCAAGTTGATGTGTATGATCTATATCTCACTCTTATAAAAAGGGGAGATCTCCCTAATTACCTGTCAGTTACCTTTAAAGATGTACCATCTACCCTACTACAGGGATCGGGAGACAGCCTGAACTTCATAGGTGACAAGGATCTAACCCGTTGTCATTTGCATCTCCTTGCAGGATGGATGAAGAGATATGTCATGGGATGGAACTGTACAACGTGTGGTATGGACCACAATATGTGATGGGACTGTACAACGTGTGGTATGGACCACAATTAATAAGAAACAAAACGGCCCTTTTCAGGGCCAACCCAAATGTCTCGAAAGGACATTTTACAATTGTCAATCCCCCTTTAACGTTAAGATGTGGTCCTCCTTTAAGAAATTTTATTACGGTACCATAAATCTGTTTTCATATATAGTACCATTCGGTACTATAGATTCGGTAAATCTGTTTTCATATATAGTACCATTCGGTACTATAGTATAGATTCGGTACCATAAGTACCAAAAAAAAAAAATAAAAATAAAAAAATAAAAAAAATATGGTACCACGGTACCATAAGTACAAAAAATGTATGGTACCACGGTACCACAGTGCCACCCTTTACTACTAACATCGTTCCTTACAAATGGAAGTATTTTTTTTTTATTTTGTATGAAATGATTACTAAAATTAGAACGGGTATGAAAGGGATAAGAAAACTTTTGACGCAAGCGTCAAAGAATCGGGCCGAAGGTTGTTGGCGTGATTCTATGTCATTGCAATAAAAATCATGTAATATCCGTTTCACTGCTTTGAAATGGTTCCTTTAAATGACGTTCGCACCTACTGGTTTTCGTACTGGCTGGTGAAAATGATTTCAGCATAATAGGACTGAATGGAAGATCTACATTTCTAGTAGGTAACTGGTAATACAAAGAAAAAAAAAGTGTAATCTGTTTTACAGCCTATGTTCCCATACACAAATGTTGCTATTTATGTTCGCAGAAAAAAGCACGAAAACAGTAAGTGTGTAAAACGTGTAATTTTGATTCTGTGTAAGTACAATACAACACTCCGCAGATAAAACCTAAAATATTAAACTAAAATTTTAATATCGGAAACATAATGACATCTGCCATGATCATCAGTTTCAATTTCAAGAATAGACGAGAAACATCTCTCTCTCTATATATATATATTCCTTTACAAAATTACAGCATTTAAAGACGCACACCACCGATCAGCAATCAAATCCCATATCAGACAGAATCAATGTCGGCTCTAAGGGATTATCTGCACTGTGTTCAATAGGCGAAGCGCTAGGTTTCGCTAGATGTCGCTTCATGAACTCTAAATTATAAAGTATTTTTCTGGTAATGTAATCATCTACAAATCTTCGAAGTTTCGTAAATTGCTAAAATTCAATTGCCTCCGTTGTTTGGATATCGTAGTAACAATCATTTATCTCAGCAGAATTTATGTTCGTTAAACATTTTCGATACAGAAGCGCTTAAATGTAGCGCTTCGCCTATTGAACACAGGGCAGTTCGTAGACTACTTCTATATTTTTAATACTTGATCAATATACGTATAAAAACATATATCCATAATATATGAACATTCCTTTATCTCAGCAGAATTTTTTTATGAAAATAGAAGTACTATCCGTTTCAAACAATACATGTTTACACTATCGCCCCACGTCAACGCCTCGATAACGACGTCGTTGACGTAAAAAAAAGTTCTCTCTTGGTAAATGACAATTTTTCAATGTATCCTTCTCCATGGGCAATACAGCGTTCGTGGCGATGAATCCATTGTCTTTTTATAATATATGAGTATTTAGATTCAAATTTCACATAGCTCCATTCCATGGCTTTCCATTTCATTACCATGTTCCTGAAATTACACAACACAGGTTATAGATAACCAATGATTAACACCACACAGCGATGTTATATTTTAAATCATAAACTATTAGATCCACTAAGTATCATACATCAATTAACTTTTTTTATAATACATTTTAATATTTTCATTCTTCATTGCCGAATTTGGGGTCATTTGTTATAGTCTAAATGTTAATTAAAGTTAATAACACATAAGATAAAACATTAAAATATGGCACACCAATGTTCAGATTATATTCAAAATTCAAAAATGCGTTTGTACCATTCCTTAGCCTACATCGGTCAGTTCAAGGTCAGTCGTCCATCACACTTCAAGGCACTGCAGATTTACGTCATGGACGCCACTCTCAACGTTGATCACGGTCACATCTGTGATCGCCTTCGAGACATTCTCGGCAATCTGAAAACGTCCTGTGTCATTTAAACACAAGTGCCCGGCTAACTGACCCCTTTCCTCTAGCTTGCTCTAGTAGTTTAAACGTTTTCTTTGGTGTCTTTCCTAAATATTTGCAAAAATTAATGTTTGCGTGAATTTCCGTCCGGTCTTTGACGTCCATTATTACATAGCGATCGTGACGACCGTGTTAGTATTCAAATTGTTATTATTTCGCAAAGTAACATTAAAATGAGGTCAGATTTTCTGAAGATGGTGATGATGATGATAACAAAAAATAAAGTACATTTTAACAAAGTTTTATTGAAATTAGGACACGTTTTCCTATTTTGATGAGACAAACTTTTAAATATCTGACCAAATAATTAATGGGGAAGCCGAAGCGTTACTATGGTAATGCAGTCACATATTGTACAAAGTAGAAATGTGTCCAGAGGACATAAATGCCCCCACCCGTCGCATTTTCCAAAACGAAGGCCAACACCCAGGTGCGCTAGTCATGTCCTGAGTAATATATTCATGAAGTTTAAACTCTTTAGCACAAACACCTTAAAGTTTTTGGGATGAACGGACGGACAAAGGCAAATCTTTATGCCTATGTGCACAAGTTCATGTCCTGAATAATATTTTCATGAAGTTTCAAGTCTGTAGTACAAATGTTTCCAGAGTTACGTGCGTCACAATCATAAAATTCCACATTTTTAAAAAACAAAGGCCCATACATAACTATGTCAACTTTAACGAAAGTTCGATGAAAAAATTTCGCAGGTGCACAAGTTCATGTCCTGAATAATATATCCATGAAGTTTCAAGTCTGTTGTACAAATACTGACAGAACAACGTGCGTCACAAGCAAAAAAAAATCAAATTTTTCAAAAACAAAGGCTCATAATTCTGTCAACTTCAACGATAGCTTTATGAATATACACAGGTGCGCAAATTCATGTCCTGATTCCATGAAGTTTCAAGTCTGTAGTACAAATACTTTCGGAGTAATGCGTGTCACAAAGCTTCGGGACGGACAGACGTAC
Source organism: Solen grandis (assembly GCA_021229015.1). NCBI lineage: Eukaryota > Metazoa > Mollusca > Bivalvia > Adapedonta > Solenidae > Solen > Solen grandis. The sequence goes on along the minus strand of CM037790.1, from coordinate 4,176,349 downwards.
AGACGTTACAGCGATACAGGTGAGATAGACATTTATTATGACACCAACATGAATACACTATGCAAATATTCAAAAGTATGAGCGAAAAAGTCTACGAATATCTTGATCAACCCTCATACACCTCTTTTGTTAGCGGTGCTGACATGGTTTCAAATATCAAAATGTTTTTTCTATTTTGGTTTTTCTCGTGAGACTTTCGAGCACTGTAATTATGTTTTGATTTATTGCAAAATAAGTAGAGCTTTCATGCTTTGTGGAAGGGTATATCTATGGAAGGGTATATCCACCACTTCCCCTTTTATGCTTGCGAGATTTCAACGTGGTAATTCTACGTATACGTGGCACTTACTCTCTTCAATGTTAATTACATGTATCATGTTATTTCAATTGTTGCGCTGTAGTTTTTGTTTTGTGTGAGCATCAGCTCATTTATATGTTGTCTAGCGTCCCTGACATTAGTCTTAAAGTATGTAAACGTTTCAAGAAAGATATCGCATTTATAACCATATATTACAACATTCATTTTTTTTTTCAATTTAATATGATAATACAGATCTGCCAATTCAATCGAAACGCAGTCCATGTAATCGATAAAGCTACGGAATGGAGTCACTAATCTCATAATTGGGTATTTCAATACTTCTATTCATTTATATAACGAAAATGATACTCTAATAATAGTAATTCATTAAATTATTTATTGTTGATATCATGCTATATTTAAACGGTAAATGGTATTTATGAGTCTAGCCCACTCTGGCGAAATGGACCGAGAATAGCGAAATGGACTTTTGGAATTACTACTACGGCATTATATAGCTGTGATTTTACTATAAATGTATGATTATATCAATACTTTAACGTTAAGCTAGAGAACATTTTACATTTGTGATATTTATTGACTTAGACGATAGCATATCCATGAAATGAAGTCCATTTCGCAATTCATGAAGTACACGAAATGGACAGAGAATGGCAAAATGAACTTTTTATTTTAACACTACGGTATTTTACAAATGAATTTTCATTGTTTATGTTAGATTTAATCAATATATCAACGTTTAAAAAGCGAAATTTTATAATTACAAATGGATATTCATATAAATATATAACACGTAGATAGATAGATAGATAATCACAAAGAATATGATATGACCAGCAGGGATGTTTTAATTTTGATGTCAAACAGTTTAGGCAAAGTACCGACCCTATTTATTTCGGAGATGTTAGTGGAAACAAACAACTAATTTTTCCACCTAATTCACACCGGTCATCTGGCAACGCAATGCTTTAGGTGTGTGATATTGTATGGGTCGTACTAAAACGCTGACGAATCTGCTGACGATATAGAACATATAGTAAACTGCTGACCATATATACAAAGAAAACGCTGACGATATGTAATATAGAAGGAAATTTTGTGATATTGTTTGTCTAAGTTTTATAAGTATTTTTAAATATATTTAATAAGTTTTTAAGTTATTTCGAAGTTAGAAAGGTTGATTTAGAGGAAGTTGATCTAAATAAAAAAAAAATGTTTTTTTTTTTAATTTTGTTTTCAACTATGATTATATACATTGTCTGTTTTTAATAGATATAAAATACAATGATATAAATAATAAATGCAGTACTGGAACTAGTAAGTTAAGATAAAATCAATTCAGTACTTTTAATCCATGTTCACTACGTCAGCAGTTTCTTACTTATTTGAGAGACGTAGAAAACTGCTGACCATATACACAAAGAAGGAAACTGCTGACCATATACACAAAGAAGGAAACTGCTGACCATATATACAAAGAAGGAAACTGCTGACCATATACACAAAGAAGGAAACTGCTGACCATATACACAAAGAAGGAAACTGCTGACCATATATACAAAGAAGGAAACTGCTGACCATATACACAAAGAAGGAAACTGCTGACCATATACACAAAGAAGGAAACTGCTGACCATATACACAAAGAAGGAAACTGCTGACCATATACACAAAGAAGGAAACTGCTGACCATATACACAAAGAAGGATATCGGAAAACGCTGACGATATGTAATAAAGAAGGGAAACTGCTGACCATATATACAAAGAAGGATATCGGAAAACGCTGACGATATGTAATATAGAAGGAAATTTTGTGATGATGTTTGTTTAAGTTATATAAGTATATTTAATTTTATTTAATAAGTTTTTAAGTTATTTCGAAGTTAGAAAGGTTGATTTGGAGGAGGTAGATCTAAAAAAAAATATTTTTTTTATTTTTGTTTTCACTATAATTATATACATTGTCTCTTTTTAATAGATATAAAATACAATGATATAAATAATAAATGCATTACTGGAACTCAGTACTTTGAATCCATGTTCAATTTGTCAGCAGTTTATGACAAACACTTCTGTAAAGTTTATGAAAATCCAAACATAGATATGGACATAAAACCTGTGAATACCAAAGACAATCTAACAACTCCTGTGACCTTGACCTTTCAAGAGCGCATATGGTTGTTGCACTAACAAAACTTCATGTAATGACAAATACTTTTGAAAATTCATCCATAGATATGGAAGTTATAGAGCGGACATGAAAATGTTGCTTATGACCATCAAAGTCAACATCTAACCATTCTTGTTACCTTGACCTTTCAAGATCGCATATGGTTGATGTACTTGGCACATCTTTGTGTCATAACAAAAATACTTCTGTAAATTTTTATGAAAATCCATCCATTAATATTGAAGTTAGAGAGCGGACACGAGGATGTAGCCTATGAACACCAAAGACAAGGTCTAACAACTCCTGTGACTTTGACCTTTCAAGGGCGGGCGACACACCCTTGGGTTATGAGGAATACTTCTGTGAAGTTTTATTTAAATCCATCCATAAATGTTCAAGTTATGGAGCGGACACAAAAGCGGGACAGCCGGATGGAAGGACACGCGCAAATCTATAGTCCCCAACTGCTTTCACTAATATCATAATAATAAAGTGCAAAAAATGTTTTTATATTTTTGTTCATGGTAATAATGAAGATATTGTTGATATTGTTAATATTACTGCTCATTAATTCTAATGATAATGATGTTATTATTTTGATGTTTATTTTAATGGTATTGTTGTTAATATCTTAATTATGTTGATGATAATGATATTGTTACATGTAGATGTGAAGAGGTAGTGTTTGTGTGTATACCCTATTTGTGTGTGTATGTGATATCCAATTGTAAAGCTTCTTGGAGGGTGCCGAGGTTCAGTGCGTACATACATTAACGGCGTCTACAGACTCGATGGTTGTGGATTTGAATCCAAACTGGGTTAAGAATGTTTCATGAACTCCCCAGGCACAAAGTACTGGTCCAACCCAGGAACCTTTAAGAGGGATTAGTGTAAGTTATGAGAACTTGTTTCACAATTGACATAAAATGGACTAGAGCTATAACAAAAAGTGAGCAATACCCCTGCATCTCGCCTCGTCCACGGGGTGTGATGAGTGTAGGACAGGGCGTGATGAGTGTAGGACTGTGCGTGATGAGTGTAGGACGGGGTGTGATGAGTGTAGGATGGGCATGATGAGTGTAGGACGGGGTGTGATGAGTGTAGGATGACGGGGTGTGATGAGTGTAGGATGGGCATGATGAGTGTAGGACGGGGTGTGATGAGTGTAGGATGGGCATGATGAGTGTAGGATGGGGTGTGATGAGTGTAGGATGGAGCATGATGAGCTCGATTCCTAAACGGCCTCCACTTCTGTGAGGAGGATGTATAATGTATAATTCAATGTGTATTGTACTATCATTTAAATACTTGTAATGACAATGGTATGGTAATAGATAATAATAAAGACAGGAACTATTTTTCAAGACTTTTTTTTTTTATTTGCAACTGTTGATGATGTAATGTTGAGAGTCTATGATAATGCAGTATTCACACATGGCAGTGTAAATAAACAAGATAGCAGTTGCCATGGCAACCATGAGACTATGTCATACAGCAGTGAACAGGCGGTGTACATCACCATGGAAACAGACAGCACAATGAACCTAACATCCATATAGTATCTGAAGCGTCAATAAAAAAGAAATAAAATTATTTATAATTTCTAAAAAGGGCTAAATTTGTAGATTCAAAGAAACTCATCAATTTTACAGAAAAAAAATCATTGAAAAAAAAAAATCAAAAAAAATCTAATATCACCCTTAACCTTTCTACCACTCAAAATATTGGGAAAATAAAACCCACAAAAAACTACTTGTATAAAAGCCCACACTTTTTTTTTTTAACAAAGTGGTAGATAAAGGCAAAAGACAAATTTCACAGACATGCTATTATATCCGGTCATATTTCTGATCCCATTGCAACATTTACTCATCTTGGACCCATTAAAATAAAGATGGTCAAGGTTTTTTGAACATTTTGGATGAGCTACTTTATTAACATGAAATCTACCATTTTTAAATTCAAGCACCGTTAAATTTGTAGTTTTCAACTCCATTTCCGCAAAATTTTATTCTATGGATGTGATATCATTTTATCATAGCCTTTTCCCTTTTTTCTTTTCAAATCTACTATTGTGTAAACAGATTAAAGGTTGCCCTATTCATCTGAGAAGTTTTTTATTGAACATGATCATGATTTGTTTATTTTGACAGAATAATTAAGGGGAGATAACACAAGCCTTGAAAATATACTGATTATACAATATTTTGGAAGAATGGGTTAACTCCCTTACATGAAAAAAAAACTTGACAATACTGGCAAATAACAAGACAGAGGTTTATGAAAACAGCATTGCACTTAGACTCAAAAATCTATAAATAATAATAATAATATCACAAAATATATATACAGAAGATTTTATACAAGGTCACCGATGTGACAGAAACGTAACAAGAACAGATGAAAATGTACAAGGATAAAAACGCGGCGTTTGTATTACTTAAGAAATTATATATGTACTATGCAATACAGCAGACGTAGCAGGAAACTCACCACTGGTTTAAGTAAGGCAACAAACTAGATTTCAAAAATGACATGTCATCTCCCTGTTATATGTACAAGAGAAACGGAAATAAATAAACAAACACCTTCAATGTAGACGATTTGTTCAGTCACTTGAGTAAAGATATGCCCTAGTGGTACTTCAGTAGTTTTATTTGCTCAGGAATCTCATTTCATACCATGTTGAACCATTGCTATACCATGTTGAAACCTGATCAAAATGAAAAAATATTTTCAGACTTAACCGATTTTACAGATTTTTAAAAAACAAAACAAAAAAAAACAACAGTATAAGACATAATTAGCTTGCAAGCAGCTTATTTCCATATTTATTACCTTAAATTTACTTGCCTATAATGCCTAGCCCAGTGGGTCGTAATTGTGGAGGAATCCTCTACCTTAACCCTTTACTTCTTGAATATTCATGTATAAATTTATGACTCGATGAATATTAATGACTGAACTTTAATTGTATATAAAACAAATGGATTTTTCTTTGCCATGCAGATCACTGTAGAATCTGAGCTACAATATTGTATAAGCAAACAGAGGGGACCCTGATTAGACATCTCCTTTAAGGAGTTGTCTGATCTAGGTATGCATGTTTGCCAAAGTGTCAAAACGAGTCTTTGATTATGAAATAAAGGGTTTAAAGTGATTTTTTAAAAAATAAACTAGGCAAATCAGGCTTAATGCTGGTCACTGATGTAATTTCCTTGAAAGTTCTCGTGGCTTTTAAAGGATTATGAAACATATCATCTCTGAACTTAACCAAACAAATACCAGTACAAGTAAAGGGCGCATACATTGATTTTATGCTAAATGATAAATACTATGTTTTATTAATAGTATTTATGAGATAAAATTTTATCTCACAGTTTGAGAGATATAGATCTGATTTAGAGATCTTAAATCTCATTGGCTTTCACTACGAATACATTTTCAACGCTGATGATTTTTATACAAAATATTACCCCACTAACATTATGGTTCTTTTTATAGATCCATTAAAAAAATATTTAAGCTAGGAATTACAAAATCTAAATGAATGGCTTTTATTCAGAGAGTTACCTCTGCTATTGCAAACGTAAAGTTAATATTTCCATATCCATTTTAACATGTTATATTTGAAAAACTGTTTAAATCCATAGGTGTCCCTCATTAAATATTTACACTCCTTAATAAATAAAATCCAGCTTTTGACCTGCTTAAAGATAAAAAAATAATAACTTGACCTATTTAATATTTTATAACCAGTAGAGTTATTGTACAGAAATATTCATAACGAGGGAAAAGAAAGACAATCCTAACCAAAAATCATGATTAATTTCCTTAACCAAATCGTAATTTAAGTAATATCAATTATTTTTACATAACAAATATGGCTAACAGTATAATAATATCTGACCTATTCCCACGTCTAGACTAAATACCCCAAAAGATATCACAATGCAAAGTTCCTAATATATAACACTTCAAACATTTCCAACGTCATTTAATACATAAACACTCTCAAGTAATGCACCATTATGTTGTCGTACAACATCCGGCATATCATACCGTGTGTAAGTTGTGTAAATATTACAAAACTAAAGCACATATATATGGTATGGTGATGACACAAGAATTCAGCACGAGCTTGTTTTAAACTGTCCCAAGTCTGTCGTCACTTTGGTCTTGACACTTCCCGACACCAGTCCGTTCCTTGTCGTTGTGTTATAGTGCTCTTTCAGTTGGTTTAGCGCCGACACCAATTTGTTGTTAGCAATATCAAGAGACTGAATTCTCCGCTCCTGGGCCTCTATAACTTTCTGTTTCTGCACAACTGCTTTTTGCATCTCTTCCTGTTCCTGTCTAAGCTCTTCCTCCACATGGATTAATCTATAAATAGAAATGGGAATTCCAGGTTAGTCTATAAATAAGTATATTGGTTAACCTTAAATTAATAGAAAACAGTTTTCGCATTTGTTAGAAATTGTGTCACAAAACATTTAGAAAGAATTGATGCAATGGATGTTAATAGAAATGAATTCTTAAGAGCTGAGATTAGAATCTTCTATAATTACTCAAATAAACATAAAAAATATACACATTTCACTTTGTTTTTCAAGTCTTTATCATGCTATAGATCAACATCTCTAGTGCTGGACTAGTGTGCTGTTAGTGTTTTTACTGTTCTCAATGAGAAAGTCAGCTGGCTATTAGAAGCGTTTTACTAATTTCGCAGCTATATCAAACAAGTAAAATATCTGAATCCTGGCTCTATTTTTTTAGAAAAAAGCAGTGAATGTTCTTAGATGTGTCCCTTTATTTTTTTTAAATTAAAATGGAGAAGTCAATGTTATTGATACGGGAAGTAAAAAATAAAATGCTGAACAAGTAATTTAAGAGAAATAATGAGATTCAAGATCTATATATCAATACTTTGATATACCAATTATAATATATTATATCATTAAGGAAAGACATTGCTGAAGTATATGTGAGAACAGGATTGAGTCTAAGCTGGAAGATATATATATAATATTTCTGATTACAAATTGATTTTTTATTTATTCATCAAATTCTACTTCTATACCTATTCTTCAACAAGTTGTTGTTTTCTTCTAATTTTATTCCACGATATTCATCCCTGAGATTTGGCTTCAAAATAGAAGCCCCAAAAGTAAAAATCTTTTGTTTAATTCAAGATTCTTGTTCCTTAGATACTGGCTTCAGAGATTGCAGATCATCTGCTACCGACCAAAATCATACATGCCTCATGAAAGACAAGGTACGCACAATGCATTTTCTACATGCATGTGATGAATTATATAATGTATCAGTTAATTATGTCATTAAGGGAACAGGGGCACAGATTCTAACTACAAGTGCACCTTTGTTTGTTATAATATATAAGAAGTATCAAAATATTATTACAAATACAAAACTCCCAACTTGAACTAACGTCAGGCTTTGAGCAAAAAACGCCTCACTTTGATGAAATGTAACAATTAATGATGGTACCAACTACTTTAGTTAATTATGTAGCTTAATATTAAGTGCAAAAATGTGTAAAATAAACTAAACTTGCCAAAGCGGAAATGTTACTTTGCGCAAATGGTAAATCCATATGTATTTTCAATTTAAAAAAAAAAGTGGGTTTAAATCCATCTACTTGTGCTATAATAAAGGCATAATGTAATACAACAAGAAATTCCTTTAACTAATAAAAATGGTATACAGGTTTATACATGTATATAGAAAAATATATTGGGTGAATTAAACTTAAAGATATTTAAGTTAAACTGAAAAAGATGAATATAAATTGCAAAAATAAAAGCAACTTTGATTGTTATAAAAGAAATGGAGTGGGTAAATGAATGCTTTTTTAATAGGAAATAAAAACATTTAAATACCAATGCAACATCATCTGAGTTTCAAGGGAACAAAGTTTTTTGGTTTTTAAACATAACATTTTGGTCTGTTCTGTTCTATGACAGTGTAAAACAAAATAAGTCCATTAGTAAGCTTTGGGTCACTGCAGTTTCCAAGAACAGTGATAAAAGATTTAGGCTGGGTTCATCATGGTTCACAAGGGAAAATGAGTAGAATGAACTCTTGATATTCGTATATTATTAAAATATATGGCATGTGGCAATATACTGGGCATCCTTTAGTGATTATGTGTTGTTAAATATTAAATTTACACCAAATAACCCAGTGAATGGGAAACTAAAACTGAAAACTAGAAGCTGCCTCGCCTCTCTCACTAAGTCTACCACTACACAAATGACAACATCAACCACAACACTGAGAGAAGATTATAAAGGGAGATAACTTAATACAACACAGGGGTTATAAAATATATCATGTCCAGGACTGGGATTAATCAATTGACCGGTTTAATATCAAATTATTTAACTGTTTTGTAGTGTGCATTATATCTAAATATCATTTATCTATATATGATGTTTTCAATGTAGATATTAAACCAAGAAAATTAATTATTTGGTTTAGTAAAGACCCTATATAGAAATCTAAAGGCTCAACATGTGACCATAAACACAGGGAACCTGTGGGAGGTAAAACATTTAATTTACCGGGAAGGTAAACAAGGGCTACTGATAATGAACTTGTCAAGTATTGAACCATTTAGGTTCATATTATAGAAAAGACCTGGGGTAAGAGATGGTGAGAAGCTGTTTTAAATTTGAGATGATATAATAAAGACAGCTTGACTTTCTGTATATTTGAAGAAATGATAAAAACTATATGAGCAAATGAGGTTAAAAATTCTACAACTGAAAAACTACATGTATATCATGTGGTCAAAAATGCACTTAAACAAAGCAATAAAAGAATGAAAGTCAAATTAGCATCAAAATGCTTCGAACGTTGAACTCAGAAGCAGGTTTTAAGTTGTCTTAGTACACAGTAAACCAAAGGTTTCTTTTGTTCTCTTACTTTAACCCTTTCCCTCATAGAGGACACCATGAAAAGACCTATGCGAACAGCATAAAACCAGATCAGCCTGCGAGTAACTCGCAGGCTGATCAGGTTTTATGCTGTTCGCTGCTCCTCAGTGGTCTGGAAATGAGGATTTTACAATTAAATTTGATAACGTTTAACTGTGGTTTTCTGCAGATCAGGCTTTATGTGGTACCTATTGAGTGCGACAAAATGAGTCTATATGAGGGAAAGGGTTAATACATTTTAATTTAGTAAAGAACACAATGAGGATAAATGATTTTAATGATAAAAATCTTGGAACTACCATTGATTCAGAGGACTTTCTCCAAAAATTGTTGACCATTTTTTTGTAGTAATTGATCAATACATGAACATTAGACTACATACCATTAGACGTTCATTTAAACAATGCAATGGTTAAAAAAAGGAAATTCATGTAAAGTGATTCCTATGAGTAAATGGTAACAAAATGCAAAATGATCACAATTAGAAAATACTACTTTTTCATATCCCAACCAATCCCCCTAAAAAAACATCAAAATTAAAGGGAGATAATCAGTCTACTGGATACTGAAGAGCACTGTATGACAAAACCTTTGCAATACCGTGAGTCTATTTTGTTAAGGTAGAGGCAGACAACATGCTAGTAAAGGAAGCACAGGGCAAAATAAAGACAAACAGGCAAGCCAAGCTGGTACACCAGTCACAAACCATGAAACATCTGTGAACCAGTCGGGCGGCCATATTTGTTGTTAGTCTCCATCTATAGACAGCTTCAGATCCGACTGGTTACACCCGCTGTGGTCAAGAAAAAAGAATTTCCAAACAGCTGAACCATGGTTATGGTACATAGTTGGGATCCAAGTGTTGGTGACTTTTTTCTAAATATTTGTTGGGTTTTTTTCCACCATTTTTTTATATGAAGAAATAATCTGGATTTCTGTGGGTTTCTTTTCTTGATGGATAATACAAGTCTGTGTGTGCTTGTGATAGAGAGAGTGAGTGAGTGAGTGAGAGAGAGAGAAAGAGAGTTTATCTGTGTGTGTGTGTGAGATTTCTGTAATTTATTACATCATTCTTGCATTTCAATGATGAATATAGACATTATGTATCATTTATTTTACAGTGTATATACTTAAAGATTCAAAGTTGCTGTAATTATATCAAACTTCTTATCCGTACACCGAGATGTCCAGTTGACATCCAGGACCTATTAAAGGTAATTTAATTTAATTATACTGCTGTCTGCATGTTAATCAATCAAGATGCTTCAGTGATTTTTCATATTTATTCAATCTATATACAATTCAGCATAATAGTTACAATGTACTAAATAAAGGAATGCATAATTTTTCTCTAATCTTGTATGCATAATTGTTGCTTGTACAAAGACCTAATGTCATAATATGTTCTTTTATGACTAAATAGTCATGTGAAATGCGAGTTGATTTTTATGCTTCAAATTCTGTCAACAATGCCTAGTGCTAAGTAATACTTTAGTTTAAACTTATTTATTTTATATTAATTGCGAAAAAAATTCTTACAACTTATACTAATCACTCTCAATGGTTCCTGGGTTGGACCAGTACTTTGCGTTATGAAAAATCACTGCCTCTCAACAACCTTTGGATCCGCAGATGGGTATGTTACCACTGTACCACAACAACCTTTCAAATAAGGTAAGCACACTTTCTACCATTTTTATTTGAAAAAAAAATCATCAAGTACATTGTAAATATCCAACTTGACATATTTAGTAAGTAACAATATTTCTTGCTATCTTATTAGGTAAACTGTTAAATTATCGACATGTGTCCTTAAGTATTAAGTAAATACAATGGGCAAGGTTTGATAGATAATCATGGGACCTGAGACTCTGTCAAGACACAGTCAAAATCTGCTGGCAGAAACTGAGTCATTGGTCTGTGAAAAAACAACTAAAGAACAACTTGAGTACTATTTCAAGTTCAAATTTGATAAATATGGTCATTTTTGAGTTTGGGCAGAGAACAATCAAATCTTGGAAGAACAAAGGATCATAGATTCCAGAGATTTTCAACTCTTTGCTTTACATGCAGTGCAAGCTCTCCAATGCCAAATATGATTAAATTTAAATTCTAATTTTAAGTTTGAAATTTAAGCTCCCAACTGAAAAGCAGAAGGACAGCTAAAATGTATGTGTATATATATGTGTGAGTCAGTTTTCACATATATATGAATAAAGAAGACTGGTGACACAAAACTATAAAACCAAAAATTATTTTGAACTTATTCATATAACTTAAAGACATTCTGTGAAATATGACAACCAAGTAAGATTTTTTTTTATTTTAGTTACACAAACACGACCTTCAGTGGGACACAAAAACACTTCATTTTAATATTTCTTTTATTTTCAAATTAATCTTTAAAAAAAAAAGAACACTCTCCTCCTATTCTCTTAAGTTACAATTGCAGGAGCGCATGCTCAACACTGAGCTAATGTTGCTTTAAATCAAACTTTTCAGATTTATTTGTCTTCACAATAAAAAAAAAAAAATAAAAAAATAAATAAATAAAAACGTGTAGCATATCATTAGTGGCACATTAGACTGGTTTAGTGTTAGTAACCAACCAAGCAGCAGACGATATTTCAGGGTCAAATATGCAGACAACATCAGTCCACCATGTAGGTATAGAGGGGGGACAACTGTGCATGAGATCATTCCAAAAGCTTCAAGATGAGTTATGCCCCCTTTCAAAAGAGGAAAAACTCAATGCAGTTCAAATCACAAAAAAAAAAAACCATATCTCACATTCATCTTCACATTACATATACATAACAATACAACTGAATTTTTTCATCACCTTTTTGAAAAATTGATAAATCATCGCCTCTTTTGGTCTTTTATAAGCTAATTTGACTCTTGAATACTAACAGACTGATATGGCTTTTTACTGTTTGCTACTTCTCTGTTACTTTCAGATACAAAGAGAAGTTCATTCAGCCTTGTCCAACATAGTACATAGTAGAAAATCTAAATTGGTAAAGAGCTTAGCTTATAACACATGAATATTCATTTTTTCTAATTTTCAACCAATCACAATCACACAATTCTTTACCTCTGTATGATATTTTTCATCTGATCATCTTTCTCTGCCTGCTGTTTGCGCATGCGCTCCTCTGACTCCTCCAATCGCAGCTGCCAATCATCGGCCAGTTTGTGCGTCTCGCACGCATGATCCTGCAGCCGTTCCTCGGCCATCTTCAGTCTCTGCTGCGCCTCTATCAACTGTTGCTTCAGCACCTGAACTTCGCTTTCGTATTCCTGCTTCGTCTTCTCCTGGTCATGGATGCGTCGTTGTACGGACCTTATTCCCATGTGTACCGCATTCTGTGCTGAAAGTCTCCGAAACAATGAACTACTGTCTTCCGGCGTGACTGCGGCTCTTGGGGACGCAGGGGCTGAGTGGTCTTGGTAAGGCGACATGCTTCGCTGTGAGAGACTCGTATCTGTGGCTGTTCTACGAATCGAATCGCCATAGCGATGTGTCATGTACGAGAAATCTACACTCTGCGACAGTTCATTGTTACGACGTGGGGTACTGCCGATAGTGTTACAGTAGGAGTTATAGTTTGTACTTGAGTTGCTACTCGAGTGAGCACTTTGAGACAAAATGGGACTAGAACTGCGCAACTCCATGTTGTGTTTGCGGGGATTTGTACTATGCAATGAGCTACTCATAACTTTGGATTCTTTAGATGTAGAACTAGCACACACATTATTATTCGACTGCGAATGTCGCGGCCTCTCATGAGTATCAGCACTAATTGAGTACACATTATTGTTCGACTGGCTATGCCTAGGTCCTTTAGTGTTACTAAAACCATTCACAGAGCACACATTGCTATTAGACAAACTGTGATGCATTTTTTCCCGCTCTGGCACACATTCTGCACTACTTGAGCTGGAAAGATTCGGTGCGATTTTCAGAAGTGGATCTACACCTCTATCAGTCCGATCTTTTTTCACAGGGCTTGAGTTTTTCACAGTATGCGCCTCATCGCTACTCAGTGAACTGTTGCTAGAGGCCTGTGGGATAGGCGAGGAGGACTTTATCTGACTAGATTTAATGCGCTGGGCATGGCGGTACATGGGGTTGGAGAAAGAAAGCGGGGTGGAGTGGGTGACCGAATTATTGTTCGGAGATTTTGGGGTATCTTGGGAAATCTCATGGTTTGTGTTGTCAATGGGAGAACTGGATTGGCTGTAACCGAACGACTGGTATCCGGACGACGCAATTGTTGACACTTGACTGATCGACATCTGGCTCCCATTCGTATTTGCCTCCATTTCTATGGAGGAATTATTCACATCCTCGTCCATGAAAGTTATCAGATCTATATACTCTCCGTTAACTATTTCCGCAGCACTCACCATCTGATTCCAAGATTTATGTAAATGAGATTCACTCACTGTTCTTGCAGTCACTGACACATCTGACACTTCCGCAGTCTTGGACGTTGTTGACGACATAGTCGACGACACGTAATCATCAGAGAGTTCTAAATTACTGGAGGTAGTTTTGCTATCAATACTGCCTCTGTGAGAATCACTATTACCATTCTTATCACTACTTCCACCATTAGCGAAAATTGGTAAATCGTCCGGACTTTCGCCACACTGTCGTAGCATGTCTTTAAGCAGTTCTGTCGGCGACGTTGTGTGGTCAATGTGCGCCTGTATGTTGACAAGGTTGTCGTAGTGCTGACTCCTTCGGTTGTTCTGTTTCCGCTGGTTGATGTTCGGATCCTTCAGGTCTTTTGTAATCTGTTCCAGAATCTTCGGTAGATTTCCCAGCTTTTCAATACATTCCTAAAATATAACATACAACTGTCAGTAGGAAGGCGAAGGTGTAGGTAGGTGAAAAAAAAAATCATGATAAAATTATCTGCACTGCCTGCCTTTGACACACAATCACAATCTTTTTCCTTTTCTCTCTTATTCATTTTTTCCCCCCTATTTACTCATGCTGTAATTCTTCAGTTATCTCAGTAATTTTCACAGTTCAGAGAAATTAAACATTTTGCTAATAACTTAAAGGCATTTGAATACTGCAACAGGTTGCAGACATTGTGGTCTGCAACTCTTGCTATTCTAACCAAAGATCACAGATTATATAACTCGTACCTCAGTGGCCCTTTCCAGTGTGTCTGTGAGAAGCTCATGCAGTATAGACATCTCTTTGCCCAGGTCGATATAGCCGTCAAACTCTGTGAAAGCATCGCCATTGTCCTCAGACTGGAAAAACAATGGTACAATACTGATCAACAGTGTAAATCAATTTAATGCTATAATTAGGATAAGATAACTTTTCATATTGGACATCACTATATGATGAGTGTGAGTGTAGGACAGGACATGCTGGGACTGGACGGGACATGATGGGACTGAACGGAACATGCTGGGACTGGACAGGACATGACAAAAGTGGTCTCCCTGTGAAGCAGATACATAATCAGGGTTTTCCTTAAGAATTCAAGTAGAAGGAGGTAGGGGTGTCTGGGAGTCCAAACATTTTCTTTTAATTATTCCTATTTTTCTATGATTCTTTTTTCTATAGCTAAGACTTTTCTACCCTTTTCTTATTATATCTCTTTTACATTATTTCAAAATTCATCTCAAACCAGCCAAGACTTGAATCATAACATACCCCATCTCCTTTTATATTATTTGTCTCACTTTTCCTTTTTCAATTTTGTTGCACAAATATAAGCATTTGATACTTACCGATATTCTATGTAGGAAGTTTTTCATATTGCACCATTCTTCTTCAACGAAGTCATTCATGAATGTCATGTACTCTTCTTTTGCACCAAATCTACAAAATAAAACGTATATAAGCAACCCATGAACCAGTACTATTTTCAAAGGAAACTCTTCTTATCTTCAAATCATCATCATCATCATCATCTTCCTCATCAAATCAACGTCTTCTAAGGCCTTTCATCAAAACACATAAGTACACACATGTTTAAGTTTAAATCCGCTTCCATACTTCCCTGCCAATTTCCCCAACAAGTGTTACAAGAAAGTATATTAATAACAAAATAAACTGCCTGCCCTCTATTAAACTAATACCTCATTAATAGCTACTGGTTAAACCCTCTAAACAATTGTAATCTATTTCATAATTAACAATCCATCCTGTAACACTTATGAACTTCCTAAAGGAAGGCACGCCTCACAAAAGACTGGGTATAATGTAAACACCATGAGAACACATCAAACTAACTTACTTTGAAAAGTTTGCCAAGGTCTGAATGGTTTTGGCAATCAAGGTGAGATTTCTCGCTCCCTTCTCAGAGGGGAACTCGTGCGTGAGGTGGAAGAGACTAGGGGAGAGAATGGCGGGACACAAGAACCGCAGGAAGATGGAAGCACTGATCAAGTTGTCGCTGAGGTTCTCCTTGTTTTCCTCCGCGCACCGACTCCGGAAACTTGTGAACACGTCCCGTAGCTCACTGAAATAGGGACAATATCAAAAACATGTCATTATATCGGTATATTTCAATGAATTTAAGGGTACAGGGTTCAGTGGCAACATACTGGTCTGCAAATCTGAAGGTAGTGGGTTCAAACCCTGTTGAGGCTAGCATTTTTATTGACCTTCCCAAAGTGCAAAGTTCTAGTCCAACCCAGGAACCATAGAGAGGGATCAGTAGAAGTTGTAAGAACTGGTTTCCCAATCAATGTTATAAGAACTGGTTTCCCGATCAATGTTATAAGAACTGGTTTCCCGATCAATGTAAAATAAAAAACCTTAAACTAAACGAAAAGTGGTTATCATATTTTGCTGGCCTAATGAAAGATAAATATCCATTTGAGATAAATATAGCTCAAAATCATGACAGGTAAATTTGTGCATGATTTGCTTAAGTATGCTTACATCATGTGTTAAGTCAGTATCAG
The DNA here is from genome assembly GCA_021229015.1 of Solen grandis. Lineage (NCBI taxonomy): Eukaryota > Metazoa > Mollusca > Bivalvia > Adapedonta > Solenidae > Solen > Solen grandis. The sequence goes on along the minus strand of CM037790.1, from coordinate 4,159,948 downwards.
TAATTACAAAGAGCTTATGTCATTGTTTCATACTCAGCAGACGTGACTAAAATCTCTAAATTTAACCATTGACCTCATGAATATTCATGTACAAATGTATAACTTGATGAATGTCTCTCTTACCAAGGAAAGAAAGAAGAGGAAGTGATGATTTTTGTCCAGGCCATATCACAGAACATGCGCAGGTTGGCCTGGTTTCTAGGCAACGAAGTTGGTATAGGCACCCGCGTGGGATCCACCTCACAGTCGTCTTCTGACTCGATGATTGTCCGAACAAAATCTCCCAACGTGTCGTTCAAATACTGGAAGAGACACAGCCCAGCTGTTACCTTACATGTTCACATCTATGCAAATGATACAAATTCACCATCCTTTTTGAATATCATTTGTTTGCTAATAGCCAATTCAGGAATTCTTGTATACATTGGAATTTCTCGTGGCCTTCCAAGGCACAAAGTACTGGTCTAACCCAGTGTCCATTATGAGGGATCGGTATACTTTGTAAGGTCTCTTTTTCCATCAACATAATAACAAATATGTTTAATTAGGTTTTTTTAAATCATTTAATTAATGCTATTATGATAAATATGTTTAATTAATGATTTTTATATGTTAAATACATTTAATAAATGATTTTTTATGATAAATACATTTTATTAATGTTTTTAATGATAAATATGTTTAATTGATGGGGTTTTATACCAACTTACCTTTTCTCCGACCAGTTTCATGTGGGCCTCCATGGCCTTAGTGGCTATACTGTTCCCCCTAAACGTCAGGTGTGTATTATCTAGAAACACAAACAATATACACCTGCAGGTATCACAAATATATGAACAGCAAGGTATTTAAAAATCCCATAAACATATGGGTTCACTAAATATCAGTTTGCTTATCATTACAGAAATAATGTTCAAAGTGGCCAGTCAGATTATTTTTGTTTACTACTGATCATAACCTTTGATGTCCAAAGTAGATATGTTGTAAAATCAATTGAACTGACCACAAAAACATTCTTAGCAAGGATGTAAAATCTTTGAAAATAAAATCAAGGAAATTCTGATTTTTCACTCATCAGGCATTTTTAATTTTACACTCCTGCTAATAAGTGGATATAGAAATAGAAGAAAATATTAAGAGTTTTTTGGTCAGCCCTCCATTTGCTTTATAGATATAGAAATAAAATGGTCAGCCCCTGATTTTCTTTCTAAAGCAATACCACATTTCCAAAACTTACCTAGCCTGAGCACTTCTGCCATGACGACCTCGGACAGGAAGTCCTTGGCCTTGTTAAGCTTCTGCATGATCTTGACCAGGGTGGTGGCAATCTCCTCCTTGTCCTTGATGTTGACCAGTGGCTCCAACGTGTCACACAGATTCACGTAGTTCTCACTCAGGTACTGAAAACACATTGCAAATTTTCTTCATTTTATGGTCAGAAATGTAATATCTAAAACTAAACTCTGTATGTCCATATTCCTTGCACACATAAAAATGGTACTTAAATTCTCATCTTTGCTTTCATCAAAAGTTTATAAAAGCTTGTCATAAATTCTCACCTGTGACAAGTCATTGTACATATCGACAGGAAGGATTTCCACGGTGTGGTGCCGCACCTTCAGTCTGATCAAGGGGAGGTCAGTCTTGTTCTCCTTACCTCCCTTACCCACCGTCCCCGAACTTGTGTTGAACCTGGCGGAGAAGAGCACGTGAATATACCAGTCAACAATATAAAATATGATACAAAAATTCTAACACAAAGTCCTTTTTAAGTGAAAAGCCAAAAACTCCGCTGTAACTGGCTGGCAGCGGAGTTTAAACTCCTAGCACACAAGTTCATATACAGATATAACATTCTGTAAAATTTATGACACCAAATTAAATGCTTTGGAAGATATGTGCGACAAAAAGTTTTGTGCTTATTCTGAGTAAAGGGCCCATAACTCTGCTGTAACTGGATGACTGCAGAGTTTAAAAAAAAACTTAGTGCACTAGTTCTGCTGATATAGCTTCATGTAAAATTTCAAGACTCCAACCAAAATACTTTGGGAGATATTCACAACACAAGATTTTGA
>CM037790.1:4107773-4157773 GCA_021229015.1 Solen grandis | reverse complement strand
AAGTTAACTGTTTTGTTAATTAATTTAAAACATTTCCATTATCTTATGATAATTTTCCCACTTTTTTATTTTTAACACTAGAATTTTCCCAATAAGGAAGCCACAAGTTGTAAAAAAATAATCTAAAAAAATTACTGGTAAATTAAGTTTGCAGTTTTGTTTAATACTGATTTAATCATTATATGTAAGTAACTCAGGATTGTATCATACATTCATACCTTTTGATTTTATTCCCAGAACCCCACTTGTGAGGATTAACAAGATCAGTGATGAAACAGGTAAGGAAAACATATACAAATATTTACCCATTACTTTCAATACTAACTGAGAAGCCATATAAATAATTGAGTATTTTAGCAAACGGTTCCCTGTAATTTCAATCTAATTGAGTAACCAGCATGTAATTCAATGTCTTAAATGCAGTTATAACATTGAACAGATTATACATCTAGTTTTCAGAAATCAGAGAATCACTCGAAGAAAGTTTTGACCTACACCAAAACTCAGTTCTGCAAAAGAATATTTGGGGGAAACCTGTGACTATTTTCCATACTAAATTTTATTCTTTAGAAAAAAAGAGAGAAAAAAATGTAACCGATTCACCAATTTTACCTATTACAGATGAAAAAATACCCATTTTAAAAGTCATTTGTTCAAACAGAATATTATTGATGAATAGTTTCAATATTTTCTTTTCAAATTAAAGTTTTTCAGAAAACAATTTGATTTCTACAAACTTATTCAGCATGCTTGTATAGTTATATTTTAACACTTTTAAATGAAAAGTTTGACTGTTATCACATTGATTTTCCTTATAATTCCACTGAAATTTTAACAAAAAGGATTTTATTTTTTTGTCATCAACATAAGGGACCAGACCTATCCCAGGTGATGTTGTAATGTGTACATGACTGCATAGGGATGTCCTTTCACTTTTTGACACATAGGCAAACAGAGCAAACCCTGATCAGATAGTTCCTATAGGAAATTTGCTCTGTTTGCTCATAAATTATTATAGCTATTTTCTACAGTCATCTGTGGCAAAGAAGAATCAAATCAATTATTTCATAAACCATCTAAATTAATTAACCCTTTCCCAAGGTTTTAAAACCTTACCAAATTTAATTATAAAGTCCTCATTTCCAGACCACTGAGGAGCAGCGAACAGCATAAAACCTGATCAGCTTGCGAATTACTTGCAGGCTGATCTGGTTTTATGTTGTTCGCATAGGTCTTTTCATGGTTTCCTCTATGAGGGAAAGGGTTAATCAATTAATTAGTATTCATAAAATCATAAATTTTGTACATGAATATTCATGAGGTAAAGGGTTAATGATGTCATGTATACTAAATGCAGGTTGTGAAATTCTTGCCAAGGCGGAGTTCTGTAATGGAGGTGGGTCGGTGAAAGACAGAGCTGCCTACTTCCTCATTAAGGATGCACAGGAAAAGGGTGAGTTCATCTTAAGCTGAATTATTGTCAACAAACACATTTATGTATAATGGTATATTATTATCCTTCTGAGCAGTGCTGTTGCCTTTATAATCTTATTTATACATCAGCAAAATAAGTTCTCAATACTGTACTTGCATGTTGTCATTTCTGTGGGTGAAAGTTATTGGGGATGGAACTTAAGGATACTTGTAAATTCATCCATCCATCCAGCAACTCCAGTATATAATATAAAGTTGGTAAGTTAAAACAGCTATCATGCTGACTTCTATGGCTTATAGTGTATTATTATATCATGTTGTCCATAACAGAATTCTCTATCTCTCTCTCTCCGTCTCCGTCTCTCTCTCTCATAGACAAACTGAAGTAAAAGAAAAATCACAAGTTGTAGAAGCCCCCTTTACATTGTACTCAACATACGATATTATTTAACATGAATCTGAGGACAGGACCCTTCCCCAACCTTCACCCTAAATAACATTATATGCAGTCTCATATATTGAGAATTTCAATAATATCTGTCATATATGTAACAAAATTCTGTTTACATTCATATAATTTAATGTTAACTCTCCATGTCATGATTTGAATTCCTGCAGGGTGATTTTTTTCTTTCTATTTTTTTTGACCATTATCATTTATCAGATTAAGAAAGAAAAAAATGTTTTTATAATACATTTTTATAATTTGTTGGCATGCATACCACACCCAGTCACATTATCCTGACACCGTGCCAACCATTCCTGCAACTACCCTTATATACTGAGCGCCAAGCAAGGGAGCTATAACAGTACCATTTTTGATGAATTTGGTATGTCACGACCTGGGATCGAACCCACGACCTCCCACTCCACAGGCAGTTGTTCTAACCACTCCGCCACCAGGGACGGTTTTTAGCTCACCTAGCACAAAGTACCAAGGTGAGCTTTTGGGATGAGCCTTTGACCATCGTCTGGCGCCGTGAGTCGTAAGTCGTCTGTCGTCAACAATTTACTTATAACATCTCTGAAACAACTGATGAGAAAGAGATCAAACTTGACAAGGATGTTCCTAAATAACAGAGGTCACTTTATTTTACATGGACTTATATATTAAAGAAAAATCTTCTTGTAAGCAACCACAAGGCCTTGAGGTTAGATATTTAGTATGTAACATGGTCTAGTAGACCTCTACCAAATTTGTTCAAATCAGTACCCTGGGGTCAAAATTGGTACTGCCCCAGGGGTCACTTGATTTAACAAAGGCTAATATCGGAAAAAACTAGAAAAATCTTCTTCTTAGAAACCACAAGGTCTGTTAAGATATTTGGTATGTAGCATTGTCTAGTAGACCTCTACCAAGTTTGTTCAAATCATGACCCTTTGGTCAAAATTGTCCCACCCCAGGGGTCACCTGATTTTACATAGACTTATATAGGAATAAATTGCAAAGATCTTCTTGTCAGAAACCACAAGGCCTGGAGTTTAGATATTTGGTGTGTAACATGGCCTAGTGCACCTCTACCAAGTTTGTTCAAATCATGGATCTGGGGTCAAAATTTGCCCTGCTTTAGGGGTCACTTGATTTAACATAGCCTAATGATACCAAGTGAGCAATCCAGGGCCATCATGGCCCTCTTGTTATAATTTGCATAGATATTTAAGTATTTTGGGGACATGTACCAAAATAGAATGACATTTGATTTTAGGTACATGTACTTGCTTAATTTACTGATTATTCATTCTAAACACAGTGGTTAAATTTAATACTTTTTGCATATTTAATCAACAATAAAATGCTGCCAACTTTGAAGCAAGTTCCATAATTGTGTTCACAGTGCACTAAGATTCAGTACGTATATACTGTTAAAAAAAAATAATTGAGCTTTGAGTATGTAAAAAAAATGTATTAACTACATGTAAATAAAAGCGGTAACAGATAGCAAATATAATGTGATTCTTCTTCTCAGTCCTGTTTCTGTATGAAAAGTAGAAGCCTAGTTTTGGTAAATAATTTACACAATTTAGACTGAAAAATGTATTATTTAACTGTGGCCTCATGCTACATAATGATGGGCTATATGATACTGCAGTGTGGAATCAAAACACATATTTACTGTGTAATACTGCAATGTGGTATCATGCCAGACTGTGTAGTGTAACAGTGTGATGCTTTAGTATGGTATAATGCCACATATGTAATATGTGATATTACAGTGTGGTACGACTATTTCTTAACAGGTTTCACACATTACAGTCTGGCATGTTCTTTGTCTGAATATGATACAGAGTATATAATAAACAAACTGTTTTGCAAGTTTGAATACCACACAAGCAAATTAACTTGAGAAAATTCTGGTCATCCTTTATCTTGTTGTTGGGAGAAATTCAGGCCTCCATCTCCTTTGTCCTCTTCCAGTAAACAGGTTTATGTGTCCTTATTAAAGAATTTCTCCATCAAAAAGACTATTTCTAAAATATGACAGAGGATAATCATGATCTTTCACAAATAACTCTTCTCTTTATATTGGCACATACCAGCATGAAGCTAAAAGTGACCTTTATTATCGTAGTGTAAATCTCAGTGTATTAATCACAGACCTTCCTGTTATGACAGACTAATTTTATGATTGTCATTTATGTTAACTGAAATCTGAAGACTGTGTCCCCTGTCATGTCTGGGGATGTCGCTGTATAGATAATTAATACCTTGGTATAGGTCTTTGATCAGATTCTTAGTCACACATATTTGTATTTGTCATGCAGTGTTTGTTAGATCATTCTACTGATAAGCAGTCTGCCAGTCCAGTCTATTTTTAGCCCTTTCCTCCCTGTAGACCCATTTTGATGCCTTTGCAAACAGAGCAGACCCAGATCAGACAGCTGCAGGAAAGAGCTGTTTGTTCGGGGTCTTTACTGATTGCTCATACACTTCTGTAGCTCAGATTCAAGACTGTCTGCATGGCAAAGAAAATTTATTGTTTCATTATATAATATAAAGTTTGGTAATCCTTCCCATGCACACTAATATCTACTGTCCATAGAGAAATCTTAATATACATAATTTGAGGGGTGAGAGCAAAACTAGGCTAAGTGCATATATATTTATTAACACTTAGCCTAGTTTTGCTCTAACCCCACAAATTACACTCCTTTAAAACCCAACAGTTGATGGCCCAAAGTATGGATCTAATTTACTGTCCTGTAAACAGTGCAAATGAAGAAGTGTGTAAACACAATAGATATCTTGATCCAACTTTTATGGCTGTTGTATTTGGCTTTATGATTTGATAGTGGACCATTTTAGATAAGACAAGAAGGTCATAAGTCCAGTGTATTGATCATTACCAGCCCTTCGTTAAAACAATAATCTTTTATAAAAGTCAACAGGCAGTTGGTATAAAGTTAGCTTGGTAAGCAGCTTTTTTATCTCTTGAATTAGCTTCTTTACATTTAGAAAATCCAGAACAGATTAAAAGTAGCTTGAACAGACTTAAAGCAGTAAGAACATACTAAAAGCAACTGCTAGAACATACTAAAAGCAACTGCTAGAACATACTAAAAGTGCTGCTAGAACATACTAAAAGCAGCTGCTAGAACATACTAAAAGCAGCTGCTAGAACATACTAAAAGTGCTGCTAGAACATACTAAAAGCTGCTGCTAGAACATACTAAAAGTGCTGCTAGAACATACTAAAAGTGCTGCTAGAACACACTAAAAGCAGCTGCTAGAACATACTAAAAGCAGCCTCTAGAACATACTAAAAGCAGCTGCTATTACATACTCATGGCAGCTGCTAGAACATACTAAAAACAGAACAAACTTAAAGCAGCTGCTAGAACATACTAAAAGCAGCTGCTAGAACATACTAAAAGTGCTGCTATTACATACTAAAAATGCTACTAGAATATACTAAAAGCAGCTGCTAGAACATACTAAAAGAAGCTGCTAGAACAGACTAAAAGCAGCTGCTAGAACATACTAAAAGTGCTGCTAGAACATACTAAAAACAGCTAAAACAAACTACCGGTATTAGCAGCAAGAACAGGCTTCTTCATGCTATGTTATTATTCATATGCGAATAAGAAGATCACAACTTAACCCATTCCTTCATATAGACTCATTTTGTTGCATTGGCAAACTATAGGATTTGTCTGATCAGGGTCTCCTCTGTTTGCTCATACAATATCGTAGCTCAGTTTCTCCAGTCTGTGTGGCAAAGAAAAAATCATGATTTCATGTACCATTCAATTAACTGATATTCATCAAGTCATAAATTTACATGAATATTCATGAGGTAAAAGGTTAAATCAGATTGAGTAACTCATTGGTATTGGATTAAGGATTGATAAAATTGTAATAGATGTTTGTGATGGTTCAATTGCAGGCCAGCTGAAGCCAGGAGGGATGGTTGTTGAGGGCACGGCAGGGAACACTGGGATTGGACTGGCTCACATGTGTCTGGCCCTTGGATACAAGTGTGTCATCTTCATGCCAGATAACCAGTCACAGGTCAGGGTCAAGCATGTACCTCATATAGATGGATTTCAACACCTCCTGTAGGGAGCTGTCTGATCAGGGCCACCTGTTTTCTCTTCAATATTGTAGCTCAGATTCTACACTGTCGGCAAAGAAAAGAAAAATAAATCCATTGTTTTACATACTATTTTAAAATCAGTATTAAATTGATATTCAGCAAGTCATTAGTTTATGAGTATTTATTAGGCTGTTGTGATGTTTTATTTGTGTAAACTTCCATATGGATAACCTGGTTTTGTAGAATTTCTGCATGTCTTTTTTATTTTCTGTGCTTCATTTTTTATCATGAAACAACCAAAGTCAATGGAGTCTTCTGTTAATCACTAACAAGCTTGTCAGTAAAAACTGTTATGGTAACTTAATTCTGTGTCCTATTTTAAATTCAGAACATCCCTGAATAGAAACAATCTCATACCTACAATGGCCTTTTTTCATAGGGTATTTATTTACATGTATGACTGTACTTGAGTGCTTTCAACATTGAGAATTAATATTTTCAGGGGTGATAAAAATTTTCAAATGCTTCTTGCCCTGTGGGACTAGTGACTTGAAAAATGCACTGGACCTTAGAAAATTTCATTTGCCCTTAAATTCAAACAATTTTGATTAATTTTCATTGTTTTGTTTGAAAATAGTATCTACCTAATCAAGCTCACTGAACCACACATCCTTCTTTATTTGTCATAATTAAATGCCATGATTTCCGTTTATCTAATCCTCTTCATTGTCTCACCACCTCCCCATCACATACCATCGATAAAGGAACTAAATATGCTGGTTTGTTCACTTTAACCCTTTCCCTCATATACTCATTTTGATGCACTCAATAGGTACCACATAAAGCCTGATCTGCAGAAAACCACAGTTAAACCTTACCAGATTTAATTACAAAATACTCATTTCCAGATCACTGAGGAGCAGCGAACAGCATAAAACCTGATCAGCCTGCGAGTTACTCGCAGGCTGATCTGGTTTTATGTTGTTCGCATAGGTCTTTTCATGGTATCCTCTATGAGGGAAAGGGTTAACATGACATTTTCCCAGGGAATTAAGAGGTGTCTTCAATAATATTTACCCTTTAAGTTTAGACTGTGTACCTTAAATAGATTTAAAAAATGAATTAGTGCTGTATATTTTTCATAGTAATGTAAAAGTGTCCACATTTATTTTATATCAGAAATAGAGAGAAATGTGTGTTGATTACTTATACAATTTCTTGGTTATTTATTAATTGGAAGGATGAATGGATTACTGGACATAACTTTTGTTATTTACGTAAACCAGTCTGCTCCGTTACTAGGAAGCAAGCACCTGTTGGCTTCATGTGCAACTTCACAGTGCTTAGATACTGGGATGATAGCTGGATGGATTTGAGTGATAGAAAGGACGCTATAAGCAGTGCAGAATATGATTAATTACATCATTTTAAAATATATATTGTTTGTATTTTTTATTGATTTTAAATATCAGACTTGAAAATGCACTCGTCCTTTCGGATGACCGCCTTGTGTTTTTTACTCGCCCATTCCATCCTTCCACTCGGCAATACAAGCGGATTAGTGGAGTTTTACACCCCTGATTTTACATCAAATCTAGCTGGCAGAAATATACTGATGTTATCTAGTATTTTCATGGTATTTACACTTTCTTCAGGAGAAGATTGACATGCTGAAAACACTGGGTGCAGATGTCCGTCCCTGCCCTGTCAAACCTTTCACAGATGAGATGAACTACAATCACCAGGTAATCAGCGGCCGTAAAAAGTTTCCCACACAGTCAAATAATGCAGTGTTACTGCTAGTGAGATAAATGAAACATAGAGTGCTTAATATCAATCAGTATTCTCCTGTCTCTTACACATGACAGTAGTATATACAACCAGTACAGTCTGGTTACAGTGACACAGTCTTGAATTCCAACATCAATACATACCACTAAGTACTGTAATAATTAGAATCTGAATTAAAGTAAGACCTTACTCCACCATTGACCAACAATACTTATTGATAAGTAATACTTGAAGTCTGAGTGTTACTGGGTGTGGTATCATGCCACTAGCCTACAGTTTGATACCACAGTGGTAGCACAATATCAATTTATATCAAACAATGGTCCCAAAATAATTTCAGTACTGTTCAGCAAAACCCAAGCAAAGAAACAAAAGCTATAGGATGTGCTTTTAACCCTTTCCCTCATATAGACTCATTTTGACGCACTCAATAGGTACCACATAAAGCCTGATCTGCAGAAAACCACAGTTAAACCTTACCAAATTTAATTACAAAATCCTCATTTCCAGACCACTGAGGAGCAGCGAACAGCATAAAACCTGATCAGCCTGCGAGTTACTCGCAGGCTGATCTGGTTTTATGCTGTTCGCATTGGTCTTTTCATGGTTTCCTCTATGAGGGAAAGGGTTAAGTTCTAAAAAAATGATAAGGCTGCTATTGTTAACAGGCACGAAGATATGCTGAGAGTCTTGAGAATGCTGTGTGGACCAATCAATTTGATAACACTGCTAATAGACGTGCACATATAGAGACCACAGGACCAGAAATATGGGCAGATACAAGTATGTAGGATGTTCCATACATCTCAGTCTGCATAATTATAGTCACTGTAGCTTGAATATATACATTTTTAGCTCCACCATTCGAAGAAACAAAGTGGAGCTCTTGTCATGACCCTCTCGTTGGTGGCAGCATCAGTGAGGTGTTGGTCAAGGTTTTTGTTCAGGTCCATTTTTCCATAATCAATTTACATATTCACTTCAAAGTATACTTAATTACTATCAAAAAAGAAAACTATTCAAAAGGGCAGGTAACTCTAAAAATGATTTTTGCAGAGTTATTGCCCTTTTTGCGACTTACAATTTTCTTGGCTGGTTAAATTTTTTATTAAGGTTAATTTCACAATTGTTTGATATATTCCCTTCAAACTTGGTTAACATCTTAACTATCAAAATGGGAACCCATTTAAAAAAATCAAGTGACCCTAAAATCATTTTGGCAAAGTTATACACTTTTCTTATTTAAAATTATTTTGGTTGGTAAGTTTTTTTCTTTCAGGCCAATTTCTCAAAAACTGTCAAACATACTCATTTCAAGTATGGAATAGTTGATCACTTTCAAAAGATTTCAAAAGGGTATATAACTCTTAAATTCAATTTTGCACAGTTACAGTATACCCCTTTTCATTACTGTTCATTTATTTATAAATATAGAAACAGCTTACATTATACTATCCAGCACTCACAAAAGTGGAGTAAGAAGCTCTTGTTATATTTGAAGGGACAGTAAGAAACTTCTTCACCATGATATACAATCTTGTAATAGTTTCAGATGACATCCTTTGTTAACTTGTATGAATTTTCCATATTTAATTACCAATTAACTCATCAAAGTCTGCTGTGCAGTCTAATTGGTATTTACACTGATCTTATTTGTGCTAGTTATAGTATGATTTCCGGGAATGGATCATACCCGTGTTTTCAGAATGTAATTGAGATTAAGTTACCGGGTTATCAAGTAGCTTTCCTGAGACAGTAATGATTAATGGCTGACTTGGTTTACACAATATCATATGATCAGTGGTTGGCCTGGTTTACGCAAAATATCACATGGGTTTTTAGCTCAACTATTTGAAGAATATGAGAGTTATTGTAGTAGCCCTTGCGTTGGCGTTGCAGCTCTTGGTTAAAGTTTTGCATGCAAGTTACTATCAGCCTTATATCTCAATAACCAGTTATAGTATTGACTTGAAAGTTTATGAATATGTTCAGGGGTATCAGGCAACCAAGTTAGATAACACTTGACTGAATTTAGTATAAATTATGGCCCCTTTTTCACTTAGAAATTTTGGTTAAAGTTTTGCATGCAATAGAAAATTTGGTAAATGTTTTGCATGCAAGCTACTATCCAGCTTGTTTCTCAATAACCATTCATGGTATTGACTTGAAAGTTTATGAATATGTTTTGGGCATCAGACAACCAAGGTAGATAACTCTTGGTGGATATACTACAATTTATGGCCCGCTTTTTAACTTAGAAATATTGGTTAAGGTTTTACATGCAAGGAATTTCATGCTTATATTTCAGTAACCAGGCATAAGTTTTATTTGAAACTTCTTTAAAATGTACAGTGGTATCATTCTTTAGTGGCTGATAGTTTTTAGCTCACATGAGCACAACGTGCTCAAGGTGAGCTTTTCTGATCGCCTTTTGTCCGGCGTCCGTCGTCCGTCGTCCGTGCGTGCGTCCGTGCGTCAGTGCGTCCGTGCGTCCGGCGTCAACAATTGCTTCAAACAACATCTCCTCCTAAACGGCTTGGCCAATTTGAAAAATATTTTGCAGGAATGTTCCTTGGATGAAGCTCTACTAAAGTTGTATAAATGGTTCTGGTCCATTGCATAATTAGGTCACAGGAGCTAAAAATAGATTTTAAAAATGAAAATTTAAAAAATCTTCTTCTCTGAAACCACAAGGCCTAGCCTTTTGATTTTTGGTATGTAGCATGATCTTATGACTCTCTACCAGGATTGTACAAATTATGACCCTGGGGTCAAAATTGGCCCCGCCCCAGGGGTCACTTGATTTCACATAGGCTAATATAGGAAAAACTTGAAAAAATCTTCTTCTCCAAAACCACAAGGCCTAACCTTTTGATTTTTGGTATGTAGCATCATCTTATGGGCCACTACCAAGATTGTACAAATCATAGCCCTATGGTGATAAATGACCCCGCACCAGGGGTCACTTGTTTTACATAGAGTAATATAGAAAAATCTTAAAAAATCTTCTTCTATGAATCCATAAGGCCTAGAGCTTAGATATTTGGTATGTAGCATCATCTTATGGGCCACTACCAAGATTGTACAAATCATAGCCCTATGGTGATAAATGACCCCGCACCAGGGGTCACTTGTTTTACATAGAGTTATATAGGAAAATCTTAAAAAATCTTCTTCTATAATCCATAAGGCCTAGAGCTTAGATATTTGGTATGTAGCATCATCTTATGGGCCACTACCAAGATTGTACAAATCATAGCCCAATGGTGATAAATGACCCCACACCAGGGGTCACTTGTTTTACATAGAGTTATATAGGAAAATCTTAAAAAATCTTCTTCCAATAATGCATAAGGCCTAGAGCTTAGATATTTGGTATGTAGCATCATCTTATGGGCCACTACCAAGATTGTACAAATCATAGCCCAATGGTGATAAATGACCCCACACCAGGGGTCACTTGTTTTACATAGAGTTAAATAGGAAAATCTTAAAAAATCTTCTTCTATGAATCCATAAGGCCTAGAGCTAAGATTTTTGGTATGTAGTAGCATCTAATGGTTCATTACAAAGAATTTCAAAGTCTTGGCCCTACGGTGATAAATGACCCTGCGCCCAAGTCTTCTCTGAAACCATATGGCCCATTGCTTAGATATTTGGTGTGTAGTATTGTCAGGGGTAAAATGTTTTAGATTAAGTTATATCAGAATCCTTGTCTGTTTAAAAACTTTTAAGGGGGACGATTCAGGGCCATCATGGCCCTCTTGTTTTTACTGAATATAATGCAGATTAGCACCACTATTTGACTTAAGACTTTTTGGTCAAAAGTTTTTTTTACTGAATATAATGCAGATTAGCGCCACTATTTGACTTAAGACTTTTTGGTCAAAGTTTTGCATGAAAGTTACTATCCAGCTTATATCTCAGAAATTGTTTAGGAGTGTGTTCAGGTCAATCAGGGGCATCAGAAAACCTAGGAGGGTTACTTTTGGACTGAATTATACAAATTATGGCCATTTTCTAACTTGGATACTTGGTTAAAGTTTTGCATGCACAGTGTTATTATGCTTTTGTCTCAGTAACTAGGCATGGGATTGATTTTAGACTTCATAAACATATTTTGGGGTATTAGACTATCAAGGTATATCATTTTTGACTATCATTATATACAGGGTATATATAGATTTATATTATTTACCAACAAGCATTTTAGGGGCCGCCTTGGCCGAGCGGTTACAGTCGTGGACTACAAATCTCTCAACCCCTCACCGCTGTAGGTTCGAATCCTGGTAGGGACTTCAGATTTTTCATGTGAGGAAGCCTTCCAGCTGGCTTGCGGTAGGTCAATGGTTCTACCTTGGTACCTCTGTGTACTCAGGGTCTTCCTCCACCTGTAATTAGCTAGACGTCGCTATATGATTGAAATACTATCGCAGCGACGGTAAACTCCAATACAACAACAACAACCAAAAAGCATTTTGAATAGTTGAGCTTGCTGTCCTCTGACAGCTCTTGTTCTGTGATATTGTTTATGAGCAGTAGGTCTAGAAATGAATGGAAAATAATCACTAATGTTTAAAGACTCAATGGGTAATGGTGGGGATGATCTTATTCAAATTGTATAAAAAGAGTTCATCATATGGAAAACACAGAAATTTTAGCTCACCTGAGCATAACGTGCTCAAGGTGAGCTATTGTCACCAATGAATGTCCGGTGTCCATCGTACATCATCTGTCGTCAACATTTAACTTAAAACAACATCTCCTCTTAAACCACTGGGCCAGAATCTTCACAGGAATGTTCCTTGGGTGAAGCCCTTTTGTAGTTGTTCAAAGAATTTGATTCCATGCAAAACTCTGGTTGCCATGGCAATGGAAAGAAAATATAAGGAAATTTTGAAAATCTTCTCCTCTAAAACTACTGGCAAGATTTCAAAGTTATTTGGCACAGATGTTCCTTGGGCCACTCTCTATTAAGATTGTTCAAATTATTTTGAACCGTTGAAAAACATGGCCGCCAGGGGGCAGAGCCCCTTTTCCTTATATGTATATAGTAAAAACTTCAGATATCTTCTCCTCCAAAAGTACCGGCTGGATTTCAAAGTTATTTGGCACAGATGTTCTTGGTCACTCTCTATCAAGATTGTTCAATTTATTTTGATCTGTTGAAAAACATGGATGCCAGGGGGCAGAGCCTGTTTCCCTCATATGTATACAGTACAAACTTCAAATATCTTCTCCTCCAAAAGGACTGGCTGGATTTCAAAGTTATTTGGCACAGATGTTCTTCGGTCACTCTCTATCAAGATTGTTCAAATTATATTGATCCGTTGAAAGACATGGCCGCAATGGGACGGAGCCTGTTTCCTTATATGTATATAGTACAAATTTGAAAAATCTTCTTGGCCAAAAGTAATGCTGGATTTCAAAGATATTTGGCACAGATGTTCCTTGGTCACTCTCTTCCAAGATTGTTTAAATTATTTTGATCCGTTGAAAAACATTGCCACAAGGGGGCTAAGCTCATTTACCTTATATGTATATAGTACAAATTTGAAAAATCTTCTTGTCCTAAAGTACTCACTCGATTTATGGCTGGCAGAGGGCAGAGCCCATTTTCCACAATATCATAAGATATTTGCTGTTTCTTTTCCTCCCACTAATACCTGTTTCTCAGGTGGATGACCCAGGGCCATCATGGCCTTCTTGTTACTTTTATTTTCTTCAAAGATATCTACAATATGAGTAAAAGCCCTTAATTTTTTTAAATGATATAAAGAAATGCTGTTTTGAGCAATTATTTCTTAATTATTTATTCTGAAAAAAATACTTGTTATCCACATGTGTTCAAGGATTTTTTTCATTGCCTTCCAAGGTGCCAAGTACCGTTCAACCCAGAAATCACCAAGAGGGGTGTAAGAACTTGTTTCCCAATCACAGAAAATAAATATGATGATTTTCATTTAAAATGTAGCACCAAAAATTAAGGGAAACATTACATTATTCATTGACATTTTATTTTTCAGAGGGAAAAGTAGATGCAATAATATTTGGTACTGGCACAGGAGGGACATTAGCTGGTCAGTGTGTCTCCCTGGCAAACTGTCTGTTTTTTCTTGCCTCTCTCTCTCTCTCTCTTCTCTCTTTCTGTCTTTTGTTTTTTTTTTTTTTTTTTTTCTTTCTCTCAATTCTCAATGTGTATTTCATTTTCATTTTCTCAGTCTCTTTCTGTCTTTTGAAGATTTGTTTCATGAACATGTTTGTGAATTCTGATGTTAATTATTAGTAGTCATTTAGTAATGGATAATTTAGCAGTGTCATTACATGAATCCTCTGAAGAACAAAGAATGTCCATATTTATTCATTTTCTTCCTAAGCTTGATGTCCGTTCCCATCAAACAATCATACTCCTAAGAAATATGATAATCTCTTTGACAAAATAGTTGTGTGTTCAAAACCCTGTCGTGACATATTAAAGTCATTAAAAATGATACTGGTATATCTCTCTCTTGTTTGACATTTACCATAGCATATACATAGCTAGTTGAAGATTTTTTTCTTCATTTGAGCCAGACAATAGACGATGATGATGATTACTTAAATATTTTCTCTTATAAATGCTTTACCTCAAGAATTCTCATGTACAAATCTATGACCTGATGGATGTTAAGTTACTGAACTGTAAATGGTATATGAAATATCATATTTTCCTATACTGTACAGATTGTATAGAATCTTAGCTAAACAGATTGTATAGAATCTTAGCTAAACAGATTGTATAGAATCTTAGCTAAAATAGTTCGAGACTCTGATCAGACAGCTTCTGGAAGCAATTGTCTAATTTAGGTCTGCTCTGTTTTTCAAAGCATCAAAGCACATCTACATAAGGTAATGAGTCTTCTGATATACATGTTTAAATCACTTCTTCCTTCTCTCTCTCTCTCTCTAAAATACATATTTTAAACATTTTATCTAGATACTATTAATATAGGTAAATGTTTGATTTCAGGGACAGGACTATATTTGAAGGACAAGAACCCTAAAATACATGTAGTATGTGCAGACCCACAGGTACAATGTTGTAATAATTTGTTCATCATGCAAATTCTTCTCTAAATAATGATTAGTGATCAAATTTCATTAGCCATATTTAGTGTTAAGTGATACTTTAGTATTTAGTGGTGAATTTCATCATTCTTATTTCTCATTAAAAATACCCAAATATTTCATTTCTTAACAAATATTGTTTGTAGTTAAAGATGATATTTTTATGTCAACTTGGTCAGGTCCTTGAATATTCTATAAAAAAACAGGAATGGTGGAATACAACTGTTTGCAATTTAACCCTTTCCCTCACATAGACTCATTTTGACGCACTCAATAGGTACCACATAAAGCCTGATCTGCAGAAAACCACAGTTAAACCTTACCAAATTTAATTACAAAATCCTCATTTCCAGACCACTGAGGAGCAGCGAACAGCATAACACCTGATCAGCCTGCGAGTTACTCGCAGGCTGATCTGGTTTTATGCTGTTTGCATAGGTCTTTTCATGGTGTCCTCTATGAGGGAAAGGGTTAAGAATTGAACCTTTTACTTCTTATAGACACATTTTGACACTTTAGCAAAATGAGCAGACCCAGATCAGACAGCTTCTAGCTCCTATAGGAGCTGTCTGATCAGGATCTCCTTTGTTTGCTCATACCTTATTGTAGTTCAGTTTTTGCTCAGTCTGCGTGGCAAAGAAAAATCCATCATTTCATATTTAATTAAAGTTCAGTCAATAAATATTTATCAAAGTTAAAAATGTGCACATGAAAATTGATGAGGTGAAGGGATAAATATTTTACTTTGAGGTATTATCAATTGGTAGAATTAGGGCCAGTTGCTCTTTTAACTGAGATTGTATTTATTGATTATTTATCAGTCAAAGGTCTTTCTTTGTGTGTGGTAATGGATTGACCACGTAAGACAAGCCATGATATTGTATGGTATCACTTTCCAAGCATGATGTCTCCTAACTTGTGGTCTGCAATTGACATTTATTGACATTTAAACACTTGATAGAAACATCCTGGTGGTCTTGTGATAGTATTTATCTGGGGGAGTGACACCAAGGGCTTGATCCCCAGCTGTGTTAATGTTAATTAGAACTTGAAGCTCCTTGCTTTGCAAGCAGCAACCTGAAGGACATTTTCGGATGGGCTGATTAATGGAGGTGGTGTCTTGCAACTAGTGTATGATGTAAATTGATTGAGCAGGAAATGTCTGTCATGTTTATGCATATCACTAATTATTTAACAAAAATGTGATATTTTTGACATTTTTTTATATTCATACTTGTAAATATCTAAGATAAATAGCTGTGTCTATCGTGAGTAGCAATCAAATGCAGTATGGTAGTAATTAATGTGACTGAAATGCTATTTATCTAATGTAAAACCTGTCCCAGTGGGCGTGTTGTTAGAGCATTGTTCCCTGAATCAGGTTGTGGGTTTCGATCAGCATCATACCAATGTCATAGAAAATGGTACTGGTATAACTCCCTTGCTTGGCGTTCAGCATATAAGGGTAGTTCAAGGATTGGTTGGCCCAGTCTCAGGATAAATTGACTGGGTGTGGTATCATGTCACATGTCTACTGTGTGAAACAGCAGTGTTGGAGCACTATATTTGCCTCAAGTAGACATAGTCTCATAATGACTGAAATTCTTTCAGAGGGATGTAAAACCACCAACAATTACAGTCCTACTGACAGTTAGGAAGACTCATACTGTTATACATGTGTGGTTTTGTATAAAGAGTAAGAGATTGGTGTCTTCTTATTGTAGGGTAGCGTGCTGTATCACTGGTACAAGCATGGGAAACTTGAGAGGTCAGAGGGCAGCTCTATAACAGAGGGTATAGGTCAAGGTCGTGTCACAGACAACATGAAGGGGGCCCCAGTGGATGATGCCATGACAGTATTGGACAAAGATGCAGTTGAAATGGTAATTGGTTAAGTTTCAATCAAGAGCTCACAAATGGTCATTGACTTAGAATTTAAATTTTAGCTGACTAGAGCACCTCATGCTCAAGGTGAGCTATTGTGTTCACTCTGAGTCCATTGCCTTGTGTCATCATTCGTTTCTCTGAAACAACTGGGTAGAAATTGATGAAACTTGGCATGAATGATCCGCAGGTGGACTTTCCCAAATACTGCTAAATTGAACTTTTTCCATGCAGAACTCTGGTTGCCATGGTACTAACACAATTTAATTGAAAAAAAAAAAAACAACTTAAAAGTTCATCTTCCTTGAAACCAATGCTCAGAATATAATTTCATTCAAATGGTTTTTTCACAGTCCTCTACCATAATTGCCAAAATGAAGTTGATCCCTTGAAAAATTAGGCCCCCACTTGGTTTATACTCTTATAGAAAATTTAAAAAATCACCTCTTCTGAAACCACTGGTCAGATTCTAATTTCATTTGGCACAAATGATCATCTCATAATCCTCAACCATAATTGCCAAAAGAATGTTGACCCCTTGAAAACGGGGTTCCCAAGGGTACAGCTGTTTTCATTAATACATTATACATAAAATATTTATTATCTTCCTCAATGTAAGCAGTTGCAAATATCACAGGAATTGTTTCAAGGTGTTTGATTTGGTTCATATAAGTTTCTTTAATTAAAATTGTAAACTATAGCTATGCTAGCAGTGTTGTTTATAAAGTGTGAGAACTGTTAACTGTTAACCTAGCAGAAAGATACAAACATTTAAGATATAGATTGCACTGTTGTCAGCATTTAATGACTTGACTTGACTTGACTGTTTGAGTTTACCGTCGCTTCAACAGTATTTCAGTCATATAGTGACGCCCAGCTAATTACAGGTGGAGGAAGACCCCGAATGCATTGAGGCATCTGGGTAGAACCGCTGACCTACTGCAAGCCAGCTGGAAGGCTTCCTCACATGAAAATTTAAATGACCCTGCCAGGATTCAAACCCACAGGGTGAGGGACTGAGTGAGTGTTAAAGTCAGCGACTTTAACCTCTCGGCCACTCAGCAGTTAATGATAATCAAGACCATATCCAATACAACGAATGACAAAAGCACAAAGAGCCACATTACTTATGACTGTTTCCTTATTACAGTAATTGATCCAAAGTACTGAATTAAATTGTGTTATACACCAATGATAGCACCAGCATCGCCAAAGGGGACTATAGGTTTGCATTCAGTCCGTCAGTCACACACGTTTTCTGGACATTTGCAGATATTGTTCTAATATTTGGTATGTGAGTCTATCACCATGAGTTACAGATCAAGTTTAAGTTTCATTCCCGTCTACTTCTTTTTGACGAAATTACAAGCCTTAGACTTAGAAAATTTCTTGAAATAACAGATTTCCAGATTTTTTTTCTAAACACTTGTAGATATTGATCTAATATTTGGTATGTCAATCTTCCACCATGAGTTACAGACCAAGTTTGAGTTTCATTTTGGTCCACTGATTTTGACGAAATTACAGGCCTTAAAATAGTGTTTTTTTTTTCAGACTTTTTGATATTTATTGTCATTTTGATTTTCATCAAAAGTATTGATCAAATAATTGACTTGTTTGCAGCGTGAAGAGGGGCAGGGGTTCTTAGTTTTCTATTTGCCGGTAGGGGACTTACCATTGCCTAAACAATACTTTCAGAATGCTTATTTGTATCTGAAATTTGAATCTGGTTGCTGCTGAAGGTTAAACCCTATAGAATTGTTTAATTAAGCTGTTTGTACTCTGGTGAGTGTTCTAGGGCCATGATCTATATGTGTGCACTATCTATCAGTACTCATCTACAGATGTATGGTCACCCAGTGCAACATTCTGTAATGGGGGTGGGGAACTGGTTCTCTATTATTTTCAATATCACATGAACAGTATTGTAACTATATTTAGAATTATACAAAACCTATATTTCAAATTTCTTTTTCTGTTACTGATCACATTCTATCTTCGCGTATGTGTCACTTCACAAGCTAAAATATTTAATAACATTTACAAATTTGCAACTCAGAAGTGGTGAAGATGCCATGTTGCGGAGCTAGTCACTTGGTTCTGCAAACACCTTCCTCAAAGATACCATTTTCTATATTTAACCTATTCCTCAAAGTGGGCATTTACGAAAAAAGCATTTTTCCTGTGCAATGTGACCAACACTTGCAAAGTTTCTTTGTCAGGAAACAAAGACTTTACCATCTTAACTCTTTCCCTCATAGAGCAAACCATGAAAAGACCTATGCGAACAACATAAAACCAGATCAGCCTGCAAGTAACTCGCAGGCTGATCAGGTTTTATGCTGTTCGCTGCTCCTCAGTGGTCTGGAAATGAGACTTTTAATTAAATTTGGTAAGGTTAACTGTGGTTTTCTGCAGATCAGGCTTTATGTGGTACCTACTGAGTGCGTCAAAATGAGTTTATATGAGGGAAAGGGTTAATGAGGGAGAGAAATAAAAATGATTTTTTTTCTATTTCTACCAATCATCTGTGATTAATTGCTGTATATTCACATCCCCCCAATAGGCACACACAAATAATTGTTAGGTTAGGGGTGGTTGAAAGGACAGTAATAATGCTTGATAGAGAATGTCCTAATATTCATTGCAATATTATGTCTAGTGGCTATGAAATTTATTCATGGCTATGAGTATTTCATTTATGAATTAGTACTGGCTTCTGAAACCTTACAACTTACTTCTATGTTCATTAGGCACTCATAATGTTAAATATACTATGTGTTGCAATACATTTTATAATAAATAATCAAAGTAGATAATAAAACGACACAAAGAGATCCGATTCTCTAGTGAAATCAACTGAAAGCAGATAATTGCTTCAATGAATTTGGTTCCCTGCACTAGTCATATACATTTGTACAGTGTATGTTATACTAAGTACAACAGCATATATTTTATGAGCATTATATGAAACTTAATTTATTGAAATGGTTGCATTTCGTATTCTGAAAAATGTACTTTCATGATAATGAGAATTTTTCAGTATTCAAATATCATGAAAATCAGTAGAAAAATGAAACGCCAAGAAAGATCAAGGGAACGAAAAGTTGCGATCAAAATTAAGGAAGTTATAAAAGTTTATTATGCATGATAAATTTTCATTTTTACTGAAAATCTTTTTTCATAATCTTTTACAATATAGTAATTGCCCTTACATTGATCATTTGCATCCTTATTTCGAAGACTCAGTAAACAGTATTTGTTGCAAGATACTTTGACCATCCTCATTGCTTGACACTGATTAACTGTGATAATTACCATGTCTCTCCTCAAGTTGTTGACGTAGAATGTCTCATAACAAGGCCAGTCACAGACTGGTAAAACTTGTTACCTTTGGTGTACTGAAGGTGAACTCTCACTTTGTAAAGTTCAAGTAGTAATTGCCAATCTGTAGGCAGAGACCCTAGTCATATCTCCAGTGCTTAAATCCTATGCCAAACACAAGCTTGGATCTAAATGACCTATAGATATGACCATTGTAAAACCAGATCAAGTTTTTTACTGTTTACATCTCTGCATTGATGGGGTGGTATTAATTCTGAGAAAAATTGCTTGTAAAATCAGTCTATATTTGTAATGTAACATGGTTTGTGTGTGTGTTGCCGAATCGTAATTGTGTTATCCAGTTGTATTGAAATAGTTTAAACTTATTATTATACCCCCGAAACAAAGTTTGGGGGGGTATATAGGAGTCACCCGGTGGTCGGTCGGTTGGTCGGTCGGTCCAGCGGTCCATTGCATTTTCCTTGTCCGGAGCATAACTTGAAAACCACTAGTTGGAATTCAAAACAATTTCATACAATGGTCAACCACAATATGAGGAAGTGCAGTGCACAAGAACCATAACTCTTCAAGAATTACAGAGTTATTGCCCTTGTATTTTCCTTGTCCGAGTATAACTTGTAAATACTGTTGGATTTCAAAACAATTTCATACAATGGTCAAGCACAATATGAGGAAGTGCAGTGCACAAGAACCATAACTCTGTCTATAGGAATTACAGAGTTATTGCCCTTAGTTACTTTTCCTTGTCCAGAGTATAACTTGTAAACTACTGGTTGGATTTCAAAACAATTTCATACAATGGTCAACCACAATATGAGGAAGTGCAGTGCACAAGAACCATAACTCTATCTAGAGTAATTACAGAGTTATTTCCCTTTGTTACTTTTCCTTGTTTTTCTTGTCCTGAACATAACTCGAATATTATACATGGTATATACTTGAAACTTAAAATGTAAACAGATGGCGACTAGGAGAAGTGCAGTGTCCAAAAACTGTAACCTTATATTTTTAAACGTCTGTGACAAACAACCATTATTGACTCTCTATCAACTTTAAATAAAAACTTTACTTACTTATTACTATCACAACCAATATACTATGTAAACAGGTTCTTATCTATGCTCTGCCTGAAGTCTGGCTTCTCCTGCATTAAAGTATTTTGCGGGGGTATTAATCACCTTCAGTGATAGCTCTAGTTTTATGTTGATTTGGAAACAAGTTCTTACATCCTTCAGACATTTCGACTTCTGGAAGAGGAGGGATTCTTTGTTGGAGCATCATCTGGTCTGAATATATCCGGGGCCTACCAGTTAGCCCAGCAGATGGGACCAGGGCACACAATTGTCACATGCCTGTGTGACACTGGACAGGTAGGTTTGGGAGTAAGACTCTCATTAGGCCTACTGTAAAATAAAGAAAAAGGGAGAGAGATATAACACTAGGCAGGTAAATAAGACATAAATTTTACCTATGGAACAAGTTACAAAAAAAAGAAAAAAGATTGTGGATTCTATCCCCGGCTACAACATACCAAAGTCGTAAAAAATGGTACTGGTATAGCTCCCTTGCTTGGCACTCAGCATAAAGGGCAGTTCCAGTACTGGTTGGCCCAGTGTCAGGATAATGTGACTGGGTGTGGTATTATGCCCTATGTCTACAGCGTGATTCTGCAGTATGATAGCACTACCGGTTTATCTGTCTCAAGTAGACATTGTCTCCAAATGACTGAAATACTGTCAGTGGGATGTTGAATCTAAGAAACAAAAAAAAAAACATTGATGGTGAATAAGAAACACTCAAGGTGAGAGAGAACATATTTTCAACAACGGGGGATAACCATTGTTTCCTTACAATATGAAGTATAATTTATGTAGATCATCCTGCATTACCTCAGACATTTAATTGGTTCTTGCATTGTCCTTCTTCATTATGTAGAAAGCCTAATGTAGATTGACTGACAGACTGACCTAACACTGTATCTCATGAATATTCATGAACAAATGACATGATGAATATTCACTTAATTTTAAATGGTCTGTGAAACCATGGATTTTTCTTTTCTGTACAGACTGTGTAGAATCTGAATTACAAACAGAGGAGGTTCTGATAAGATAGCTCCTCAAAGGACTGTCTAACCAGGGTCCTTTCCAGAGATTTTGGTCTCCTCTGTCTGCCAAGGCATTTGCATGCATCTATGAGGTAAAAGGGGGAAAAAACAAGTCAATGTGAGAACTATTAAGTAATGCTAATTCAGTTTCAGGTGATTTAAAAGTGTACAGACATAGCACAGTATTTTTAATATTGCTTTATTTTTTAGAAGAGAATGAATGAAAGTCTAAGGCCACTCCAGGGGCATGGTGTTTATTTGAACACAGCTTTGTTTGGAATACAGTAGAAGTAAATAACAGGTGGCTCCCATACGAGGTTATTAACCTTTGATAGCAGATAGCTGTTTTTTGCTGGTGATAGCCACAAAGTTATTATATTAATTGTATTTTTTCCCTTATATATTTCTACACAAGTCATTTTTAGCTCACCTGAGCACAAAGTGCTAAAGGTGAGCTTTTGTGATCGCCCTTCGTCCGTCGTCGTGCGTCGTCCGTCGTGCGTCGTCCGGCGTCAACAATTTTCTTTAAACGACATCTCCTCTGAAACTGCTGGACAGAATTTAATGAAACTTGGCAGGAATGTTCTTTGGGTAAGGCTCTACAAAAGTTGCTAAAATAAAGTTTTTTTTTTTTTTTTTTTTTTTTTTTTTTTAAATGTGAGAATTGTTTATTATAAGCTATTTTGATATATTCTGATAGAAGATAATTACATACAGGCTTTAGTACAAGAGTTGAAACATGGTAACTATAAAATAATAGGAATCCACACACACACACACACACACACACACACACACTAAGGTACATGAGACACAATACTGGAACCAGTTATGGACCTTGTGTGTGACACATCCATTTATCAATTTCTTTCCACAAATATGAAAAGAGGATATAATTCCAAAAATATTGATGCCAGAGTTGTATAAATAGGGGGTTGAGACACGAATGTAATGCAATTAATCGAAGAAGGAATTAAAAATGTCTAAAATATCAAATATATCCTAAAAATAACAATTATCTAGGAACCCAGAAAAGAATAACCACATTTCTCTTAAATATTTAGTGTTATATACATACATGTACATCGAACGTATATTGTAAAGGGAGACTTTAGTACAGGCCCCGTGTTCTCGAAAATTCTTAAGTACGATCACAGGCTAAAATTTGAGTATCATACTAAAATCCCCATTGCAACTAAGGGACATAGTTTGAGTATAAGTACAAAAATCATACTTAAGTTCCATATTTATTTTCAAGAACACGGAGCCAGGTCTAAATAAAATGGACGAAACTTTTTAGATTGTGACAAAATGTATGATCACATGAAAAATCAGAGTGGCAAATATACAGCTGTTGGCGTCTAAATTGATAAGAGATGCATGGTCTTTAAACTTCTAAAATAAGCTAAAACTTACATGCTCTTCATGCACGAAACCTTGACTCATACTCGGCGTATTTCTAGATATTAGACTTACGTATAGTGATACCATTATTAAACTATTTAAATTAACACATAATCAACATGTAGTTATAACACTGAAAACAAGTCAATTAGCAGCTTAATTGTAAATGCCTTACATGTCACCTAAAAACTTCACCCATGTATTATAGAAATGGCCAATGCTGTGGCTACATGTATACATCAAACTCATTACATAATGTGATGTTAAATATTGTATCAGAAATATTACAATACGAATATATTGAACATGTATAAACAAATAACAATACGAAAAACAAGCTACAAATATATTTTGTGTTTATAAGCACGACTAGATTGGTAGCATTGTATATTAGTAAAATAAAATATTATATTGAAAAGAAAAAATATGTTCAAACTTTGATTTTATTTACCATTGGTAAAACAATAATACAATTCAGGGCTAGAAACATAATCATAAATGAGGATGACAATACCATGAAAGTTCACATAATTATACAACAATATGTTTACTGAGAACATAATTATAAACAATATTTGGTATGAAAAAAACAACAAAAAAAAACTCTACATGTACGCCTCCTTGGCAACTGAACACTTGAGCTCAAATCTACTGCGAGGGGATGCTAATGAATTGCATTTTTCTATATTTATGTTTTTCTTTGACTGTTTCGGTTATATTGAATTATGCTCTTTTTGAAGTGGACATAATATCGGTTAACAAATATCAGAGGAAAAATGTCAATATTTTACTTCTAAACATATAGATCTTTAAATGTTTGTTTATCAGAACTACATTATGGTTCTATGATATTTATTACCCTATTTTAAGTCATATTTATTATATGTAAATATTATAAATAGAATAAATATCACACTGAAGAGGTTACAATTCTTTTAAACTAAAAATGAGCAATAAATAATTCAAGACAACTCTGCCAATAGGTCTTAGTTTTTTGTCAACAAATAGACTTCATAACTCTTCGGTTTACGCATCTGAAAGATCGAAGATGAACGTTGTGTCCTGGACATGTTAATGTTAGACATATTTCAAATTTCTTTCGGTTTGAAACGTATTCAAAGCCGTCCGTTCCTATTGGTAAAATAAATTCAAATTTGTTGAATTCTTCAGGTTTTAAGGAATACAAATGTAAGTTCACACTGATAAGGATTTTGACTGGCAGTAGTGATAAATCAAAAGCAGACATTATTTTAATCAGCCGTTTTCACTACATTGTATCACACCGCGCTAAGTAGCTTATCAATGCAAAGTGACTGTGTACATACTTAAGTAGGATCATAGTAAGTAAGTAAGTAAGTAAGTAAGGTATGCAATTCATGAATGGAACCTCACTTTGGATCATCATCATGAAACAAATCAAAACTCTCAAGACACTAAGAGACTGTCGGCCGGGTTATAATAAAACGAAGAGTTCAGCCGACTTACTACTGGTAAATAGAGTTGCAGGAAAACGTGTCATATGACCTTTGCCTTTATTTAATTCATTCCTGCTTGAACGTTAGAATGTGAATTACATATATAGATATTTCATCATGTAAATCCGACCGACAGTCTCGCAGCACACTGTACGCTTTGATATATCTAAGATGTTGGTGGGAGACACGAGATACATATAGTTTCATCACAATCTTCAACATTGCCCCAACCGGCGTTCCTGCAGTAAAACAGACTGGTCTGTCCATCACATTCGACTTCGTTCACCAGGTAAGGCAAGTCGTAGAAAGATAATGACCACCATTGATCTGCACTTGAAACAAGAAAGACACAATCAAATCTATTTTCTTTTCAAAATATCACGTGCATTAAAACATGCAACATTATATCAGGATATTTTTAAAGATGTGTTTCGACAAGTAACAATTATTATTATGAAGTGTTTTTCGGCCTTTTTCGGAATTTTTTTTTTTTTTTTTTTTTTTTTTTTTTTTGAGGTTCTATATAGAAACCCCGTTTATTATCCCCGTAATAGAGTACACAGGGTCGGGGCCATCCCCATGTACCCTTACAAATCATGTCAAGTGTTATTATAGAAAGTGTTACAACAACACAAAGCAAATATCATTTTAAATAAATAACAAAATATAAGTACACTATATATGCAATAAAAAAAAATGCTATATTTTTTTTATTTTTCGTTTTTGAGTGTCAAACTTAAAATTATTTCTATATTTCCAAATCGCCCATTTAGTTTCATAGAGTACCATATTGCATACCTGCACAAGTTTAAAGTTTTTATAAAAGCCTAAAAGAATATTTTCAAAAGTTAACTCATATATCTCTTTGCAAAGTTCAAATATAAATTTTAAAATCTTTTCCGCGACTAATAATATTGGTTTTACAGAACAACATCCAAAAAATAAATGATTAGTGTTTCTCTTTCTTTTTTGCAAAAATTACATAGTCCGCATGACAGATTCATTAACTGCAATTTGTGTTCCGTAAATACTATATTGTGCAGCATTTTCCATTGAAATTGTTTTGCCTTGACAGAAGACGGAGATATTTTAATATTTAGCCATATGTTCCTCCACGATATATAATTTAATTCTTTTCCAATTTTTTCTTCACATTTAGTTTCAGTTTTTGATTTCTCCAAATTTAAAGTTTCAAACATAGATTTAATTAATCTTATAGACAATTTGCTAAAATGCACTTCTTTATGCTTAGCATTTTTAATAATAAGTCCATCAAGATATAGTTTGTTTTTAAATTGTTTAGAAATAGTACTAGATCTTAAATTGTCAACGTATTTCACCGGAATAGCGTGTTTTAACCTACTCCATTCAGCTATCCAATTCCTCTTAATTTCGAGTTTTTGAAAAATTTGATCTGTGTTTTTGAAAGATTTTTTACTTCATCCCAAACCCAAAAAACTTGCTTTTTAAAAAAATTTCCCATTATATAATATTTCATGATTTCCAAACAAATTTAAGCTTAGAATTTTGGAATTTTTCGTATACGGAAATCTATCCAGGCGAAAATAAGATCCTTATAAAATTCTGAAATGTTCTCAATGTTTAAACCTTCTATTGACGTACACCTGCATAAAAAGAAATCTATCGAAAAAAAATTATCCACGTGTTTTAAATAATGTTTTCCAATTATATTCCAATTGTCTAAGTCCGCCTTTATAATTTTGTAGCACGTTTTAATATTCATATATTTTACATAGTTGCTTATATCTGGTACATCTAGCCCCCCCTTTTCAATTTTCATTGAGACCTTTTCCCTCGAGACCAGTGCCTTTTTACCTCCCCAAAGAAAATCAAAAATTAGATTTTGAATATCTTTTATGTATTTTTTTGGAATTCCACGTGACTCTATTTCATAGTTTATTCTTGACAAAATGTATGTTTTAATTATAAGTACTTTTCCCATATAAGTTAAATCTCGTGACTTCCATATTTGTAGACATGATTTTATTTATTTATTTTTTCCAGCCAAATTGCATCATTATCAATTCCATAACCATGACATACTCCCAATGTTTTAACAAATGACTTTGTCCATGTAATATTCCCATATTTTGGCTTTTGATATTTTGACTTGCCTATAAATAGACCTGTCGTTTTTTGTTTATTCATTTTTGCACCAGATGCTTTTTCATATGTTTCAAGTATATCAAAAACATAATTTAGACAATTTTCATTCTCCACAAATAGCTGAGTGTCATCTACGAATTGATTTACTTTTGCCTGTCTATATTCTTCATTATCTACGGGTAAACTAATGCCTTTTATATTTTCATTTTTCCTTATCGCGCCCGACATAGCCTCTGCCTGTATAATGTAAAGTAGAAGCGCGAGTGGACAGCCTTGTTTTATTGAGCGGGTAATTTTGAAAAAGTCTGAAATAAAACCATTAGTTTGAATAGCCGTTTTAGAATGTTTTAAGAACATATGAACCCATGATCTAAATAGTTTCCCAAACCCAAACTTGTTTAAACATTTATCAATCCATTCCCATTCTTGCCTGTCGAAAGCTTTTGTCTGATCTAAAAAGATAATAATACCCTCTTGATTGTTTCGGTCCGAATATTCGATAACATCCTGAATAAACCTATTTGCATCGCTAATGTATCTGCCTTCTACATACCCTTTTTGATCCGTGTTTATTATTTTCGGTAAAATAGGCTTAATTCTATTGGAGACACATCTTGCCAAAATTTTGTAATCAACATTTAATAGGGTTATTGGTCTCCAATTTTTTAAATTTTCTCGTTCACCACTTTTATAAATGAGTGAGAGGACTCCTTTATATTGTGTATTGGATAGCATTTATTCCTTCATACACTCCCTTAAAACCCGCATAAAGTCATTTTTTATCAAATACCAAAATGTTTGATACCATTCAGCTATAATCCCGTCTTCCCCAGGAGATTTATTTTTCTTAAATTTCTTTATTGCGTCATAGACCTCTTTCTCCTCAATTTGTCTTTCTAACCTGACCGATTCTTCTCTTGATATCGATTTGTCAATATTTTCCAATAATCTATCTGCCGCATTATTATCAATACCTTCTGAAGTAAATAATGATTTATAAAACATAACCTGCTCTCTGAGTATTGAACTTATATCAGTTTTAATTTGACCATTTGCACACTTAATTTTTGTCCAAAGCTTCTGTTGACCTCTTTTTTTCTCTAATTCAAAAAAATATTTCGTAGGTTTTTCATTATTTTCAAGAAAAATTGCCTTCGACCGGATAATTGCTGCCTCAGCTTTTTTTCTCATATATTAACTTAATTTGATTTCGTAAAAAATCTATCTTACTTTCATCGTTCGATTGCAGTAAGGATTCTAACTCTTTTTCGAGATTTGTAATATTTGTATTTTTATTTCGTATTTTACAATATTCAATTGTTAAATGTTTTATCTTATGTTTTGTTAAATCCCACCATTCTCTAAGTGAGCGATATTTACTTTGTGTTTGTATAATATTGACCCAAAATGACTCAATCATTACTACGTAATCATTTTCTGCTAAAATACTAGCATTCATTTTCCATAAACCAGGACCTGGCTCTATTTTTTCCATAATAACTTTGAGAAATACAATATTATGATCGGAAAAGGGAAAATCCCTTATTGCTACATTTTCAATGAAACTGTCAATCGCTTTGTTACATAGAAAATAATCTATTCTAGACTTGGAACCTGTATGTGAATAAGTGTATTCACGCTTGAGTGGATATCGCCTTCGCCAAATGTCCTCCAGGTCATGATCAAGGATCAAGCTTGAGAGTTCCGCGTGACCTGGGTCGTTCCCCCCTTCCCCCTGCCTTTTCGACTGCCTATCTGACTTGAAGTAAAACACAATTATAATCACCCCCTATTATTGGGAATTTGTATTAATTTAATTAATTTTTTTTTTTCATTATTTGGAGCATATATATTCGAAATTCTCAAATTTAGTTTCGAATCATCCTTAATAATGATAGACAAAAAACGGCCTTCTGTGTCATTTACTTTATCTTTAATAGATAACAGTAAGTGTTTTCTTATTAATATTGCCACCCTCTTGATGTGTTACTACCGTTATGCCAGAAATTGACCCCACCCCATTGTTTACCCCAAACGTTGGCCTCGAAATTACTGTTACAGTGAGTCTCCTGTAATAATATAATGTCATACTTTTTCTTCTCTAACCAATAAAATACATGTATTCTCTTCTTTCTATCCCTCAGACCATTAACGTTAATAGAGACAATTGAATAAGCCATTCAAGTTGAAAGAATACAGGTGTACGTAGTTAAATGCACTGTTATACTCTCACGTGCTTGGCCGTTCTGGTGCCCGAGGGGGGTGTCGATACAGAATTGTCGCTTCTTGAGCGCTTTTTTGTTGGGGTTGTCATGTCATCTTCATCCGACAAACCACTGACCAAAAAGGCGACCAAGTTGCCCAACAACATATCTGCACCCTCCTCAGACACATGTAGCCCTGACGGGTCTCCTTTATCATATAGAGACTGTACTATTTTCCCTTTCTTTAAAAATATTCCATCATTGTCAACATATTGAATGTGATTAGACTTTTTACAATACTCAAGAATTTTGCCATTTACATATTTTGCATCGTCATTGAAACGCGTGGCAACAGTGCTTCTACCCATTCTGGGCAGGATGCTGGAGAAAGCTATGGAAGAATTGGGCCATCTTTGTGACACTTTGTCTATTGCACCTATAATGTTGCTCACCACTTTATCTCTGTCTGACTTTGAAATGTCATTTGTACCTAATTGCACAATGGCAGCGGAAACTTGTTCAGAGTTTAACACTTTCTCCTGGTTGAACAGCGCCTCGATTTTGGCCGCGGTCTGACCCGAAACAGCAATGTTCCTGATTGAAGGATCTCTAGAGTAAAGTCTCTTACAGTTTGAATCTCCATATATCAACTGCACCGGGGTTTTTCTGGTAGGTTGATCCTTCATCTGAGTTGGTTGAATGGTTTCCGATGTAAGTTTTGCCATCGTATCATCATTCTTATCATCAGCGGTAAAATAAAGTTGATCCATGAAGAACTCTGGTTGCCATGGCAACAAAAAGAAAAATAATTTGAAAACTTTAAAAATCATCTCCTTCAAAACTACTGGCCAGATTTCAAAATAATTTGGTACAGATGTTCCTTGGGACAACCTCTACCAAAGTTGCTAAAATTATTCCGATCCGTAAAAAAACATGGCCGCCAGGGGCGGGGCTTATTTGCCTTATATGTATATAGAGAAACCTTTAAACAACATCTCCTCTGAAACCACTGGACAGAATTTGATTAAACTTAGCAGGGATGATCCTTGGGTCAACCTTCACAAAAGTTGCTAAAATAAACTTGATCCATGCAGAACTCTGGTTGCCATGGCAACAAAAAGGAAAAAAAAATGAAAACTTTAAAAATCATCTTCTTCAAAACTACTGGCCAGATTTTAAAATAAATTGGTACAGATGTTCCTTGGGTCAACCTCTACCAAAGTTGCTAAAATTATTCCGATCCGTAAAAAAACATGGCCGCCAGGGGCGGGGCTTATTTGCCTTATATGTATATAGAGAAACCTTTAAACAACATCTCCTCTGAAACCACTGGACAGAATTTGATTAAACTTGGCAGGGATGATCCTTGGGTCAACCTTCACAAAAGTTGCTAAAATAAACTTGATCCATATAGAACTCTGGTTGGCATGGCAACAAAAAGAAAAAAAATATGAAAACTTTAAAAATCATCTTCTTCAAAACTACTGGCCAGATTTTAAAATAAATTGGTACAGATGTTCCTTGGGTCAACCTATTTATCTCAGGTGAGCGATTTAGGGCCATCATGGGCCTCTTGTTCATTTATGATCTTTTTGATGTTAGAACAATGGCGAGCATAGAATCAATATGCACAGATCAGATTTACATAGGATTATATTGGGCTTTGTTGTATGAATATACTGTAACAGTGGGTAACAAATGAAAGATCTAATGTCCATTTATTTAGCCATGTTCCTGTCTCATTGTAACAGACTGTGAAGCATCTGATGTCCACTGTAATAACCCTGATCCCCATGAATATTCATGTACAAATATATGACTTGATAGATAAAAATTGACCAAAATTGAAATTGTGAATGAAATGATTGACTTTTCTTTGCTGTGCAAACTGTGCAGAATTTTTGCTTCAGTATTGTATGAGTAAACTGAGGAGATCCAGAACAGACAGGACCTGGCTGATCAAGGTCTCCTCTGTTTGGGTCTCCTCTGTTTGCCAATGCGTCAGAATTAGACTGTTGGTTTCAACAAGAGAAAGAAAATAAAATAAAGGGCTAAGAGCACATCTTGGACATCAAGTGCAGATCTGAGAGTCTCTAAAGTAGAGTGCTGATATAGTTGCCGACTTACTATTACTTAGCCCTCATTGCTTAGGATTCTTAGTTCCTA
Organism: Solen grandis; assembly: GCA_021229015.1. Taxonomy (NCBI): domain Eukaryota; kingdom Metazoa; phylum Mollusca; class Bivalvia; order Adapedonta; family Solenidae; genus Solen; species Solen grandis. The sequence goes on along the minus strand of CM037790.1, from coordinate 4,126,194 downwards.
TCCTGAATTAGGGCTTATAATAAATTATGAGCTTTTTCGTCTTTCTTTCTTCTGTTTCATTATTTTTGGTTAATTTACTGACTGTGTTTGCCATAGCAACTTTCATCAAGATGAAAGAATGCCTTTTCATATATATGTCTTTGATGCCATGTGTAATTAAGCCTACATCCTGCGTTTGTAATGAACTCTTTTGATGAGTTTAATTATTATTCTTTTTGAATAATGAATATTAAAGTATGATTAATATTTTCTGAGAGATTGTTGAAATACCTGGATAGTTTATCACACCTGTGATGTTGAATAGTGACTGGAAATGATGAATTATGCTGCCACAGGTCATTTTACAGCATGCATATCAACTGGGGAAGGCATGACAATTGATAATGGTATCCGGAAAATTCCCCTACTGAACAGTTTCCCTTCGTGCTTATTTTTGAAGATGGACAATTCCCCTACTGAACAGTTTCCCTTCATGCTTATTTTTGTAAGATGGACAATTCCCCTACTGAACAGTTTCCCTTCATGCTTATTTTTGTAAGATGGACAATTCCCCTACTGAACAGTTTCCCTTCATGCTTATTTTTTCAAGATGGACAATTCCCCTACTGAACAGTTTCCCTTCATGCTTATTTTTGTAAGATGGACAATTCCCCTACTGAACAGTTTCCCTTCATGCTTATTTTTGTAAGATGGACAATTCTCCTACTGATCAGTTTCCCTTCATGCTTATTTTTCAAGATGGTCAATTCCCCTACTGATCAGTTTCCCTTCATGATTATTTTTGTAAGATGGGCAATTCTCCTACTGAACAGTTTCCCTTCATGCTTATTTTTGTAAGATGGACAATTCCCCTACTGAACAGTTTCCCTTCATGGACAATTCCCCTAATGAACAGTTTCCCTTCATGCTTATTTTTGCAAGATGGACAATTCCCCTACTGAACAGTTTCCCTTCATGCTTATTTTTTCAAGATGGACAATTCCCCTACTGAACAGTTTCCCTTCATGCTTATTTTTGCAAGATGGACAATTCCCCTACTGAACAGTTTCCCTTCATGCTTATTTTTGCAAGATGGACATTTCCCCTACTGAACAGTTTCCCTTCATACTTATTTTTGCAAGATGGACAATTCCCCTACTGAACAGTTTCCCTTCATGCTTATTTTTGCAAGATGGACAATTCCCCTCTTGTTGAATTTTACAAGATGATCATTTCAAGGGCTGACAAAACTCTTTTAAGTTCATGAAGAAATAGAAGGAAATGGAACAGTTTCATGGTCTGACCTTCATTTCCCCTTCCAGTAAAGACTGGATCTTTTCCTAACTTTTTGTGTCATCTGCTGTAAGCAGAGGTGACACATAGGGAGCACTTTAACATCGTCTGTCTGTCCGTCCATCGGTCCAGCAGGTGACAGATGTGTTCCAGAGAACACTCTTGTTAAATGTACTAATGATACTGATGTAGTCATATAAATGAGATAACTAACATAACTAAAGGTCATTTGAAAGAAAAATATCCCCGACTATGTTGAGTTTATTCGTATTTTCAGTTGCCAAACAACAGAGTTATAACTTAATTATCATCCAAGTACAAGTTTGGGAAAATGTGTGCATCAGTAAGAAAAAAAAATGAAAAGGTTAAATATAGCTATCTAGATAAATTATGTATTTGAAAAAGAGGGGAGAAAGAAAAAAACCTAGCACAAAGACTAAATACAGTTATGTGCATGTAGATTGTACAGTGTTTATTGCAGCCTGAAATGTACTCTAGTATGTAATGACAATTATAGTCCTTTAAAGTTCAAAATTTATTTATTTTACACTGAAAACAAGTTCTCACAACTTATCCCTTTCCCTCATATATACTCATTTTGACACACTCAATAGGTACGACATAAAGCCTGATCTACAGAAAACCACAGTTAAACCTTACCAAATTTAATTACAAAATCCTCATTTCCAGACCACTGAGGAGCAGCGAACAGCATAAAACCTGATCAGCCTGCGAGTTACTCGCAGGCTGATCTGGTTTTATGCTGTTCGCATAGGTCTTTTCATGGTTTCCTCTATGAGGGAAAGGGTTATAGTGTCTAGGGACATTGTTTTAAGTAAAAGTTAAATAAAATCAATCTGTCGAATTCCACCAACAATTCTTAGCGCTAAGTAAAACTTAAATACTTAATGGCAAATTTCATAAGTCTCGTTTCTCTAATAAAAACACTCAAATGTTTCATTTCTTATCAATTATTGTTAGTTATTATGGTAATAATTCATTTCAACTTAGTTGAGTACTTGAATATTTCATAAATAGTAATGGTGAAATGTGTATCTACCTAGGTTAAGAATTTAAGTATTATATAGCACTAAGAATTGTTGGTGAAATTTGAGCCAGGTATCATTACAGAGGTACATTTGCCACAGGCAAAAAACAATGCTTTATAGCTTCACTGTCTCTTTGAATGTATGTTTCCTATATGTGCGGTAATTATCAGTTTATATGTATTTACATGTACCTTAATTGAACATAAAATTCAATTCCCAATAATCAAAAGTGCATTGCTAGATAATTGTGTATTAATCAAAGCCTGTTTTTTGTTTTTTGTTATTTTGAAAACACAAAAAGATTATTATCTAGGTCTGTCTCAGTAATCATTTGACCAATCATCGCTTTGAGCAATTAACAGTTTTTGCTATATTCGTAACGATTTCATAACCACGGAATTTTGTCGGCATGATATTAATGTTTTTTCTCTTGATCTCTCCTGAATTAAAAAGCTTCTCTCTTTTTTCTCTCTGAAAATAATGTAGGTTTCAAATATATATCCATAAAATTATCAAAAATAGTTGTTTTCTCATATAGAACAAACCATATATTATTAGCTAACATTTTCACTTTCAAACTCTTATCTGAAAGGAAAAAAATATACTTCATAAATTAAATGTGTTTGTATTTTGTGCTCTATATTATCTTGTGCCATGTTTGCATGCCTGAGATTCTGAAAACATAAGATACGTTATGTTCATAAGCACAACATATTTACAAATTAGGACAACATCTGTCTTTGTTTAGTTTTTTTGCTCTGCGGTTTATTGTGTGTAACAAATAGACTAAATAAGCAAGGGAGCATAAACATCTAAGACTTAATTAATCATAGAAAAAAATCTCAGCTTGAAAGACTATGTGTAAAGAAAGTTAGCATGCAAACCATATGTACAATAACTACATGTCATACTGTACTAACATGATGGAAAAGAAATTTAAATACATTAAAATATTCATAACTGAATAGAAGAATGGTGATTTGATCAATTCAAATACCGAAAGGAAGATACAGACAAAAGATTGAATAGGAATATCTTTATAAGCTATTAGCTAGAAGGTTCATCTTGCAAAGAAATCTACCATCATTGGTAATTACCTTCCATGTATTATTATGCTTAATTATACAATGCATTTTATTTTACAGAGATATTATGCCAAGCTGTTTAGCAAGAAGGTTCTGCAGGAGAAAGGTAGGTGTTTTAGTGTTAAAGTTTGTGTGTTTTTTCTTTCCTAATATTTTTGTCTGTCCAACCATCCCAGCCTTTCTGTCACATTCTCTGACTTTCTGTCCCCTATTTTCTCTTTCTTCTCTCTCTCTCTCTCTGTTCTTCCTCTGTATCTCTCTCTCTCTTTTCTTTTTTCTCTTTTTTCATTTTGTCTAGAGATTCTCTCATACCTTTTCTGGGTTATTGTTTGATTAATTGTATACCCTTATTCTAGGCATTTTGGGGAGCGGCCCTGGTCTATTCCATCACATATGTGCCATTACATGACATAAGTACTTAATATGACTTACATTAGACTGTGGCACAATATCCTTAGAAGACAAGCTGTATAGAGAAGATAGGGACAGTGCAATCATTTCCATGAGACTATCATTACACATAAACTGAAAGTATAACTTCTGTATTCATTTCTTTAAATGAACTGATATGTGAAACATCAATTCACATTATGTCCATTTCAACAAAATATAAAATATCAAAAAGAAAAACTTAAGTTAGAGCCTTGACAATGATAAAAAAATTGGTGGAAATTTCTTTCCATCTTGAGGGTGGTGGGGAGGGAATATGACGTAAAGATTTGTGATAGTCTGCTTTGAGTATGACCATACCACATGGTATGTGACATCATTTTATGCTGTTGCAAGCACCTCTCTTGCCTCAATTTTGAGGAAAAATTTCTATTTTCATCAACTTGAATGGGATGCACATGCAAAATGGAAAATAATGCCATACACAGTCATATGCCCTAATGATTTTTTTGCCTGATGTACAATTTTTCCTAACAATTAGGAAAGCCTTTCTAGTGATTCTCTTTTCACAATAATGAACAAAGTTTCATAAACCCTGAATGCTTTCCTGACTATTAGGAAATACTGTATATTTGACAGAAAAATCGTTAGGACCTATGTGTAGGGCACAATTTACTGCTTGTTGTATAGGAGAATTATTCATCTTTCAAATAGCTGATTGTATATATTTGTCCCATACCAAATATCATAACTGAGAGATAAAAATTTCAATGTTGAAAGGTGGTGATTCTTTCTCCTTTCAGGGCTGCTAGAGGATTTATCAGAGAAGTACTGGAAATTCCTCCACTGATGTTACATCATTCTAGCAGAAGCAGAACAAGTTGTTGAAAGTCTTCACCTCATGTGTATCTTTTACTGTTAGTTCCACTTTTTTGCCAATGAAATAGCTCTTATTATGTTCAGGTTCAAAATATATGTTGCATATTTTTGTATTTTGCCCAGGTAATGTGAAGTTTGTTTTGAATGGTTACATGAGCTGTGTGCTATATTTGCACCAAATTCAAAGGTGCTACTGTGGCCAAATTGACGAAAATGAGACAAACAGTAAGCTACTTAAAGTTTTTTTGTTTTTTTTTTAAATATGGTACTTAACCCTGCACTCGGCTTGGATTTAATTCCATAATCTTTAAAAAATTAACTATAAGTAATATTAATACAAATTTATGACTTGATGAATATGAATTTACTGAATTTTGAATGGTATATGAAACAATGATTTTTCTTTCATGCTCACTGTGTAGAACTTGAGCTACAATTTTTATTCATGAGCAACCATAGGGGACCCCATTTAGACGGTTTCTGTCATGAACATGTTTACAATGATGAGGTTAAGGGATGTAGTTCAAATTGTACTATCTTTTTGTATAACAGATGTTGATATTGAAGTATACATCAGAATTGATGAACATATATCATGAATAAATCACCATGTGTAATAAAAGAAAAATGAACATTTTATCTTCTTTGGGTTCCACTAATTTCTCTGCACTAATAATAGCAGTTTTGTGGAACTGTTTATGACCTGCGCATTTTAATAAAGGACAAATAATGGCCAGGGCATAGTACAGGCTTTATAGGTGAATTTAAAAAAAGGCAATATTTTAATTTGACTACTCGAAAAAAACTATAATATTGGCTATTGCGGTCAAGTTTGTGTCAGCAATCTCATTTGTGATCATATTTGTGCTTGTTAGGATTCAGGGTTTGATATGGATACAGCCAGAGAAACCTTATTGGTCAACATTTTTGATTATTGTCGACCAAAGTGTGATCTTTGGAAAACATGTAGACCACACTTATTTTTATTACACACTTGCCAAAACACAACATACTGTGAACAGCTTCAGCCATGGTTCTTGCACACTGCACATATATACTTGCTATCTGTCTACATGTCATGTTTCAAGTCAATGGTTTTGACCCTTTTAAACAACTGTGCCAATCAATCATAACTCTCTCTATCTGATTAAAATAAAGACTTGTCTTACTTATTAGCTCGACTATTCGAAGAATATGAGAGCTATTGTAGTCGCCCTGGCGTCGGCGTTGGCATTGCAGCTTTTGGTTAAAGTTTTGCATGCAAGTTACTATCAACCTTATATCTCAATAACCATTTATGGTATTGACTTGAAAGTTTATAAATATGTTCAGGGGCATCAGGCAACCAAGGTAAATAACTCTTGACTGAATTTATTATGAATTATGGCCCCTTTTTAACTTAGAAATTTTGGTTAAAGTTTTGCATGCAATAGAAAATTTGGTTACAGTTTTGCGTGCAAGCTACTATCTAGTTTGTATCTCAATAACCATTCATGGTATTGACTTGAAAGTTTATGAATATGTTTAGGGGCATCAGACAACCAAGGTAGATAACTCTTGATGGAATATATTACAAATTATGGCCCCCTTTTAACTTAGAAATTTTGGTTAAAGTTTTGCATGCAAGATACTCTCATGCTTATATCTCAGTATCCAGGCATGCAATTGATTTGAAACATCTTTAATATGTTTAGGGGTATCATACTACTATCCAGCTTATATCTCAGAAATTGCTTGTGGAATTGCCTAGAAAGTTAAGGAGTGTCTTCAGGGGTATCAGAAAACTAAGGAGGATAACTTTTGGACTGAATTTTATTCAAATTATGGCCCTTTTCTAACTTAAATTTTTGGTTTAATTTTTGCATGCAGTGTTATTGTGCTTATGACTCAGTAACTAGGCATGGGATTGATTTTAGACATCATAAAAATATTAAGGGATATCAGACTATCAAGGTATATCATTTTTGACTGTTATTATGTACAGGGTATGTGAAGGGCAAGAATTGAAATAGATTTCATTTGATTTACCAACAAGCATTTTGAATAGTCGAGCGTGCTGTGCTGTGACAGCTCTTGTTTACTTACTTACTATCATAACCAATATACTAAGTATACAGGTTCTTATCTATGCTCCACCTGGAGTCTGGCTTCTCCTGTATCAAAGCATTTTGTGGGGGTATTTATCACCTTCAGTGATAGTTCTAGTTAAATCAAGATCATATTGCTTTGATAGCTTTAAATATCAGAAGATTGTATAATAGAATTATTTTTCTTTTATCACATACGATCAGCCCAGCATTAAGCCACAGCAAGCCTTTTATGTTTTTCGATATAACACTAGTACTATGTTGCAACCAACTGGATCCCTGCATCCATCTGCCGTATATTTATTTTAATATTTATATAGTTTTTAAACATATCTTATAGATGGAAAGATTAAGAAGCCAAACAATAACACATTTCTTCAATGTTTATGAAACATTTCTATTGTACTAGTCCTATTTTCCGAGTGGTTAGAGCATCTGTCCTGGAATAGTCAGGTTGTGGGTTCAGTCCCCAGCTGTGACATTCCAAAGTACTGGTATAGCTCCCTTGCTTGACACTCAGCATATAAGGCTAGTTTCAGGACTAGTTGGTGCAGTGTCAGGATAATGTGACCAGGTGTGGTATCATGCCTCTTGTCTACGATTAGTTATTACAGTGTGGTAGACATTGTCTCCAAGTGACTGAAACACTGTTGGTGGGATGTTAAACACAATATATAAACAAACAAACATTTCTATTGTAAGTTTCATGTATAGATTAAAAAGAAAGAAAGTAGTAATACATCATTTAGTGAAAAAAAGGAACAACTAAAGCGCACCATACCAAATGCCTAATATAGATAACTCTTGAGTATATCAACTGAGTGTATCTTTTTTTTAATGGATGCTATAATTACATAATGTTTTGGGAATTCTATACTTCTAGGTTGGTCTGTTGTCCGTTGTTTGTGTGTTGTCAAAATTTCAAAAACATATCCTCCTTAATCGCTGAATAGATTTTGACCAAACTTCACAGGATTGATCCTTATGAGGCCCTTTTCCTAAATTGTCCAAATTGATTTGACTGGTTTAAAAAATAGGCCACTCTTTTGGCCTATTTCAGTACGAAATGTTCCCTTCATTGCCAATTATAGCATGGTCATAATGTTTAAATAACCCATATAGAAGTACAGAAAAGAAAGATTTTGAAGGCCATAGCCCTACGTAAGTCTAAATAAAATCAAGTGACCCCTAGGACGGAGCCAGTTTTGACTTAAGGGCCATGATTTGAACAAACTTGGTAGAGGTCGGTCCACTAGACTATGTTACACACCAAATGTAATTGGCAATGAGGGGAATATTTCTTTAATGAGCTTCTTCAGAGCCCTCTTGTTTGTCATATTCATGCAAACCGAATATCTGCCATTAAGTTAACAGAGAGAAGGATACACACGAAAACATAAAAAAGTTGGTAAATTGTGTAATGTGATAATTAGAACCTGTCATTCCTATTATTGTTTACTGTAAAACCATTAATTTTCGCGGGACCCTAATTTTCACAGACTTTGTGAAGGGTTTTAACCATGAATATTGAACTCCACAAAAAGCATTCATTTCATAGACCAAACATTTTCTTCAACATAAATCAACTAATAAATGTACCCTCAATAGACCCTTAAGTACATAATCAACGAGAGTTTCTGTCGTAAAAAAAATCGAAGATTTAACAGTACTTGAAATAACAAACTTGCCAGAGCCTCGTTTTGTATAATTCTAGCCATTTTTTCAGTTGAAAATTTATAGAAGTGTTCAGCCACCCATATTTGATCAATACAACGTTTTGTATTAGTATCAAGGCTAGCTATCTGTAGTGAATGTAAAATAAATCAAAATATGTATGTATACGAAGGGCATATAACGATTCGCTATGGTAAAGGGTTTTTATGATGAACGCAGTAGTGTGAATAGAAATGTGGGTCACCAGAAAGTGAAAGGATAGCATGAGACCTCATCATTGCATAATTACATGTCATAACTTCACACTGATTTCTTTTCACAATCCGAATAATGTTCACAATAAGCATTTCTTTTATTCGGTAACACAGTGAATGAGAACACTTTTTATAGCTCCCTTGTTTGGAGCTCCTTTCCTGGACTTGTTGGCTCGGTGTCCGGATAATGTGACTAGGTGTGGTTTCATGACGCACGTCTACGGCGTGATACTTCAGTGTGGCAGCACTATATCTGTTTCAAGTAGACATAGTCTCCAAATGAATGAACTAATTTCGGTGGTACGTAAAAGCTCTTTTAAAACGGAAAAGGCACACATTTAATGCCTTGTATGTGTGCATTCAAAATATCACACTATTAACGCAGAAAATGTGTATTTCTAACGAAGGGGGAAAAACACTTTTTAACACAGTCTAATATATTTGTTTTTAATGTAGAAAAAACAACAACAACAACACTTTTAAAGCAAAAAGAAAAAAAACCACTCTCCAATGCAAAAACATGCACTAAGGTGCATTTATAGTGTTTTGTTTTTAGCTCACCTGAGCACAAAGTGCTCAAGGTGAGCTTTTGTGATCGCCCTTCGTCCGGCGTCGTCCGTCGTCAACAATTTGCTTTAAACGACATCTCCTCTGAAACCGCTGGACAGAATTTAATGAAACTTGGCAGGAATGTTCCTTGGGTGAGGCTCTACAAAAGTTGCTAAAATAAACTTGATCCATGAAGAACTCTGGTTGCCATGGCTACAAAAAGAAAAATAATTTGAAAACTTTAAAAATCATCTCCTTCAAAACTACTGGCCAGATTTTAAAATAATTTGGTACAGATGTTCCTTGGGTCAACCTCTACCAAAGTTGCTAAAATTATTCCGATCCATAGAAAAACATGGCCGCCAGGGGCGGGGCTTATTTGCCTTATTTGTATATAGAGAAACCTTTAATCAACATCTCCTCTGAAACCACTGGACAGAATTTGATTAAACTTAACAGGGATGATCATTGGGTCAACCTTCACAAAAGTTGCTAAAATAAACTTGATCCATGTAGAACTCTGGTTGTCATGGCAACAAAAAGAAAAAAAAATATGAAAACTTTAAAAATCATCTTCTTCAAAACTACTGGCCAGATTTTAAAATAAATTGGTACAGATGTTCCTTGGTTCAACCTATTTATCTCAGGTGAGCGATTTAGGGCCATCATGGCCCTCTTGTTTTTATCTCACAAGAGCACTTTTAGAACAGAAAACACATCGTAGTAAAAATGTACTCAAGGGTGTTATATGAGTACCCTTTCTCTTCCATAAAACCACACACGCCAGTACGACGCACTTTGACGCTGATGCTAATTGTATATGATATACTCAAAGGAAAAGGAAACGCAGGGTAAACTTTTGTGTCGGTTTTAAATAGGAAGTATTCGACGGTATTACAGTTTAAATTATTTTGATAAAGATTTTTTTTTTTTCAAACAACTGCGTTAGAATGAGATGGGGTCTATCAAATGAGGTTTATTGAAAGGTTAGGAGGTAAAAACTTGAGTCTGGCTGCTACAGATTCTAGTTACCCTGCATTGTGTACATTGTGATACAGATGTGTACTATTGGGTCACTTCATTTTGTTCATGGAATTACAGATGACATTACAGTGTTTTTTTTATTATATATTTTTTTTCTAAAACTGCATCATAATCAGTTGAACATAACAATACATGTACATACTGGTAATTTTCAGCCTACATTCTTATCCCCCTCTGTCTGCAAGAGTTAATCTTAGCTGTGATAACTCTTGTTCTCTTGAGCAGAGTAATTATTGTTCCTATCGCAGAATCAGACGGTAGTTAGGGGCAGTGCCAACTAGGGCGCCGTGTGGCCATCCCACCTAAAGTATGGTGCAAGGTGAGGGGATGCAGTCTGCCGCTTCGTCTTGAACGGTAATTAGGAAGTTGTTCTTCATGGCTGTGGCATGCACGGCTATCGTACTGGAAGGCTTATCGCATGTTTGCTAACCTAACAAAATACATGCAAATGTACGAAGATGGTCAACGTTTCAAAATGAAAATTGGGTTAAATCATGCCACTCTGGTTCACTTGTTTGACAACTGAATCGAAGAGCAACATTAAATTTAACGTACTCGCTGTCTGGACACATTTTACGGTACTGACAAACGGGATGAAATGGAATTATTACCCGTCACACGGACCCGAATGCCATTCCGTTCTTTTTTTTCCGAATAGTGTGTTCTAGGAGCGAACGAATCATATTCGGGAAGCTGTAGCAAGTTGGTTGTTCAGATGTTTGTCTAATTAAAGCATATGGAGTATAGCATTCGGAGTATGGTTCACCCAAAAACCATACATTCGGATCTTCAACATTGAAAAAAAAACGCATTCAGAGGGACATTCGACCACTAAAAAAGCACACCACTTGCTTGTACGGAAAAGAAACGGAGTGTGATCGCCCCAATATGTCATGTAGCCTCGTTTTGATTCATTGGTCTTTGGTTAAACAAATTTTAATTTAAAATATTTACATAATACACAAAACAATATCAATACTGCAAACATACAAATGACGAAAGTTTCTGACCACAAGTTCTCAACAATTTATATTAAGTGCTTAGATCATTCCCAAATGTTCCCCATGTAGACTGGTTTTGACGCATTTGTAAACAGAGTAGACCCAGATCAGTAAGCTCCCGGAGGGTAAGGTCTCCAGAATGAATGAAATTATATCGATGGGACGTTAAACCAAACCGAAAACACAAGTGTTTATGAATGAGATACTGATTACAATTTTACGTCTTGTGACCTAGAATATATTTCCGTGTTAGATTTACGTAAACTTTTTTTATGTTCATAAGAAGTTACCATTTCTGTTACATTTTCAGAAAAGAAGGATTGCTGGATGCAAAAAAAAAAAAAAAAAAAAAAAATCTTGACCCATCTAGACATCTATGGTTCGAAATATTGACATTTCAATTGACCTTGAATTTCTCTCAATAGAGTATCTCGTTCATTCCTGTATATTTAACTTCTTTCCAACAACTTTCTTCGTGCAGATATAATGGTTGCAACTTGAAACAAGCAAAAGAAACCTTGCTAGATTTGGAGTCTCTGAATGCTGGATGGCATTCTATAAAAAGAGCATAGAATGCAGTAGCGCACATGTATGGATACCATGCGGGGACAGCGATATGTTGGCCAACTGCATAGCCAACTATAAAATTCACCAATTTACCGTACGTGGGGGAGGTGGGGGCGGCTTTTTTCTTTGCTTAAAATTCCGGGGGTCATTTTGCAATAATTATTCGACACCTACACATAGTAGCTCGAACAAGGACGCTCGGAACCCCACGGCTATCTAGCTCATACCACAACATAGTGAACATACCCACTTAGACTTGAGAACGAACTAGCTAATGAACTTTTTTTGTAAATATGTTAACTCCTACATGCGATATGTTAAATGTTAACGACACATTTGTCAAACTGTCAGTCACGAACAAAAGGCAGATGCCATTTTAAACGGTTTACCATAAAGTGAAAATAAATTTCATCTGGATAACACGCTATGCTAACAAACGCATTCAATGTAAAAATATATATTCCAATATATTCATTATTGTCTTGATATTCGGAAATGATCGGAAATAAGGTCGATATTACATAGTTTCGTAATCGTGGTCCGTGTCCGTGAATCTTCGTTTAACAAACAGTCCGGGTCTGGGTCCTTGATATTCGCTCGGTGAGTGATTTTTCCACGCACACGAACAGTTCCCGGAAAGGATTACAAAATGTACGATAGAAAAAGTTAATGAAATAGTTGCCAAAAACCACCTGTGTAAGATTGTAGTATTTCCCATAGACTACTGCAGTCTTCTCCAAGTATATACTGGTCGTACCCACCATCTATGCTTTTGTTTCATTTTTTTCTTTGTCGAAGCGCAATCACACCTGCCTGTAGTTAAGCCAGTAACTGACCTCAACTCTCTTGGAAAGCGACATTTTACTCTCAAAATGCAACTATACATCGAGACTTTGATTTCACGCATTTGTATACGGAAGTTATCTCGGATCTTGTTAAGGTTATATGGAAGAAGTACTCACGGACATAAGCAGACACGGATCACGGAACAATGGAATACCGGCCTTACACGTTGACGCATACATGTAGACATGGTAGATATCAAAGCAGGAAATATGATTCAAATGTAAAGACAGGCAAATGGCGACTTTGTTAAATGGTTCAATAATATACACATTTTGGTTCCAGGACTGGTTGGCCCGGTGTCAGGATAATGTGATATCATGCCACATGTCTAATGCCAATGAAACTTTCTTCGTTTGCTGATTTTGCCGCTCTAAATTTTTAAATTTAGAACCTCATTGATGTGTTCAAAGATAATCTCAGGTGTCGAAATTTCATATTTCTTTGGAATCTTCAAACTCCGCGCACTGGTTACGTCACGCTACGCTACTTGAACGTTATCGACAACTGTAAGGGGAGGTAACTACTGCGACGGGAGTCTGTGGAATCTTTTGAACGCACGTTTGAATTGTTCGTAATCGGCACTTCGCCCTCGCCCTTGCTAACAACACATTGCCATACCCTGATACAGGTTCCAATAATAGTGTTAACTATGCGGACACTCCCAGTCTCTTAGGATATAATGTTGTTTGATCTAAATTCTATTTGACACGACATCTGTCTTGACAAACTAGCTATTTCATTGTTTATAGTCACATTGTTTCAATGTAAATGAATATTAAAATATATCAGGGCTAATGCATCCATCGATTTTTCCGGCGCTAATTGCAGGAGTTCGTCCATTCATAATATTGGGTGTAAGCGGAAGAATATCTGATGCTTGGCTTGCTGGAGCCGGGCGTGTTTTTACAGCGATATGAAATGCATTATTCCCCAAAGAGCACTAAGATACGAGGCAATGCTCTTAGCAGTAAGCATGAAAAATATTAATTTCATAAGAAAAATGATTTGTATGACTTTATTTGTATGGAATTAACCAGTCAATTTAATATACGAGAAAAAAAATAATGAAAGGACTCGTTAATGAATAAGAGATACGTGTTGCTTCAAAGGTCATTCCTCATATATTGTCAGTATTGCGCTTGATTTCAAGCGAGAAATTATGGAGATATTATTAGACATAATTGTATGTGTTTAGTTGCGAGTGTCGCTATAGAAATAGACAGTCGTTATCATTATCTTTTATCAACGATCGCAAAATGGGATTTGACACATATTACCGTTTTGTTTTATATCCTCCAATTCGATAGATAAAACGTTGGCGGGGGTATTTTTTGTCATGTCTGTACAACCTTGACCCTCACATGAAAACTAAAATAAACAAAGATAGTGACTAGAAGAAGTGCAGTGACCATGAACGCCCATTTTTTTAAAATTATCTTCCAGCTTTGTCGGTAGAAAATATTACTAAGATGACTAAGAGAAGTGCAGTGACCAAGAACCTTAATTCTACCTCGTCTCGTATTTTTACATTATTCTTCCTTTTTAGCTCATCTGAGCAAAGCTCAGGGTGAGCTATTGTGATCCCGTGAGCGTCCGTCGTCCGTCGTGCGGTGTGCGTCGTGCGGCGTCAACAATTTAGTGTTTACACTCTATCACCTTTTTTCTTACAATATACTTTTTTTTTCCATAATGTTTTTTTGGAACCCCTTTTAAAAAAATGCCAGATTTCACGTTGTTTACACTCTAGCATCTTCTTCTTTTGAGCAATCATCTTCAAACTTTATGGCAATGCTTATGACCATAATGTCTCGATTGGGTTCGATTATGGCTGAGACCGGACAATTAGGTCAGGAGTTATGCCCCTTTTAATATTAAATAAATGCCAGATTTCACGCTGTTTACACTCTAGCATCTTCATCTTTTGAGCAAACATCTTCAAACTTTATGGCAATGCTTATGACCATAATGTCTCGATTGAGTTCGATTATGGCTGAGATCGGTCAATTAGGTCAGGAGTTTAACCCCTTTTATTATTAAAAAGTGCCAGATTTCACGTTGTTTACTCTCTAACATCTTCATCTTTTGGGCAATCTTCTTCAAACTTTATGGCAATGTTATGACCATAATGTCTCGATTGAGTTTGATTATGGCTGTGATCGGTCTATAAGGTCAGGAGTTAAGCCCCTTTCAATATTCAAAAAATGCCAGGTTTCACTTTGATACACTCTAGCATCTTCATTTTTTAAACAATCTTTTTTAAACTTTAAGACAATGATATGCCCATAATCTTGAAATCGGGTTCAATTATAACTGATATTGACTAGTTAATTTAGGAGTTATGCCCTTTTCACCATAAAAAAGGCCAGATTTCACTTTGTTTACACTCTAGCATCTTTAGTTCTTAAGCAATCATCTTTCTCGGGTTGGCGATCAAGGGCAATCTTGGCCCTCTTGTTTTATAATGATTTTTGTCTAGAGCATAACTCGAAACTATACAAGATATTTACGGGGTTTACGACCAGGGTCTCTTTAATACTATATATGCATATACAATGACCCTGTTACGACGTAACATATTTCAATACCGGATATCCTAATTCACTGCCCCCCTGGCGGGCAAGCTATACGTGCGCCTGTTTGCTCAAACCATCGTTATACCATATATAAATATGCTTGCATGACGAGCTCCTGTTTAGGCGCGCGCGCGCGCGCGTGTGTGTGTGTGTGTTTAAATATCTTACTGCACGAAAATCTTCTTTGTGTGATTTATTTATTATTTAACGCCACACAACGAATGATAACTCTGCAACGATGCGTAATCGGGGGAAAATATCAATGGAGCAAAATTGTATGTTTAAGCCATTGGCAGGCAACACCTGCGGGCAATCGGAGATCAGAGCAGCAGTCGACGTACTTCTGGCTTGTAATATGCCTTCGGTTGATCTATAATAGTAATATCGTAAATAAAATCATGTCGTTAATTGAAATATGCTTAGCCTTCACAGTAAAATGATACATTACCTACAGAATCCATTTGATTTGAACTATTAAAGAGCCACAATATTAATTTATTGTGAACTATTAAGTGTATTTCCAAAATAATTCTTAACGGAAGCCATCCTTTCTGAACCTGTGACATGTTCTGAAAAGCGTCTATATGTTTCATGGATTTACACCAGTATTGTTGCCTAGTTGAGAAGAACATTTAATGATATACTATAATACTTGTGGATTTTAGCATGTGTATGCATTTTCGCGCCATTTCATTGCTACTAAACGATGTTACGAAATAGTTCTAAATGAAATCGTCTTTTATTGAATATATGACGTCTTAGGTCAGCTAAGGAATTTTAATTATACAAGCCTTTGTTATGCCTGAATATTGTCTGAAATCGATATTTTGAGAAGAATATTCAATGACCCATTCATTGTTGTTTGCTTAATGCAACACTAGGACTCCCAGTCCTTTGAATGTGTTTGTGTTGGAGTTTGCAACTGCCGCGACCGTATTTCAGTCATACAGCGACGTCTAACAAATTCAAGTTGAGAAAAAGGCCCGCGTGTAGAACCACCGACCTACGACAAGCCAGTACTAGAAATAATGGAGAAGAACACAAGAGCAACTGACTCTAGAAACGTATCGCCCTTTTTCTCCTTTATAACATAGTATTCAATATGAAAAATATAGGGGAAAGGGGGTGCAGTTCTAGCAATTTGATAGTAGTGAGTAGTTTTAAATTAAACTTCTTAGTCAATGCACATTTTCACGCCATCTAAATGAAGTCAGTAGATTAAATTAATGTGCAACCATTTCTGCAGAAACAGAAAAATGATTTCAGCTGTCAGATTAATTATCTAAATGACATTTACAGCATTTAATAAATTCATTAAATGTACTTTCAAGACTCCCTATATTTCATATCCGTCCAAATATATAGCTAGGCTCAGAATACACTTACTTACTTGTTTAAAGGTGGAGGAAATGTTATAACTTTACCTGTTGTTTTATTTCACAACAACTTGTATATATCTCCCTTACATTTCTTCCTATTATCTTAAACATACGTTATGAAGGTAATGGTTAATGTAGATTTAGTCATTTACTTGAAATTTCCTGCTACAGGAAAGGTAAAATGCGTTCCTTCTGAATTCAAGAGATCAAGTTTTACTTAGTAATAAGCATTGTTGTTGGTATTCGAACCAGTTCCGTTTGCCAAGTGACTACCTCGGGACTGGGAGGTCGACAGCTCAATCCCCAACCTTACCTGCCATCCCATAAAAAGAAAAGATAAAAGGTAAAGATCACCTTTGCTTGGCGATCACGATCGGCATATAATAATAGTCCAAGAATGTGTTTGCTCGGTATCAGAATGTCCCTCCCAAGCCATACCCATCTGGGGGTTTGTTTTCTCCACATCAAATGCATCTTGTAGCTAATTTATCATTTACTGTGAGGGCCGTACATATTTCAATGAACGACATAATTTTAGTTTCAATATACGTATTAGATTAACCAATGACATATTACATACTTCATGAATAACGAATTTCCAATTGCCCGCCACTGGCTTACATCACATAATTTCTTTCATAGTATTTTGTTTCATTGATAATTTTGCTGCTTACACATCGCTGCTATCGTTTGTTGTGTGTCGTGATAATTTCTTAAATCAAAGCACTGAGAGCACTGTCAGAAGCGAATGTTAAAATGTGTGAATTATAAAGTCAGTCACTTTCATTTTT
This sequence comes from Solen grandis, assembly GCA_021229015.1. Classification (NCBI taxonomy): domain Eukaryota; kingdom Metazoa; phylum Mollusca; class Bivalvia; order Adapedonta; family Solenidae; genus Solen; species Solen grandis. The sequence continues at coordinate 4,108,754 of CM037790.1, read as the reverse complement.
TGTGATATGCATGTAAAAAATCAGGGAAGTTAAATCTTATTAAAACAGCAGGTAAGATAGGTTATTTTATTTATTGGTCTCTTTCAAATTAAACAAAAATGGATAAGGAATAGTGGTTCTTAGTATTGATCCTCTCAATACCTTTAATACTTCATGAATTTGCTGCAGACAGAAATAATTTTAACAGAAAAGCAAGAAAATGGGACAAGATAAGTTATTGTTCTTTGTCACTTTACATCCTTCCCATGTGTAAAGAATGATATCCATGCCTTCAATAGTTTTTAAAATATGTTCTAGAAAAACATAATTTCACCATACGTAAGTAATAGAGATAGAGCAAGGTAGAGTTATTGTTCTTGGTAAGGAAAGTTTGACCATTGTATAAAAGTATGAACTCAATCCCTAAAGTACTTTCTAAGTTGCAACATACAGATGCGACTAGAGACACTACAATCATCTGAGACTCTAACAAGAAAAGATTAAAAACAAAATGTTTCAATTGACGGCTTACATTAAACATACTGTCTCCCTCTCATTTTTACTGTTTTGACCTTATAATCAAACCTGTCTTTGTGTAGGACCATCATATTAGAAAAATGATCTCTCTATAAATAATTTATATATAGAGAGGTCATTTTTTCCCCTGAATATCAGGGCCCTGTGGTCTATGATTTAAATTAAAAAAAAGGTTAACAAACGCAAAATAATGGAAGTATAAAAACTTGAATTAAATATTCTAAATATATAACCCAAGAATATAAAAAAATAAGTATTACAAAAAAAGGTCTCACCTGGACTAGAACTCACGGCCCCTTGCAAGGACAAAATACTGAACGACGCTCTTACCAACTGAGCTAATTCCGCAGCCGCAAAAGGGTTATTTATAGGTAGTTTAATGAATGAAACTGCGGATGAACACTGCATTATAAACTTGCTTCTTTTACAGTTTTATTTGCACAGAAATTGTGATTATACCCAATG
>CM037790.1:4057673-4107673 GCA_021229015.1 Solen grandis | reverse complement strand
ATGCTCTACTGTCGTAACTCTGAAAATTTCATTATTCTGAACTACTGGCATCATGTCAAAATCATTACCCTTAAAATGAAAATTAAGAAGTATGCCTATGACGTCACATGACGTCATATGACGTCACGACTCAAAATATATGTAGAAATTCTGCAGAACTGCAAACTGTGTAAGTATCAACTTTCTATCTTATCCTGAAGCTCTTTCATCCTAAAATGAAATTTTCGGTCCTATGTTCGAATCTTACTTCAGCCACAGAACTTCGGTCTTTCGGAATTTCGGTTGGCTGACAGGATATGCACACCTTAGTTTCAAGATGTACCATCTGTGAAAATTTGAAGTAAATCCGACCATAAATGACGGCTGTAGAGCGCGAACACCATTTTTCACTATTTTTAGCTGTGGCGTCATGTGACGTCAAAGGGTGCTGAAGATGCTTTTATTCAAAAGCGCATACTTTACTGTCATAACTCTGAAATTTTCATTATTCTGAACAACTGGCATCATGTCGAAATCATTACTCTAAAATGAAAATTAAGAAGTATGCCTATGACGTCACATGACGTCATATGACGTCACGACTGAAAATATATGTTGAAATTCTGCAGAACTGGAAACTGTGTAAGTTTCAACTTTCTATCTCATCCTGAAGCTCTTTTATCCTATAATGAAATTTTCGGTCCTATGTTCGAATCTTATTTCAGCCACAGAACTTCGGTCTTTCGGAATTTTGGTTAGCTGACAGGATATGCACACCTTTGATTCAAAATGTACCATCTGTGAAAATTTGAAGAAAATCCGACCATAAATGACGGCTGTAGAGCGCGAACACCATTTTTCACTATTTTTAGCTGTGACATCATGTGACGTCATAGGGTGCTGAAGATGCTTTTGTTCAAAAACGCATACTTTACTGTCATATCTCTGAAATTTTCATTACTCTGAACAACTGGCATCATGTCGAAATCATTGCCCGAAAATGAAAATTTAGAAGTATGCCTAGAAGTCACATGACGTCATATGACGTCACGACTCAAAATATATGTAGAAATTCTGCCGAACTGCAAACTGTGTAAGTTTCAACTTTCTATCTCATCCTGAAGCTCTTTAATCCTTAAATGAAATTTTCGGTCCTATGTTCGAATCTTATTTCAGCCACAGAACTTCGGTCTTTCGGAATTTAGGTTAGCTGACAGGATATGCACACCTTTGATTCAAGATGTACCATCTGTGAAAATTTGAAGAAAATCCGACCATAAATGACGGCTGTAGAGCGCGAACACCATTTTTCACTATTTTTAGCTGTGACGTCATATGACGTCATAGGGTGCTGAAAATCATTGAAATCAAAATTTCCTCACGTGACTAATACGCCATAAAAATTTCATCGTCCTAGGACTATTGCAACATATAAAAATAAGCGTTTAGTTAGGAAGAAGAAAAGAATAATAATAACTAGATGTCATTCGTTTAAACGAATGATAGGACTTTCTGCAACATCTGCTTTATATAGTATATATAGAAGATGACATAATAGATAATCTGTCCAAATTGCAACTTTCTATCTCCTCTATTTCTATATAAAATAGCACAAATAGAACACATTCTGTGAATTTTAATAAAAGATCGCCCATATCTTGCACATGTAGTTTACATACAACATTTATACTATGTCATATGACATGAAAGAAAAATGAAACAGTGTTCAAATGTAAGTTTCTAACTTTCATCACACATAGAATTTCATCACTCCAGCTCAGTTGTAACCTTGTTTAATTTTAGCCTCATTAGGAAGAAGTATTGAATATTTGTATAGTGCTATATCCTTTCGACACCTGGAACGTAGTTAATCGTATTTAGCGATTTTGGCGTGTTTGGCCTTCCGTAGTTTTGCCATAAATTCCTGGAATTTCGAACTATGGTGATATTTTGAAAGGTAACATCCCAGCCTACAAACTGATGCAATATGAATATCGTTAGCATAACAATGCAGTTTTTAGATGGTCTAAAATGTGGGGCTGCGTGTGAATTTTTCAAGGCTTGCAAACTGCTCGCTAGCTACATAGTGTTGCAAATACGGATTTTTGTCTTGTGCCGTTGTACATGTATTAACTTCAATGCTTATTTTGGAAACAGTCAACATTCGACAAAAAACAACAACAACAAAAAAAAAAGAACAAAATCAAGATATAGCCCATCAATTGCAATTTGATTTTTTTTTTTTTTTTTTTTTTTTTTTTTTTTTTTAAGTCGTTGCGCAAGTATTTAAGCCTGGTGACCCCTGCGCGTGACCTTTTCCATATTTTTATGATGCATGATTATGAAATATCTTATTTTCCATGTAACTTTCTTATATGAAGTCCAATTTCAATAAACTTGGTACCGTTAGAAAGCTCTTAAAACATGCTACATTTTATACGCATAATGTATAAACTTATCTTCAGTCGTTTCTGAGATATTGACTGTTAAACCTCAAGAAAACAGCATATTATCAGCAAAATTAGCTTCATTTCGTTTAGTTTTTTTGCTTATAAATTGGTATTGCGTAAACCAATTTTAATAAACTAAATATCTTTGGAAACGTCAATTATTCAGCTATAATTCTTATTCATACATATATTTACAAAAATCGATATTTATTGAGATATGGCTACATATATGCAGTAGGGGTGAAATCAAAATTTCCTCACGTGCCTAATAAGCCATAAAAATTTCATCGTCCTAGGACTATTGCAACATATTAAAATAAGCGTTTAGTTAGGAAGAAGAAAAGAATAATAGTAAGAAACAAATGACGTCACGTGACGTCATATGACGTTTATTTTCACATAATTGTTAAGACACCCAGAGACATACTAACTGACAAAATTTCAACTTTCTATCTCAAATAGGACAGTTTTTATAAGCATTTAAAAATTGACGACCTTGGTTCGAATCTTGAATTCGCTATAGAACCATGGACTTTTCGAAATTTGAAAAACGGACACCGGTATACACAATAAGAACTTAATATACACATTCTGTGAAAATTTGATAAAAATCGGCCCATTAATAATGGCTCTGGACCGTGTACAATCTTTCTTAGTCAATTACAAATGTGACGTCATATGACGTCATAGACTTCTGAAAATCATTGAAATCGAAATTTCAGAATCCGAAACATGCGGCATTAAATTTTCATTGCCCTTCGAAAATTTCAATATATAGAAATAATCTTGTTAGAATTAGAAATTCATTATCATATAATGACGTCACGTAACGTCATATGACATTTATTTTCACAAAATGTTTAAGACTCCCAGAGACCTATATACTGACCCAATATCATCTTTCTATCTCAAATAGGACCGATTTTATAAGAATTTGAAAATTTACGACCTTGGTTCGAATCTTGGAATCGCTATAGAACCTTGGACTCTTCGAATTTTGAAAAACGGACACCGGGATGCACAACTAGAACTTAATATACACATTCTGTGAAAATTTGATGAAAATCGGTTCATTAATAATGGCTCTGGACGCGGTACAAACGTGTGTAGCTTATTTCAAGTGTGACGTCATATGACGTCATAGAGATATGAAAATCATAGAAATCAAATAACATTTCTTGGAGAATATGACATCAAAATTTCATTGTCCTTGGACCATATTAACATATATAATTATGTGTTTAAAAATTAGAAATTTGATGACGTCATATGACGTCACAAGACGTCCATTTTCACAAAATATTTAAATCTATCGGAGATCTATGTACTGACAAAATATCAACCTTCTGTCTCATTTAGGGACGATTTTATGAGCATTTGTCAATTTGACGTCCTTGGTTTGAATCTTGCATTCGCCATAGAACCTTGTGCTTTTCGAATTTTGAAAAACGGACAACGAGATGCACAACTAGAACTTAATATACACATTCTGTGAAAATTTGATAAAAATCGGTTCATTAATTATTGCTCTGGACCGCGTACAAACTTTTGTAGCAAATTGCCAAGTGTGACGTCATATGACGTCATAGGCATATGAAAATTATAGAATTTTTTAATTACGCATATGAATAATATGCCATCGAAATTTAATTCTCCTAGGACGATTGCAACATATGAAAATCCGTGAGGAAGAAAAGAATAATAATAATAATAATAAACATAACAAACCCAATAGGACTTTCTGCTTTAGGCAGAAAGTCCTAACTAGATGTCATTCGTGAAAACGAATGATAGGACTTTCTGCAAGCTGTGTTAATGCAAAAAACAGGAGATAGAAGTTTCATGTAATGACTCACCTCTGGTAGTATTTCATGTTCATGCTGAACAACTGACATTATATTCCGAAATCAGTGCAAATGATAAGAACTAAGTATTAGTCTGTGACGTAACATGATGTCATATGACGTAAGGACATGACTGCAAACTTGATTTCTAGTTTAAAGGTCCTATGTTCGAATCTTACTTCAGCCAAAATACTTCGGTTTTTAGGAATTAAGGTTAGCTGACAAAATATTCACACCTTAGTTGCAAAATGTACCATCTGTAAAAATTTGAAGAAAATCTTATCATAAATGGCGGCTGTAGAGCGCGAATACCATTTTTCACTATTTTCAGCTGAAAATACTGTTGCTCAAAAGCGCATACTTTACTGCAATAACTCTGAAATTTTCATTATTTTGAACAACTGGCATCATGTCGAAATCATTGCCCCAAATTAAAATTAAGTGGTATGCTTATGACGTCCTATGACGTCACGATTCAAAATATTTGTAGAAATGCTGCAGAACTGCAAACTGTGTAAGTTTCAACTTTCTATCTCATCCTGAAGTTCTTTAATCCTAAAATGAAATTTTCGGTCCTATGTTCGAGTCTTTTTTCAGAAACAGAACTTCGGTTTTTCGGAATTTCGGTTAGCTGACAGGATATGAACACCTTAGTTTCAAGATGTACAATCTGTAAAAATTTGAAGAAAATCCGACCATAAATGGCGGCTGTAGAGCGTTAACACCATTTTCACTATTTTTAGCTCAGACGTCACATGACGTCATAGGGTGCTGAAGATGCTTTTGTTCAAAAGCGCATACTTTGTTGTCATAACTCTGAAATTTTCATTATTCTGAACAACTGGCATCATGTCGAAATCATTGCCCTAATATAAAAATTAAGAAGTATGCTTATGACGTCATATGACGTCATATGACGTCACGACTCAAAATATATGTAGATATTCTGTCGCACTACAAACTGTGTAAGTTTCAACTTTCTGTCTCATTCTGAAGCTCTTTCATCCTAAAATGAAATTTTCGGTCCTATGTTCGAATCTTATTTCAGCCACAGAACTTCGGTCTTTCGGAATTTCGGTTAGCTGACAGGATATGCACACCTTAGTTTCAAGATGTACCATCTGTGAAAATTTGAAGAAAATCTGACCATAAATGACGGCTGTAGAGCGCAAACACCATTTTTCACTATTTTTAGCTGTGACGTCATGTGACGTCATAGGGTGCTGAAGATGCTTTTGTTCAAAAGCGCATACTTTAGTTTCATAACTCTGAAATTTTCATTATTCTGAACAACTGGCATCATGTCGAAATCATTGCCCTAATATGAAAATTAAGAAGTATGCTTATGACGTCACATGACGTCATATGACGTTCCGACTCCAAAAATTTGTATAAATTTTGCAGAACTGCAAACTGTGTAAGTTTCAACTTTCTATCTCATCCTGAAGCTCTTTAATCCTAAAATGAAATTTTCGGTCCTATGTTCGAATCTTATTTCAGCCACCGAACTTCGGTCTTTCGGAATTTCGGTTAGCTGTCAGTATATGCACACCTTAGTTTCAAGATGTACCATCTGTGAAAATTTGAAGAAAATCCGACCATAAATGACGGCTGTAGAGCGCGAACACCATTTTTCACTATTTTTAGCTGTGACGTCATGTGACGTCATAGAGTGCTGAAGATGCTTTTGTTCAAAAGCGCATACTTTACTTTCATAACTCTGAAATTTTCATTATTCTGAACAACTGGCATCATGTCAAAATCATTGCCCTAAAATGAAAATTAAGAAGTATGCTTATGACGTCACATGACGTCATATGACGTTCTGACTGAAAATATTTGTAGAACTTCTGCAGAACTGCAAACTGTGTAAGTTTCAACTTTCTATCTCATCATGAAGCTCTTTAATCCTAAAATGAAATTTTCGGTCCTATGTTCGAATCTTATTTCAGCCACAGAACTTCGGTCTTTCGGAATTTCGGTTAGCTGACAGGATATGCACACCTTTGATTCATGATGTACCATCTGTGAAAATTTGAAGAAAATCCGACCATAAATGACGGCTGTAGAGCGCGAACACCATTTTTCACTATTTTTAGCTGTGACGTCATGTGACGTCATAGGGTGCTGAAAATCATTGAAATCAAAATTTCCTCACGTGACTAATAAGCCATAAAAATTTCATCGTCCTAGGTCCATTGCAACATATTAAAATAAGCGTTTAGTTAGGAAGAAGAAAAGAATAATAATAATAATAATAATAATAACTAGATTTCATTCGTTGATACGAATGATAGGACTTTCTGCAACATTTTGAAATGTAAAGATTAATACCGTTAGAAAGAATATATATTATATTTCCTACCTTTTACTTTTTTTTCGTATGGACTTCTCATGCATGAACTTTGTGAAGTAAGCCATATGTCGAAAATAAATAAATCTTTATTTTGATATCGCTTTCTTATAACTTGACCAATTTTAATTGTTGTTGTTGTTGTTGTGTTAATGGGGTTTACCGTCACTGCGATAGTATTTCAATCATATAGCGACGTCCAGCTAATTACAGGTGGAGGAGACCCCGAGTACACAGAGATACGCGGATATAACCACCGACCTACCGCAAGCCAGCTGGAAGGCTTCCTCACATGAAAAATCCGAAGTCCCTACCGGAATTCGAACCCACAGCGGTGAGGGGCTGAGAGATTCCAAGTTTAGCATTCTAGGTACCAAAATAAATGTCCTGAAAATCCCTACAATTCAACTGAATTTGGGTCTAGTTTTATAGGTTTTCAAAATATAAGCAATTAAACTTAAACATATTAATTCTGCATATCAAAATTCTTTTTTTTTTAATTTCGTGTACAGTCGCGGGAATAAAACCGTAAATGCTACTATGAAATAGATTCGTCGACGCGTGTAGCCTCGTGAGTTAAATTTCAATAATGCTTGTACATACGATGGAGACGACTGTATTCGTTATAGTGTTTATTAAGAGAGAATTTAACAGTTAAGAAGCCAGAATGAGCGTAGCGAGTGACGGCTTCTTAACTGCTTAATTCTCTCTTAGTGTTTAAAATTATATTTTGTCCAATGAAATCATTCCATTTTTTTCAAAATTTTGTCTCCATTTAATTCATTTAATCGGCATTAACTTGTCACTAAACACTATTCCGCTAAATCAACTGATCAATTTAAAACCTGCTTCAAACACCTTCACTGCGCATGTGCGTCAAGATGTGTCGAGAAGCGGAGCTTTATGTGTTCACCAAAATAGACTAAGACCACAATTACCTGCCCTTGGTTACCGGATGTTCCTACACAGAAAAAAGTGACCCTATTTAATGCTGAATTAAGGTGAGATTTTGACTGAAAGACATGTAATAAAGAATTGAATTCTATAGAACAGTTAAAATAGTCATAACATGCCCAATTTGGAGGCCTTATTGCACAACAATCTTAATAGTTTAGCATTACCGAGGGGGGGGGGGGGGGATTTTTGAGAAAATTGGCATGAAATGGCCGACCGGTGCACTAAATTCATACGCATGTCATTTGGCCTTAAATAGGTCAAAAAGTAGTCGGGTGACTCCATGTTTAAAATGTACAGAATTATTTCTCTTGAATAGATCTATCTAATGAGGGTAAGTTTGGATGCCAATGTCCCTTACAGCACGCATGTGTAACGTGTTACAGGGATTTTTGATGTGAACGCATGAACATCGACAAAAAATAATACACAGCAACCATAGAGAACAAACATTTACTCACCAGCATTCTGATTAATCCAAAATAACAAAAGAACTCTGTCCTTCCGCTTAGTTTAGTTTAAACATGTATTATTGCCTAAGTAATGGTGATACAACATTGAAGATTTAAAAAAATAAGTAAGAGGGTTTGACCACAAGTTCTAACAACATTAGTATCGGTCATCGCTTTAAAGACACTTGTGTAATTTCAATGTCTACACATGTTAACACAGAATGGGCAATATATAACTAATTACTAAACAAAGCGATTAAGTAAATATCCGATTAAATAAATTCAAATTGAAAAATATATATAAATAATGAGAAGAGAAGAAAAAAAAACACTAACAAACAAGGGTTACTTAAATAAATAAAAAAATAATAATGTCCAAAACACAATATATAGAGGTGCAGATATATGAACCTTTCTAAACAGTATCTTTTATTCAAATTTCAATCACCACTTTTTTGCCGAAGAGATCAAAGTCGGCTTCCGGTTCAATGCTCATTTGGAGCGTAGATATACACAGCTAGAGCGACGCATTGACCTTTGACATAACATGTTACATGTCACGTGATGTAATTCACGCCGGGAACAGGTTGATAGGGCGGAGTCTCAAAAATCAATACAATATTTGGAATGTGCGACTGCGTTAAATTTCAAAATATAATTCCAAACACTAAGTAGGTTAATGTTATTTAGTAAGCATTAAGTCCATTAAATCGGTCGCGCGGCTTTGCCGCGCCACACCGATTTAATTTCATTAATGCTTACTAAAAAAAACACTAACCTATACTTAATTAACACTGACTAACTTAGAGTTTGCCCCGCCCTATTACTACGTTATGCTGCTATATTAGAAGATGGTACCATATAATTGTTACGTCAGCGTGTTGTTAAAGTATTCACGCACGTGCACGTGCTTTCCAAATATGGATGTAACACATAAATTTCGCGCATTTTTTGACCGTCGGCTCATTTCTTTTTCAGATTTCAATCAATTTATGTGATGGCTGTTTTTTTTATTTATTTATCTTGTTTTAATTAGTTGAGAAATCAGAAAATATCAACTGATTGACATTAAGGAAAGAACGAAATATTGTAAAAAATAATCATTTAAAAAAGTCGGTGTCAGCGGATGATACCAAGGCTAGGAATACCCCGGAAATACCAAATCAAACGAGATAACACATGATCTGTAAGTTGTTTAAAAACGTTATATCAATTATTTCAATTCTTGTATTTACCAAATTCGTAAATATAGGTACTGGTATAGCTCCCTTGGTTAGCGCTCAGCTTAATAAGGGTAGTTCCAGGACTGATGGCCCGGTGTCCGGTTAATATGACTGGGTGTGGTATCATGCCAACTGTCTACGACGTGATACTGTGCAGTGTGACAACACTACATTTGTCTCAAGTAGACAATGTCTCAAAAAGACTTAAATACTGTCGGTGAGACGTTAAACCTAATAAACTAAACTTGTATTTTAGTATTTAATTTAGCATCTTTTTCTTTCCTTAGGAGTCCCTTTGCAAAAAAATATTTCCGAAACTCCTCATTCTTATGTAAATGTTTATCTATAAACATGGTTATATAAGCAACTTTAATAAACGTTTACAAAAGACGTCAACATGCGCCAGTGTGCACACCTCGTGTGTAGTGATCGGTGTAGTAAACACTGCCATATATGATATCAGTTTGTTTGTTGGGTTTAACGTCCCACCGACAGTAATTCAGCCAGTCACGATGTCTACTTCATGCGGGTATAGGACTACCACACTGCAGTATCACGCCGTAGACATATGGCATGATACCACACCCAGTCACATCATCCTGATACTGCGCTAACCAGTCCTGCAAATACCCTTATATGCTGAGCGCCAAGCAAGGGAGCTATAACAGTTCCATTTTTTACGACTTTGGTATGTCGGGTCAGGAATCGAACCCACGACCTTCCGCTCCCGAGGCGGACGCTCTAACCACTCGGCCACCGGAAAAGGTACGCTTGTTTAGTTAGTAATATCAATATGATATAAGTTAAAAGTTTTTTTGCAATTTATATGACTAATACATAGCTGTAAACTTACATATTTTCCGAAAATGCTTCAATTTAACGTGAAAGCGAAAGTAGGATATTTCTCGAAAATTCTTACACTTGGGTTTATATTCGTATTTTTGATGTAACTTCCTTATACTTTAATCAATTTTAAAACTCTAGGTACCAAAATAATCGTCTTAAAATTCTCTATATCTCATTCGCTTAAGATGTGGACTTTTTTCTAATGGGCTTTGAGATATTAGCCGTAAAAGATTGACAACACGGCAGAATCGCTGAAATTCTACATGTTTAAATTCTTATTTTTGATGTAACTTCCTTATACTTTGTTCAATTTCAAAACTTAAGGTACCAAAATAATCGTCTGAAAATTCTCTACATTTCACACGCTTTATGTTTAGGAATATTACTAATACTTTTTGAGATACAAGCTCTTAAACCACCTGAAAAATGAAAAATTCACCAAAGCTACATACACGAATTTCGTTTTTTCCCCATTACTCCATCAATCTTTGGCCAATCATTAAAGTTTAGGCATCAAAAGAACGGCCAAACATTGCTCTACAAATAATATTCATCATCATATTTTGAAAAATCAAAGGTTTTCGAGATATAAACTGTTAAACACACTGGGGGTTAACAAATTTTAATTTTTCCGCCATAACTCAACCAATTCAACCCCGATCATCAAAAACTAAATATCATCTGAAAGGTCTTTCTAAGCACTACAAATTATACGCATAGTGTCTCGATAGAATATTTACCGTTTTTGAGATATTAAAGGCCGAAGAAAAAGCCGATAATTGATATATGACCTTGACCTTTGGGATTTGCCGGAAACGAAAGTGACATGGCTCCATAGAATCTAATACTGCATCTTCAGACAAAATTTCAAGCAAATCATACAAAAAATGAAGCCTACAGGGCTTAAAAACCGTTAAGTTTTAATACGAAAGTTTTATTTGCATTATGACGTCATGTGACGTCATATGACGTTCATCTTTTTAGAATATAAAGAAAACCTAGAGATTAATATTCAGTCCAAATATCAGCTTCCTAGCTCTATTGGAAGCGATTTTATACGCATTTGAAATTTGACGTCATTAGTTCGAATCTTGGATTCGCCATAAAACTTTTGCCTTTTCGAATTTGGTAAAACGGACACCGGGATGCACAACTAGAGCCTAACATACACATTCTGTGAAAGTTTGATGAAAATCGGTCCAGCAATAATGGCTGTAGACCGCGTACAAACTTTTTCACCTGACGTCAAATCTGACGTTATTTGACGTCATATGAATATGAAATTCATTGCATCCGAAAGCTCATGGTTTGAAATATATGCCATAAAATTTTCATTGTTCTGAGTCAATGGCAACACCTCGAAATTAACACAAATATAAGAGGAAGAAAAAAAGAATAAGAAGAAGAAGAAGAACTAGATTTCATTCGTTGATACGAATGATAGGACTTTCTGCTACATTTGTCAAATACTTAAAAGCAAAAAAAGTAAGAGGATATGAAATTGCAGCCTTTAACTTGCTTTTGTATGGCCATTACTTAAATGAGGAAATGGCAAAAGTAACTGAAAAATATTTTTTTTTATATCGATTTATTTAACTTGGACTATTTTTATAATCTATGTTACAAATCAAATTTATTTAAAACGCTTACAATTCGAATTTCATCCTGTAATAATGGCTGTAGACAACGTCAAGTTTGATGTCACATGACATCATAGGCATAAGAAAATCAATGAAATGAAATATTAAGTATCTTAAATATATCAAGTATTTTTTTCATGCTCCTTGCAACTTTGCAACATATAGAAATTAACGCGTAGATATATTAACATTCTTTTGGACCTTATGACGTCAAATAACGTTAATCCTCACAGAATATAAATAAGTCTTAAAGACTAATATTCAGTCCAAATATCAACTTTCTAAATCATCTCGAAGCGATTTTATATGTTTTTGAAATTTGACGTCAATGTTTCGAAACTTGGATTCGCCATAGAACCATTGCCTTTTCGTCTTTTCGAATTTGTAAAACAGGACCCGGGATACACAACTAGAGCGTTACATATACATTCTTTGAAATTTGCTGAAAATTGGTCCAAAAATAATGGCTGTACACCGCGTAAAACCATTTTGTCCTGACGTCAAATCTGATGTGATATAACGTCAAATTAATATGAATTACATTGCATTCTAAAGCATTTCTAAAGTATATACCATAAGATTTTATGGTCTTGGGAAGTTAACAGCATATTAAATTTACGCATATATATCAGAAATAATTTTTGACCTTATGACGTCATATGACGTCAAATGACGTTCATCTTCATAGAATGTAAAGCACTCTTGGAGACTTATTTACTTTCCAAATATTAAAAAAGGTTTGGCCAAAACCTTTTTATTACACGTGTCAACTATAACCTAATATACACTTTCTGTGAAATTTTATGAAAATCGGTTCATAAACAATGGCTGTAGACCGCGTACAAACTTTAATAGCATATGGCAAGTATAACGTCATATGACGTAATAGGCATATGAAAATAATTTTTTCCATGGACCATTTTAACATATAGAAATTTTCTTGTAAATATTAGAAATAGATTTTCATGTAATGACGTTCATTTTCACAAAATCGTTCAGTCATCCATAAACCTACATAATGTTCAAATATCAACTTTCTATCTCATATGGGACCGATTTTATAAGCATTTGAAAATTAACGACCTCGAATCGAATCTTGGATTCTCCATAGAACCATGGTCTTTTAGAATTTTGAAAAACGGATAGCGGGATGCACAACTAGAACTTAATATACACAATCTGTGAAAATTTGATGAAAATCGGTTTATAAATAATGGCTGTAGACCGCGTACAAACTTTTGTAGAATATGTCAAGTGTGACGTCATATGACGTCATATGCCTATAAAATTTATTGAAATAGAAATTATATTGTCTGAAACATATGCCATTAAATTTTTATTGCTCTTCGACCATTTCAACATATAGAAATAATCTTGTTAATGTTAGTAATATATTTTCATATAATGACGTCACGTGACGTCATATGATGCAAATTTTCAAAATATTTTTAAGACTCCGAGAGACCTACATACTGACCAAATATCAACTTTCTATCTCAAATAGGACTGATTTTATAAGCATTTGAAAATGTACGACCTTGGTTCGAATCTTGGATTCGCTATAGAACCTTGGCAATTTCGAATTTTGAGAAACGGACACCGGGATGCACAACTAGAACTTAATATACTCATTCTGTGAAAATTTGATGAAAATCGGTTCATTAATAATGGCTCTGGACCGCGTACAAACTTTTGTAGCTTATTTCACATGTGACGTCATATGACGTCATAGAGATATGAAAATCATAGAAATCAAAATTTCAGCGTTTGAAGCATGGGTCATTAAATTTTCATTGCCCTTCGACAATTTCAACATATAGAAATATTCTTGTTAATATTAGAAATACATTATCATATAATGACGTCACGTGACGTCATATGACATTTATTTTCACAAAATGTTTAAAACTTCGAGAGACCTATATACTGACTAAATATCCACTTTCTATCTTGAATAGGACAGATTTTATAAGCATTTAAAAATTTACGACCTTGGTTCGAATCTTGGATTCGCTATAGAACCATGGACTTTTCGAATTTTGAAAAACGGACACCGAGATGCACAACTAGAACTTAATATACACAATCTGTTAAAATTTGATAAAAATCGGTTCACAAACAATGGCTGTAGACCGCGTACAAACTTTTGTAGCATATTTCAAATGTGACGTCATATGACGTCATAGGCATATGAAAATCATAGACATCAAAATTTCAGTGCTTGAAGCATGCGTCCTTAAATTTTCATTGCCCTTCGACAATTTCAACATATAGAAATATTCTTGTTAATATTAGAAATACATTATCATATAATGACGTCACGTGACGTCATATGACATTTATTTTCACAAAATGTTTAAAACTTCTAGAGACCTATATACTGACTAAATATCAACTTTGTATCTTAAATAGGACAGATTTTATAAGCATTTAAAAATTTACGACCTTGGTTCGAATCTTGGATTCGCTATAAAACCATGGACTTTTCGAATTTTGAAAAACAGACACCGGGATGCACAACTAGATCTTAATGTACACAATCTGTGTTAATATGATGAAAATCGGTTCACAAGCAATGGCTGTAGACCGCGTACAATCTTTTGTAGCATATTTCAAATGTGACGTCATATGACGTCATAGACATATGAAAATCATAGAAATCAAAATTTCCTCACGTGACTAATAAGCCATAAAAATTTCATCGTCTTAGGATTATTGCAACATAGAAAAATAAGCGCTTAGTTTGGAAGAAAAAAAGAATAATAATAATAATAAAAAAACAGTACAAACCCAATATGACTTTCTGCCGAACGGGCAGAAAGTCCTAATAATAAACAGTACAAACCCAATAGGACTTTCTGCTTTAGGCAGAAAGTCCTAATAACTAGACTTCTTTTGTTCTGGACAAAAGAAAGGGCTTTCTGCACTGCAAACAATGTCAAACCTGATCATACTTATTTAGTTTTCTGAAATACACCATCTTCAAAAATTGAAGAAAAACCGTCCCGAATTGACAGCTGTAGAGTGCAAACATAAATAAATAGCAGAGGAAATCTGTGATGTCATATAACATAATTTAAATTTTAAAGTCATTGCATTCAAAAGGGAATATGTGACTCTGTTTTCAGTTATAATTTCATAATGCTAATTATTCCAGAACCATCTTTAAGGTAACTACAATAATACTCAATCTTCGTGTTCTGCAAGGGAATCAAGTATCACTAGTCCTCTTAACATGCTAAAAAGGTATACAAGCTTCCTTTTCTACGAAATATTCATTTCTCATATCTTCATTGAAGGTTCTTGTTCAATTGAAGGGGGCACAGAGCATTAAAATAAATTACTGTTTCACATTTTACCTTTAATGTAACAGAAATAAAAAAAAAATTTCAGAAATTCTTACTTTCATGCAACTTCCTTATATGATGTCCGATTTAAAAAACCCAGGTACCGTTAGAAAGGTCTTCTGAATTCAAACATGTACTTACTGTATGTTTAAACCTATCTGTTTTTGCGATATATAAAGTTATTCCTCCCCCAAAAAGACAAAAATCGGCAAAAAGATATTCATGTCAACTACTACCATTCGACAAATAACTTAATAATTAATAGACTGATCATTAAGATCTGCATAGCATTAGAACCGCATTGCATCATGATAAAAATATTGTTCTTTATGACATTTTCAACAAGAGGGCCAAGGTGGCCCTAAAGACTCTCACCTTAGAAAAACTGCTTTCATTGCATGTACAAGTTACGAAATAATAGCATAGTTGTACTGAAGACATAATCCATCAGATTATTTATAATTCCACGAACTAAAAAGAGCCTGTTATCGAAATTTGAAGTCAAACTTGAATGAAAAATTATGCCTTAAAACACACAAATTTAAACATCAAAAGGGGCGTAACTCCTGACCTAATTGGCAGATGTCAGCATTATTATCGAACTTGGCAGAAAGAATATGGCTATAAACATTGTTCTAAAGTTTGAAGATGATTGTTTAAGAAATGAAGATGCTAGAGTGCAAACAAAGGGAAAATTGGCATATTTTAATATTAAAAGGGGCATAACTCCTGACCTAAGAAGTTAATGTCAGCCATAATCAAAGTTGGCCGTGAGAGGATAATAATAAACTTTGTCATAAAGTTTTAAGATGATTGCTTAAGAAATGAAGATGTTAGAGTGCAAAGTGACAATGACAATGTGAAATCTAGCTTTTTTCAATATTAAAAGGGGCATAACTCCTTCCCTAATAGGCGGATATCAGCCATAATCGGCCTTGACCAAGATTTTATGGTAAAAAACATTGTTATAAAGTTTGAAGTTGATTACTTAAGAAATGAAGATGCTAGAGTGCAAACAAACTAATTGTGGACGACGGACAGACGGCGGATTGACGGACAGACGGACGGACAATGGACATTCATCGATTCTTATAGTTCATCTTTAGCACATGTGCTCAGGTGAGCTTAGAATTAATTGTTTCTTAGAAAAAGCAATCAAGTGATTAGGACTAATTGCAGAAGTGCATGAAAGAACGGTATAAAGTAATTTTTATTTCTCATCTAACTTCCTTATATGATGTCCAATTTTAAAAAAGAAAGGCTTTATATTTCCAACATTTCACTTGTTTCATGTTTCAACTTTTCTGTTACGTGTTCTGAGATATAGAAAGTTATTTTTCAAAGAAACGGCAAAAAATCGGCAAAGCGATGTTCATGTCTATTATTGCCCTTCGACAAATAACTTTATAATTAATGGCCCGATCATTAAAATCTGCATACCATTGGAACCACATTGCATCACGCTAATAATACTGTTCTTTATGTTATTTTCAAAAGTTAATAGTTTCTTAGAAAAAAACAATCAAATGATAGGGACTAACTGCAGAAATGCATGAAAGAACGGTTTAAATGACTTCTTATTTCTTATCTAACTTCCTTATAGGATGTCCGATGTCCAATTTTAAAACGCTAGGTACCATTAGAAAGGCCTTTAATTTTCCAACATTTCACGTGTTTCATGTTTCAACTTTTCTATTACGGGTTTTGAGATAAAGAAAGTTATTTTTCAAGAAAACGGCAAAAATCGGCAAAAAGATGTTCATGTCTATTATTGCCTTTTGACAAATACCTTTATAATTTATGGTCCGATCATTAAAATCTGCATATCATTAGAACCGCATTACATCATTGAAAAAAAAAATGTTCTATATGTTATTTTAAAAAGAAATAATAGTTTCTTCGAAAAAAGGAATCAAGTGATCGGGACTTACTGCGGGAGTGCATGAAAGAACGGTTTTACTGAATTCTTATTTTTCATGTAACTTCCTTATATTATGTCCAATTTTAAAAAGCTAGGTACCGTTAGAAAGGTCTTTTGATTTCCCACAATTCACTCGCTTCATAATTTATGTATCTTTAAACACTTTGTAGATACGGGCGGTTAAACCTTGAGCACACGGCACAAATGGGGGATAAATATGTTCATATCGTTTTGTTTTTCTTTATAACTTAATGAATATTAGGTCAATCTTTAAAATTTAAACACCAAAAGAACGGCCGGGCATTGATCTACAAATTATATTCATACTCTTATTAACAAAATCAATAATGATCGAGATATAAGTAGTTAAGTGCGCTTAGGGTTGCAGCATTTTTGTTTTTCTGCAATAACTTAACTGATTCAACCCCGATCTTCAAAAACTATATATCGTCTGAAAGACATTTCAAAGCACTACAAATTATATGCATAGTGTCTCGATAAAATATTTTTCGTTTTTGAGATATTTAAGGCCGAAGAAAAAACCGATAATTGACATGTGACCTTGACCTTAGCTATTTTCCGGAAGCGGAAGTGACTGATGACAATAAGAGGCTATGTTGCACCTTCCGTGAAAATTTTATGCAAATCGGTCAAAAACTTTGTCTTCCAGTGCTAAAAAACCGTATATTTTGGATAAAAAATTTGATAACGCGTCATGACGTCATTTTACGTCATACGACGTCAATCTTCTCAGAACCGAAAGAAATCAATAGGACACATATTCTGTCCAAATTTCATGTTTCTAGCTTATCTGAATGCTTCGTAATACTTCAATACATTTTCTGGTCCAAAGTTCGAAACTTGGTTCAGCCATAGATCCTTGATCTTTTCAAATATTGCAAAACGTATATAATCCTGCACAACAAGAACATAATATATACATTCTGTGAAAAAATCAAGTAAATCGGTCCAATCATGACGGCTGTAGAGCTCGAACAAGCTTTTGTAGCTTTTTTCAGCCCTGACGTCATGTGACGTCACATGAAGAAAAAAATTATGACGATCAAAAGCGCCAAAGTCACTGTGCATACTATTAAAATTTCATGCTGCTAGCTCATCGGCAACCTGTTTTAATTTGAACCTCAAAAGGAAGAAAAAAGTAGAATAATAATAATAACTAGACTTCTTTTGTTTTGAACAAAAGATAGGGCTTTCTGCACTGCAAACCATGACAAACCTGGTGTTTTTCGAATTTTGGCAAACCTATATAATCCTGCACAATGAAGTCGTAATATATAAATTCTGTGAAAATTCCATGCCAATCCGTTCATAAATGACGGCTGTGCAGCGCGGATGAACTTTGGTAGTTATTTTTTCTCCATTAATGCCAGTGTTGTTTTTTTTATTTAAGATACGGTGCAAACAAGATTGCATCAATAATACAAATGGTCATTAACACAGTGATAAAACATCTGATAAAAACATACTGACGATAAATGCACAGCTAGACCGATACTTAGATACTCCTGTTAGTTCTATCAATTTCCAAGCCAAGGGGTTTGGAGATGAAGTGCTGAAGAAGATTGCGTACAAAAATACAATGGCCATTACTCCTGGTCATAATTCATCCAACCCAGTGTGCCAATGTAATGCACAACTAGACTCAATACGTATCAATCCTAAAAAGTTTCAAAAAGAGTGGTCAAGATTGTTTCTTACATACAGACAAACCTGATTCCAGTATATAACCCCACAGCATTGGTTGCTGGAATTAAAAAACTCAATAAGAAACAAGTTTTTACATCTTAAAATGAAATGTCAAGTCCCACCTAAAATCCTTGTTAAAATTAGAAATGTGAAATGGGGTTAAGATATAATAACAAAGATAATTTTTCTTTAATTATTATAAAACAGAGTTCTGATAACAACTCATACAAAATAATAAAATTTGTCATAGATTTATCTGACCTGTTTTACATTAACACGCCATTTTTTTTCTCAATCGAAGGAATTATCTGTACAGCAAGAGCCTTTCTTATCAATCTGAAATTCTCAGTCTTGGTTTTACATAAAAAGCATTGACATAAACTGTGAGCAAACTAGACAGACCCAAAAATCCCGAAAGTTAACTTACACAAACACACACACAGCAAATTAAGCCATGATTAGTACCGGGATTGATGCACAGAATACAACTCCTTTGAGTATCATTAATAGAATATATAATATTGTCAATCTACAAGTACTATTCAGTGAGTTCCGAGATTATTACTGAAAGAGCAGGAAAATAGTAATTGTATATTACCGACGGATTCAATTCTTACCCATAATTAACTAAGAGGCACTAGTTCACCCTCAGGAATAAAATCAAAGAAAAAGCCACCACAAGCAATCTTTCCTTCTGAAAAAGTTTTTACAGATGTACCATTTCTCTTCAGTCTGTGACAAATTCTGTCTGAAGAAATTAAGTAAAAACTTCTCGTGCAATTTATGACTGGTTTAACATTTTTCAAAGCAAATTGTCTCTCATTAATGCCAAATTCACTGAGATGTTAAAAACATCAATCTAAAATGTACTGAAGAGATGAGAAGGGTAAAAAACCTGGGCCATCCTGGTGAGATTTTATACTGGGACATAGATCTTTCTCTGATAACTTGAGTGGACAAGGGTTAAAGATTTTAGAAACTAAATGTAATCAATCCTTTAGCAATATGTAAAACATTTTATAACCAAAATCCTAAAAAATAATTAATGATAAACACATCAAAAATCTGATAAAAACAGTAATCGTATTTAAAAATTTTTTTTTTCACTAAAAAATTATTTTTTTATGAGTCAAAAATGTGCAAAGAGGGCATTTGGGACAAATCCATTCAAAATAGACATAAAATTATTAGTAATAAGACGTAGTGTTAACTACAGATTAAATCCAAAACTGATAAATCCTAGGTAGATTGTAAGCTAATATAATATCAATGAGAACTCTGAGATCCCAAATTAATATAAAAAGAAAGGTAAATCTTGTATTCATTCAGAACAATTTTAAGTCCAACATATAACCACATAAAGTCCATGCATTATTGAATTAGATGGATACATTGAAAGGTACCATTTTAAATCCAACAGTACTATCCAATTGTAATCATTATTATCAAAAATTATTTCATAACTTTGGTTCAAAAGAGACCCAAACACAATGTTTCTGGCTCATACAGTGGACATATTTGCATTGGCAGTATCAGTAATTGTTTTGCATAGCTGGGGTGATGTATCATATTTTTACTTTGTTTAACCACTGAGACTTTGTTGACAACCACAGTGGCGCTAATGGTTTGTATTCCATTGAACTGGTAAAGACCTGATTATAGTTACCAATCTTCAACAAACAATTAACGTAGACAGCCAAGTTTTTTATTAGTATTAAAAGGATGTATCTTGATATCATTAATACAGTACAATGTTTTACCATTATCCACTCCTTGTCCAAAATTTGAGCCTCACAAATTACTTCTATATGAAACAAAAAAGACACCAAGACACTAACAATTGACAAAAAACACATCTTTAGTAATTAAATAAACGGAACTGGAATAGAAAACCACCAAATGTCACTAAATATCAATGTAAAGATTTCCAACAAAACCACCCACAATCCTTTGGACAAAGCAGAATTACCTGATAAACAAAAATGGTTTGAGCAAATTGGTTAACATAATATCTTTGTTAAACATCTATTTAAAATAGTAGAAAAGGAAAATACAAAAATAAACAGCCATATACGGGAGCACAAGGCACACTAAAACACACACCAATAAACAAAACAACTCTAATAATGCTTGTAAATCAATTACCATTAAAATAATGTTTCATTCTAACCTCTTATTTCAAAAATAAGCGTTTTTATTTGACATATCAGAGCAAGACCCAGACTGACCGCTCCTTCCAATAGTTGCTGAACAGGGACTACATTGATAATCTCGAACAACACTATAGCACAGATTCAATACAGTCCATCATGGCAAAGAAATAAATCCATTCATTTCATATATGATTTTAGTTTATTAAAGAGCACATTAAACCCATTTAATATTATCAAGTCATAAAATTGTACAAACAGAAAAGGGATAATGACAGAGATTATCTACCATGAATAAATCTTTTTATGTCACGTAAGAAATTTACAATATCTAAAATTTGCTGACTATACAAGCAAAAGATCAGATAGAACTAGGAATGAGACTTTATCCCAGAATTTATTCAGAAGTTAAATTTGAACATTGAAAAAATCTTTAAACATTTTACATACAATAATAAAAAGTTGTGAATGTTAGCAATGAATACTACATGATTCATTAAAAACAAAAAGCACTGGTAAAACATATTAAATTTTAAGCCCTGAAATCCACAGGAACAGAAAAAATTAACATGAATTCTTTAAAAAGCTTTTAAATACAGTCCGGATGATATAAAGACCAAGGAGAGAGAAGAGTTTTTTTCAGAGCATGTCTGATTAACATTGAGGACTCCAGTCCACCCTGACTGTAGGGAATGTCTCCTAACAGACCTGTAGGGTAGCCTGACATTGGCGAGGCCAACCTGAAAAATCATATATTTTTCAATGGTTGTTTAGAAAAAAAACAGACAATACATAACATAAATGAGTTATCCCAGTATTTTGGTGCTGTGTATAATGTATAAATCTTTCCACTAACATGGGTTTTTTTCACACAGATTTTAGTGACCCAGATTGTGAATGCACAATCTATGGTCAATGATGCCATTTTATAACTAGAGTTCACACTAAACTGTTTAAATACACACCCTGAATTACCAATAAAATAAGTAAGGTTAAATCGCAGAAACTCTTTGAACAAAAGCACTTTTGTATGCATGTATGTCAAAATAAAGTTATGATGTTTGCAATGCACTTGTAAGGATCTATAAATTAAAAAAAATTCAATCTAAGAAAAATAGGGCACATCACTTAACACGAGCTGTCAGAGGACAGCACCTCCCGCCTATTCAAAATTCTTATTGGTAAATCAAATGAAATCGATTCAAATCTACCCTCACACACCCTGTATATAATAAGTCAACAAGAGCCAGTGATGCCACAATATACGCCGCCACAAAATATAAAGACCACGAGGGTCTTTTAATCATTGCATTTTTTGAACATTTCTGTAAGCATAAGCTCATAATGAAGTCTGTAAGGACCAATAAATTTACTGAACAGCGATAGAACCATAAAATTGCTTCCAATATGACAATAGGTCAAATATGCAGTATCAATATGAATCCTTTTTTCATTTCTCCGCAAAACTCTTGCAAAAAAATCACTGTCCATAAAATCCCTGCTTTATGCACTTTTACACTGTTTGGAAACTTGGTTGTGTTTTCAATAGACCATGTTTAGAAAGGCATACTATTGCAAATATTAAGAAAATCAAAATCCTGCTTTGTGCATATCTACCAGTATAGTAATGACATTGCCCAAGTTTTGAAAAGAATAGTTCAGAAACATACAAAAATTTGCATCACACAAAGCTGAAATATCAATCACTACAATGACTAAGTTTCAAGGACACAAATCATTTAAAAATCAATGGTCCGGAAAAACGCCACTTCGTGCACATCTACCCATTATATAATGACACTGAACAAGGTTGAAAAGATTCATCAGAATTAGGAGGAGTTGCGTTCACAAGGCTGCAGGACTCAATCACTACAGAGAACAAGTTTCGAAGGGACACACATCTTGTAAAAATCAATGGACCTGAAAATCGCCACTTCCATGCACATCTACCCAGTTATAGACATGACATTGACCAAGTTTTGAAAAGATACTTCAGAAATGTAGGAGGAGTATGCGTTCACAAGGCATCAATATCAATCAGCTACCGAGACTAAGTTTCAAGTGGACACAAATCTTGTAAAAAATCGAAATGGACCCGAAAATCGCCACTTTATTCACATCTACCCGAATATTAGAAAAACTAATACCAAGTTTTATGAAAAGATTCATTTCAGAATGTATGAGGAGTTGCGTTCAAAGGCTGCAATAACAATCAGCTACCGAGGACCTAAAGTTTCAAAGGACACAAATCTTGTAAAAATCAAATGGACCGTAAAATTGCCACTTCATGCACATCTACCATTATAGTAATGACATTTAACAAGTTTTGAGAAATATACAATCAGAAATGTAGGAGGAGTTGCGTTTCACACAAGGCTGCAATATCGATCAGCTACAGAGACTAATTTTCAAGGGCACAAATCTTGTAAAAAATCAATGGACCGGAAAATCGCCACTCATGCACATCTACCCATTAATGTAAATGACATTGAAAAAGTTTTGAAAAGTTTCATTCAGAATGTAGGAGGAGTTGCGTTCACAAGGCTGCAGTATCAACGCTACAAGACTAAGTTTCAAGGGACACAAATTTTGGGTAAAAACAATAAACCGGAAAATCGCCACTTCATGCACATCTACCCATTTATAGTAATAAACCTAAAACCAAGTTTTGAAAAATTCTTTCAGAAATGCCCGGGGGATTGCGTTCACAAGATATGGACGTACGGACGGACGGACGGACGGACGGCCCAAACGGAGAAGATGACCCAATATACGACCGCCTCCGGCGGCGAAAAAATGATAATCTTGAAAAGTCAAATTTAACCCTGAAAAAGTGAATATGTTATTAAGTCAAAATCAACCCCAAGCAATTTAATGAGACAGTGTATGCAAAAATTTTACCAAAAAAATCCAAGTGTACATGTATTGAATACAGTCAGAGTTATCTACCTTGGTTGTCTGAAAACCCTTTTAGCATGTTCATAAACTTTCATGTAAATCCCAAATGAAGGGTTAAATTGAGATATAAGCTGGATATAGCTTGCATGCAATTTTTTACCCAAATTTTCTAGCGGAAAAACCAAATTATCTAAGTTAAAAGGCCATAAATTACTTAAATTTATTCAAGGGGTTTATCTACCTTAAATTGCCCGATGCCCCTGACAAATTATAAACTTTCAAGTCAATACCATAAAAGGTTTATCGGGGTACAAGATACGGGGTTTTTTGGGGGTTGGAAACCTGCCCTTAACAACAAATCTGAACTTTGGGGTTTTCATCCCTGCATGGAAGTGTTTTTTTTGTGTTTTTTTTTTTCATTTCAAACCTGCCCAGGTGTTTAAAGGGTCTTAACGATCGCCCAAAAACAGATTAGTAAGTTAAAAAGGGAGGAAAATTAAAAAAAGTGTCCCTTTTTAAAATTTTCATCCACTGTTTAGTGACAAGAATAAAGGCATCAGGACCCCCAGACGCATGGCTACCCCCTCCAGCAGCTGGGGAGAAAGACATGTATCCCCCTTTAAACTGTTCAGTATCTCAGAAGATGGGAGTATCATCAGGGTACGCAAAATAAAAACATGCATATTCGCCCATGATGCTCCTCAAATTTTAGCAGACAACTCATAACCATCAATAAGTTTTCATTTAATAAATTCCACTATTTTATCCAAACAGTTTTTTGAGAAAAAAATAAAAGGATAAAATAAAATAAAAAGATAATTGTGTTTTCTGTATACAAGATGTTCTGTATTGTACAAAACCCAAATTTTAAATTGAAAACAGAAGCCACTTTTCCATTCTATCAAAATCAGTCACGATTTTTTTTCAAATTTCAGATTTACTACTTTCTGAACAATATAACAAAAATATTTTTACTATACTCCCTTAATGAAAAATAAGAGGGCCCCCCCCCCAAAAAAATTTGGCCCTGTGTCGCCAAACCCGATTAAGATGACGTTTTAGGCAAAATGACAAAAAATCTGGCATCTGAAGGGGTTTTTTAACAATGACTAAGTGGCCTACATATTTGATCCCACCTGAATTTACCTTGGGGACCTAGTTACCCAACATGACCCCCAAATTTTGAACTCATCCGAGATATCATGTAGACAAACATCCTGACCAAGTTTCATGAATATTGGGTTAAAACTGTAGCCTGTAAAGGTTCACAAGGTTTTTCTAAGATTGACCGGTGAAACCCAGTTTTTGACCCCACAAGACCCATTTTCAAACCCCTCCGAGATATTATGTAGAAAAAACATCCTGACCAAGTTCATTTAAGATTGGACCAAAACGGGCCTCCAAAATGTTCACAAGGTTTTTTTCTAAGATTTGACCTGGTGACCTAGAATTTGACCCCACATGACCCATTTTCAAACCCATCCGAGATATCAAGTAGAAAAAACAACCTGACCATGTTTCATGAAATTGGTCCAAAACTGGGCCTCTAGAGTGTTCACAAGGTTTTTCTAAGATTTGACCTTGGGGACCTAGAATTTGACCCCACATGACCCAATTTCGAATCACCAAGATAAACCCGTAGACAAACATCCTGACCAAATTTTCATGAAGATGGGGCCCAAAAATGTGGCCCAATTTTTTACAAGGTTTTTCTAAGATTTGACCTGTGACCTAGATTTTGACCCCACATTACCCCATTTTCAAAACCCCTCCGAGATAACATGTAAAAAAAACAACCTGACCAATTTCAAAAAGATTGGTCCCAAAATTTGTGCCTCTAGAGTTTTTTACAAGGTTTTCTAGGATTTGACCCGGTTACCTAGTTTTTGACCCCACATGACCCATTTTCTAACCCATCCGAATATTATGGGAGACAAACAAAAATGACCAAGTTAAGAAAAATGGGCCAAAACGGGTGGCCTCTAGAGTTTTTACAAGATTTTTTCTAAGATTTGACCTGTGACCTAGTTTTTGACCCCATATACAAAATTTTCCCGAACTCTTCAGAGATATCATGTAACAAACATCCTAAACCAAGTTTCATAAAAATTGGGCAAAAATGGGCCTCTAGAGTGTTCACAAGGTTTCAAAATTTGACCTGATGACCTAATTTTGACCCCACATACCCATTTCAAACCCATCCAGATATCATGTAGACAAACAACCTGACCAAGTTTCATGAAGATTGGTCCAAAATTGTGGCCTCTAGAGTGTTCACAAGTTTTTCTAGATTTGACCCCGTGACCTATTTTTGACCCCACATGACCCATTTTTCTAACCCATCCGAGATATTATGTAGACAAACATCCTGACCAAGTTATTAGAAGATTGGCCAAAACTGTGGCCTCTAGAGTGTTTACAAGATTTTCTAAGATTTGACCTGGTGACCTAGTTTTTGACCCCATAGACATAATATCGAACTCATCTGAGATATCATGTAGACAAACATCCTGACCAAGTTTCATGAAAATTGGGCCAAAACTGTGGGCCGTCTAGAGTGTTCACAAGAGTTTTTCTAAGATTTGACCTGGTGACCTAGAGGCAAACAAAAGTGAAATCTGGCGTTTTTTTCAATTTTAAAAGGGCATAACTCCTGACCTAAGGGTCCAATTTCAGCCATAATCCAACTTAGCCAAAATTTGATGGTTATGAACATTGTTATAAAATTTAAAGACAATGACCTAAAAAATAAAGATGCTAGAGTGCAAACAAAGTGCAATCTGACTTTTTTAAATAATATAAGGGGTGTAACTCCTGACCTAATGGTCCGATATCAGCCAAAATCGAACTTGGCTGAGATTTTTTGGCTATAAACAATATCATTAAGTTTGAATGCAATTGCTAAAGAAATGAAGATGCTAGAGTGCAAACAATGTGAAATCTGGCTTTTTTGGAATTTTAAAAGGGGCATAACTCCTGACCTAATGGTATGATATAGCCATAATCGAACTTGGCCGCGATTTTATGGTTATTAACATTGTTATAAAGTTTGAAGATAATTGCTCATGAAATAAAGATGCAAGAGTGCAAACAATGTGAAATCTGGCTTTTTTTAATTTTAAAAGGGGCATAACTTTTGACCTAATGATACCATATCAGCCATAATCGAACTTGGCCGCGATTTTATGGTTATAAACATTGATATAAAGTTTGAAGATAATTGCTCATGAAATGAAGATGCAAGAGTGCAAACGAACAAATTGTGGACGACGGACGGACGGACGACGGACATTCATCGATCCTAAAAGCTCATCCTGAGCACACGTGCTCAGGTGAGCTAAAAATACAGAAATTACTTTTACAAAATATTCTTTCTTCTTTACAAAAAGACAGTGAAGTCAATTACTCCATGTTTAAGACATTCTACTTATGCCTGACAGTGCTGACCCCTACTCACCTTGCCTGTTGGTAATTTCCCTGTCACCTGTCTGCCTACCGACATTATCAGGCCTAGAGCCATGGAATAAGCAACCACACTGAAAACATACCCAGATCAAGTATATAGATTAGAATATTAGTACAAGCTATCACTGAATGTAAATCACACCTTTATTAAATCTCAAATACTAAAGGTTTTCTCATTATTTTTGGGTGCCTGGATAGCATAGTATTAATTTGCCTCGCTTCTCACCAATGTGTCCTGGGTTTGATTCCTGGTCACGTTAGAGGATACAGTTGTCGCCCATTCAGATATGTGGGTTTCTCCTGTTTTCTCCCACAATAATGACCATATACGCCGCCACCAGAACCATCAAGAGTGATTAATACAAGAATGTTCTTTGGAACACATGTGTCACTTGCTGAAGCATGAGGGAAAAAGTGTTACAGACAGACAGACGACAGAAAAATGATCCCTTGGGTGTCACCTCTGCTTACAGCAGGTGACACAATAAGTTGTGATAACTTGTTTCGTAATCCATGTAAAATAAAGTTTAAACTTATTATTAGCACAAGCAGATAACGAGCCAGTTATATACTAGTACATAAAGAAATCATCAACCCATTACAGAGGGCATTCCCATATGACAGCTGCTAAGGAAGTAACTTATGCCTCCAAGGAAACATTCTGTGAAGACTGAGAACTGCTTCAGTCTGTTCTGGCTTTTCTATGATTTAACAAGGTGTGATGTGGAACTTGCCAATTTTTAAAGATTTGTTCAAATTAAATCCAAATTACTGAATAGTTACACTGGAATAAAAAAAAATGATCAATGATTTACCTAGTTCACACAAAATAACACCGTTTATAAGCGGCTGATCTGGTCATAAACGGAAACTAACCCCATCAGTCAACAATGGGTAAAAACTGGGCTTCACTATTCAACTTAACAAAAACTTGACAATTCTGTGGTGTATCCATGTAGTCAACAGTTCAGGTAGTACAATGATACACTTGTATGAGGTCAACTGGAGTCACACCTGTATACAGACTTACCTTGACCCCCGGGAGAGGGGCATCAGGTTATAGAAGTAGTAGGACAGGGACAGTATAATGTTCACCACAGAGTCCATATCCTGCAAGGGAGATAACCACATTCATACAGGCATATAGTGTCAACACAAACGGTATCAGAAAGAACTTAAATTTGTTCCCCTACAGAGTTTTCTTACAAGGTGGCAGTGATTAAAATACTTTCTTGCAAGTATCGTCGTGTCATATGTTTTCATGCACATACGTTTTCGCACAGTATCGTAATTACCGGAATTCCTATTTACACAAGCTATGATTATGTCATTAGTGTCGGTATTTTCTTTATCTGATTTGCAACTATTGACAGATCATTAGATGTGTGGAAAATACAGTTGTCAAGAGTAAAAAAGTAAAAAGATTAGAGGCATAGTCCTGTGTAAAGAAAAAAACTTATTACATTAAAGCAGATTATAATATATACCCCCCTAAAACTTTTAATGAATGCATTTCCCTCCATATTTTTTATCGTCTGGTTACCGCAATCTATCAAACCGGTCATGTGATTGTCATAAATAATAAATAAAATGTTATGTCATAGGGTATATTGTTGCTTTTTTGGAAAGTAACAAGCTTAAATATAAGGATAATTTCTTACATGTTTTTATGCTTTTGACATATTCTAGGTGGTAGCATCAGTATTACTGAAAAAATGTTTTCAATCCTAACGTGAAATTTTTTATACTAATTACGTCTGTAATGTCACTAACGGAACATTTTTTCTCTCCATTTTATTTACAAAATCACGTGGTATAGCCCACTTGACAATGCCATGTTTAGAGTAGAGGAAATTCATTTTTTTATTTTGAAAAGATACCTAATTTGACCTTAAACATTGATAAACTTAAATTTGTTGAGATTTTTACACTTAACATACAACTGAAATAATTATAAGTATTTGGAAACAATATTAACAATGATGAACGCCAGAAAACACCCCTTAATTATAGCATGGCATGTAGTGCGCGAAAACATATGACGTAATACACAAGTTACCTAAGTTTGGGGTATCCCCTAAAAATGTCTGCTGCTTCGTGAAAATACGGCCTACACCTATGATATTTCGTTGAAAGAGAGCAAATACACCAAGTTGCAGCCAAGGTAGTTGCGTGAAAACCCATGACTCCGGGATAAACTGGGGTCCGTGACAATAAAATTTGATGTTAGTCATTAAAATGTTGCCCTCATAGTGTCTACTAATTTTTTATCTGCACAATAAAACAAAAAAAATAGCCATACTAATGCATTATACATCTTCATCACTTTTTGTGAAGAAAGAAATAAAAAAAAAAAAATGCCAACTTACATCTTAGAATTTAAATATACAATTTTTCATTTGCACAAAGTTTAATGAAATGGACCCCTTGAACACTAATTGGGCAAATTTCCTAAAGCACACCATCAGTGGTAGAATTTACAACCTTGCCCACTTTAATTCTTGACTGCTTTACAGGCATTTCATTCCACTGTTGTGTCTAAACAGGTGTTTTAACAGAACACATCATAAGCTTTGCATTTTAACAGCAAACTATGATTACTTCACAATTCAGTGTGAGGCTTTAATATTTTGAAAATAGTATCTTGTCTTTTGAAAATGGTATCTTGACTTCTTCAAAGTGTGAAAAATCCACTCCATAGTGATCCTTGTCACTGACAAAATAAAGTGTTACGCAACACTTCACTACATGTACAGCATTTAAATATTTAACCTTAACCTCTTGAATATTCATATACACATTCATGACTTGATGCATATTATTATACTGAACTTTAAATGAAATATGAAAAAAAACATTTTTCCATATTATTATATTGACTAATAAGTGCTTGCGACACCACTGCTGTCAATATCTACTTTTTATTTAGAAACATGGATATGAATTAATAGGGTTCAATAAGAATCTCTAAAAAAGTGTCTGACCATGACTGCCAGAAATTACACTTACAGCCACCTTACTGGAGGCCCCCTCTGCGGATCTCATCTTAACGGGTTTTATATATAGTCCATCTCTGATGGTAATCCCCTGTCCGGGGTCCGGATATTGGGCCCCTTTTATGTAACAATATCTGTTGCCCTAAGAAAAAAACCCTTATTTAACATAATTACACTATTAACATAACTATTTTTAAAGTCATGAAAACCCCAAAAAATTTTTTTCCCTAAATTTAAAAAAATTCTTCATTTATGTTTTAAACCCAAGCAAAGAAAAAAAAACTGCGTGTTGAAATTAGTATTCTATTTTTTTTGGGGGCCTTTTACTAAAGTAGTCTGCACTCACTCATCAGTCAATGCTGTACCGACCAGTCCTGCTTAACCATTACATTGGCACAAACCCAACACCAGAAGATACACCAGTTATAGATATTTTGGTATCTGCAACGAGGCTCTAAACCACGGACAAAGGGGCCGGTGAACAATTTTTTACTAAACAGTTTTTGTAACTTTTAACATAACAAAAATTATAATCCATGCATAGGAATATTGAAACCTAGAAAATACTTTAGCGTAAAAACTTTATCTTGATGATTTATGAGCATATTTTTTTTAATGACCACTCAATACAAAAATATATTTTTAAAATAAATTTGACCATAAACAACCCCCTTATTAAATTTTTTTTCCAATTTTCAATTTTTATTTCTCATTCAAGATGAAGTCCCCCATCAAACCCCTTTAAGCAATAAAACACAGGGA
The DNA here is from genome assembly GCA_021229015.1 of Solen grandis. Lineage (NCBI taxonomy): Eukaryota > Metazoa > Mollusca > Bivalvia > Adapedonta > Solenidae > Solen > Solen grandis. Next base: position 4,076,686 of record CM037790.1, on the reverse strand, counting down.
CCACCTACACTCATCAGTGAGAAAGAAGCGCCCCCTCCAGGCAAATCCTGTCGCACGTTCCTCAGACTGGGTACCTGCGTTGACACTACAAAACCTTTTTGACTGGACGGGAAACTCGAAAATAAACACACGGGGAAAACAAAGGTGAAATAAACCCATTTGAAAGGAAATAGAAGATTATGTACAAACTATATTGACAAAAAAACATGTATTAGGCTTCATTTTAAAGGGAAATACAGATTGTCGGGGGGTAAAAAATCAATAGACCATTATGCCCTAAGGATTTGTTTTTTAATAAATAACAGTAAAGTATCAGCATTTCCTTAATCTACGCCCAACTAGCCATCCCTCTTACTAAAAGGATAAACAAGTACAATTCATACTGCAGTAATTACTCTTTTTTGAATAGGATGGGTGTAAAGTGAGAAAGTTCAAGTGTATTTTGATTATCAGTTTGCAAACTTCCCTTCACTCTCTAACAAGCTTTTAACATAAAAAATTTCTCACCCCCTTTCAGCTGTATGCAGACATATGTGTGTGAAGTTTTTTTCTGTGTAAAAATGAAAAACAGAATATTTTTTCCCAAATTTTCAACAATGCCCTTTTAAAACCCCCACTGCTGGACCACACTTTTTTCAGAAAGTCACTGAAGTTTTTTGGCCCTTGCAGGTTTTTAAATCTACCACCCACTAGGGATCTGTAGTCATGGGCGCTGAAATATTTATAAAGTCTCTTTAAAAAAACATTGATTCCATTTAATTACACAACATTTGACACTTTATGTTTGCTTTTGTTTTGGAAATCTACCACTCCTAAAAGTCAACGAAAATGCAATAATAACAGCTGTGGGAAAAACCCCCAAGTTTCCCTTTTAAAAACTCCTCTACTTCAAGTCAAAAAAAGGCTTCCCACATGAAAAATTTGAGGGATCTGCTGGGACGAGACGAGAGAAACAGGGGCTAAGTACAGAAACATTGATTGTAAACACTTAAGTCATTTGAGGCTCCGTTTATGTTTTGCAGTAAACAGTCAAAACCCAAACTGAAAAGCTGGGTCACCAAAAAAAGCAAAATCCCATTTCAAGTATTGACATCAAGGACCCACACATGACTGAAAGGAACATAGGTTAATATCTTCAAATAAAACATAAAAGCTTTGAAAAAGGTGGCGTAGCATTGTCAAATGAAAACAAATAAGAAAACCTTCACATAAAATACTTTATCAAGTCACAGGACGGGGAACTAAATGCATTGTGATAACTACTGGAGCCAAACTATATTCAGAAACTGGAACCCAAAACCCCAAAGGTAATAAAAACGGAACCACTCCCCCATTGGTTTTCGAAACACATTTTTAGAGGGGCAGAAAAGACTAACGAAAATCAAATTATACTCAAAGGAAAGGAACCATTATAACCCTTTTAAAGACAGGGAACAGAATCTTTACAAGTCACGGGAAGATCATGGACAGCAATCTAGTCAATTAAAAAAAAATAAAATGTTCCATAAACCATCACGGCTGAATTTGTGCTTTTAAACCATGACCCACCAGGTCAAAAATTTTGTGTCAGCATTCTTAAAACATTCCCAAAAATAAATATATGAAAGCCGAACCAAACACATCAAAACTGGAACCAATACACTCTATATAATCAAGACAGCAGTTGTAAACTAAAGTGCTCATAACCAAAATCAAGCCCCAGGCAGGGACCGGGTACTCATAACCTTCGTGATAAAACCCCTTTATTACGCAAGGTCGGGACATATACTCCTTAGCGCAGGTAAACAATTCAGAACAAGCAGGGAACCATGAACAGTATAATAACAACCTGTAGGGTCAACAAGCAAGGAACCATGAGTTAAAACCTTACAAACACCAGGGCAAAATGAAAAAATCCAACCTGGGGCCAGGAAAGATAGACTTCCCCATCCCATCTTTTTTTTGAACAAAAAAACAAACCCCCCTAAAAATAAATAATGGAACAAACAATAGTCTCAGGACAACTTAAAGGGATACTCATGTAAACATACAAACAGAAGAATAACTGGTGGTTTTTTTTTTTTGTGTTTTTTTTTTTATTGTTTTAAAAAAATCATATAAGAAAAAACCACGACCCTCATATAAAAAATTTAAAATAGAAAGCCAATGCTTCAAAAAAAAGAAAACCCTCATTCGGAGTGCCTTAAATTATTAAATGGTTTTCAAATGAATCGAATATGTTTTAGCCCAACTTTCATTATTTGCAACTAAAACAAGGAAACTTTCTGACCAAAAAAGACCAATTTAGTACTCCCTACAGAGTACCAGTAGACATTCAACTGTTCACAAATCCCCTTAATCTTTAAGAGCGAGTAAATATTTACCGATATACCACTTTTTCAAAACTTTTAGGTCAGATTTTGGTATCACACTATCTTTTTTGGTTTTGGATGACAAAACAAACATTGAAAACAGAGTTCAAATAAAAATCATCTGATGCGATGAAATCTAGGGAAAAAATGGTTCATGGCTTGCTGATAACATTAAAAATTAAAACAATGACCCAGACAACCCTAAGAAAATAAAAATTTTTTTTTGGGCCCTATAAATCTATTAAAAATTTTTTTGACCTATTTTTAGAATTTACTTTTACAGAAGTCAAAAAAAGATAGAAATAAGGGAAAAAAACTTCTAGAAGAATTTGCTTCCAATACCTAAAATTTCAAGAAATGATAAGGAAAATAAAAACCAAGTCTGGAAAGTGGGATAAAAAAGCAAAGATTTGATGCTTAAAAAAGTTTAAACATTTGAACAACATTGAATACAAACAAGTTCCAAATATATCAATCGTCTTGAGTTCTGTGGCAATGAAAAAGTGTCCGGGAACACGGAGAAACCCATTTAACTTCAAAATGAAAAAAAAATCATATATTTTCCAAACAAAGTAATCAATTCAAGAAGAAATAGATCCTTTTTCATATCTCCTATACGAAGATCCCTGAAATACAATGATACCAATCCATCTTCCTAAACATCACCACAAAAAGTTTTTTATGAGACAGAACATCCCCCTTAGAAAGGCATTCAAGTAAGCTTAGAGTGACAATCGGGAAATTACATTCTTCACTTTTAACCCTTGTCACTTGAGAGTCTTCACACGTCTGGCTCCATCTATATCCCCCTCCACGGGCCTCTTTGGCTGACCAACCACTGAATAAAAATAAACCTATGCCCCAACCCCACAAGTCTTCAATAAATGTTTCAAAACTAGATTGATTTTTTTTTTTTAATTTTAATATTGTTGCAACAGTCAATACCCCGTCCGGGCTAAATACGGGTTTGAGGAAGACCCTGAATGCAAAAAAGGCATCCGGTAAAACACCACCAACGCAACCCAGCTGAAAGGCTCTTCATATAAAATTTGAATGACCCGCCGGGACTTGAACCCACGCTGGGGGGGCTGAGAGTATTAAAGTCAGCATTTTAAACCCTCTGGGCCACAGGCCCCCCATTTCAAAATAGATAAAACTCACAATATTTTTAAAAGAAGACCAATCCTGAATTTTTAAAAAACCCGACCAAACCCATTATGTTTCAAAATTGACCAACCCCTAAAATACCTCAAAATTACATCAAAATCAGTTTGGGCTAAAAAAAACCACATGATTCCTATCAAATTCACATCACATGATTTAAACCAAAAATGTTTTAAAGAAAAGCCCTAAACCTAACACAAATTTTTTTTAAAAAATACTGATACGAAAGTATGTAAATTCAGTGTCATATCAGGAAAACAAACTTTGATCCCCCCAAAAATCATGTACATTTTTAGGAAACAAAATTTTAAGGAAAAAACATGTGTTGCCATTGTTTGGTTTTGTTTGGACATAAACAACTCCATTGAAAGCAAGCAGTCGAAAAAAATGAATAGTTTTAGGGAAAAAAACTTTGAAATTTAAAATTAATGGTCACATCTGGAACCAAGGAAAAAATTACATTACATGACAATTAAATTTAGAATAAAAATATATCCACCATTATGCATTTTCACTAGGGCCACCGCCCCCCACCTCATATTTTTTTATAAATAAAAGAAAACTGAGCTATACTTATGGTATTAATACCCCCCCTCTGAAAAAACAAAAATACAGATTTGAAAAAAGAAACAGTAAGTAATAGGAAAGGAAAAAGGGTTTTTTCTGTATAAACATACTTGATTTAATTTTAATTTTAATGTCAAAGTCATCAGAAAACATACCTGGGGTACAAGTAGTGTTCTAACATCACGCCCTGGACGGCATCAAACAGCACCACAATAAAACCCCCCCACACCAACCAAGAGATAGCTGAACTAACCCACCATAACACCATCCAGCTTGTAAGCACACAGTCACGAATCAAAACTCCAACTTTGCCCAGCGCAGTCATACCCTAGCTAAACATATCCCACAACAGTCCTTTTCAAAAATTCAAGGTCAGTAACCAATATTACAGGGAAAATATGGAAGGCTATCAAACTTATGACAGGCCAGGAGCAAGTCCACCCAGTTACCACGTAAAAGTAAAAATATGTACACTTTAGCCAGAGAAATAATTGAGGTCAACTTAAGAAGATGTCTATTCCAGTATGCCCATTGACAGACTGCAACAACAATCCAGACTGATACAACAGATGAGAAATAGTATTGAAGGGACAAGAACAAAACACAATATACATTCAAGAAAATCTCGGACTGGCCCTTATCAAACATGACATTTTTATAGATCCAAGTAACTTTAACTACCCAGGTAGATGGTTAACCACATTACCGCCTACTCCAATAACATTTATATAACTAGACAGAAATTTTTGACAAAATTTTTTAAATTTTTTTTACCTCTACCACCCTGTTGACATTGCAACCAGATTTCTGACATGGAATCAAATTCTTGCAATAGCTATAAAAGGAAACCATCCATTGAACACCCCATTAAAGATTTATGAAACTACCGGTTAGTCTAGGAAATAGTATTCAAATGAAAACTTGATGACTGACAGACGTCAGATGCCAGACATTTACTGATCAAATGAAAAACATTCAATGTCTGGAGAGGATTTATACCAATTCAATTTCTTGTTCAGGCGACTATAACAAAACCACCTCCCATGCTCGTTATAATTGTTTAAGAAAATAGAATTTACCCTGAAAATTCTGCCATTCCATTTTTATACTGGCAATATATGCACTTCTTTAAGAAATAAGCTATCAAGTAATTCAGTGCTTCACTCACCAAATTGATTGTTTTTGTCTTAAACCTCTCCATCTGGCTGAAGTAATACAGAAAAAATATACTCATATATATGTAATTAAGGATAAAATAAATCTGTTTTTGCTGAAATGTACCATTATTTGAATATTTTTCATTTTATTTTTGACTCATGGGATGCACAGGTAAATCGGTATAATTTACTGCTATATATTTTTCCAGATTAATTTTCATCTTTATTGAAGTATAAGCAGTTATGTCATGCGTATGAACATTTGTCATATGGTATGTAAACAATCTCAACCATATCATGTTATGATATCAAAAACTAGAATTATGCTTGGAGTGATGCCTGTACAATAGCAATCTGGTTCGTTACAGACAAAACAACAGGATGGCGAAAAGTTATTATCTACATATTCCATTCCATTCACCATCACCACCACACCACAATGTACCTAAACTTTTGTCCAACATCTTACATGCATTCCAAAACCCATACAATGTAATAAGATTTGGATCTTTAAATAAACCCTGCAACTTGTTTGTGAGATAAAGTAAAGAATAAATTTTTGTTCTAACTTGCCAAACAAAAATACTAAATCAAGCAATTGTCAAACATAGCAAGAAGTGTTTCATGGCACTTCCACCTGCTGAAAGAGCATGATTAGAAATTGGTACAAACAGACAGACGACAGACAAAAGGAAGTAATCCCTCTTTGTACCATCTTGCTTACAGCAAGTGAAAAAAACATCTACATCAAGATGAGAAATGTGCCCTATCATGGATACCCTACCTCGAAAGCAGTTGAGCAATATGTAAGGAAGAAGAGCCCCATGGCCAGATTAAGGCGACGGTATTCTGTGTGTATCCATCGTGTGACCTGCATCAACCAGCCAATCTTGTGAGCCCGACATATTCAAGTTCCTGGACAGGCCGGATAATCGGCCGACAAAGGGAAAAAGGGGGGGAAAGAAAAAAAAAAAAAAAAAAAAAAAAGCCCAAATCCAGTTTTTACCTATGTCTCCTGTTTATACAAAAAAAATTTCAATGTTTTTTCTAGCTAATAAATAAGCAACAGTGAAATAAAAAAGAACAACAAAAAAACAATTTAAGAATAGCATACTACTAACTGCATGGTAAGCAACTTCTGGGACAATAAATAAGAGACTTCTAATACCATAAGAATTTGAGTTTGATGAAATGGTTGTGTGTGATAATTGAGTTTAATGTCCCAACAAACAGTATTTCAGTCATTTCGAGTCATGTCTACATAGACAATAAAGTCGCCACCAATGCAGTATCATGCCTAGACAACTGTGAAACAGGTAAATGGAAAAGTATGAAGCTAGACTTACGTTGAAATGGGGTTTTATAGCCCGGCAGTATCCTTGTATTAGTTCTGAAAACACAGAATTAAAATCCAACACATCAAGACAGAAGCACTTAAACATGATATGTAACTATAGCTAACAATAAAGGGTAATAAAATACATGCCCGTTTTGAATATGGAAGGAGAAAGAGGATTTGACACGATCCTATTTAATTGATAAACAAGATTTACATGTAAGTTCCCGACTTCCTGTTTTTGCGAAATACACACGGTTGCATAAAAGTCAATGGGAGAGTCAGTCAACTAATTGTGTTCGTGACTTCATATTCTTTATTGCAATGATTCAGAATTAAAATTAACTCATTCTTACCGGCATTACTAATTGAAATAACGCCACTGCAACATATGCTCCTTATTTATGCATAAACATGTATTCATCATAGAAACTGCTAATCTTACATTCACTTTTAAAATTCTGCCAAGTTGCCTAACAACTACAGTGACTAATTTTTCCTAATTGGGTGAAAACCCTTAACAATAAGACTCAGAAATAACTCACCTGGGAACTCAAATGTAAATTCTTCATCCAGTGGTTCCTTATATTCAACAGACAGTCTTGATCCGATCCAGGGTCTCAATGCTGGACGAAGATTGTAATGTAAATATCGTGCATACCTCTGCAAAAAATCACAGATTTTAAATCCAGGTAGAAGCAATAAAAAAAATTTACAGCGTTACATTTCCTAAAACAATTCGCAAAAAAAAAAATAAACCATGGGTAATCCATTTGTGTGATTGGAAGTAGAGCTTCATGTAAAAACAAAGTTTATGTAATGTAATGGGTTTAAACCTATCTTTATTTGTTAACCCATTCCCCATATAGACACATTAATTTTATTTGACTTCACTCAATAAGGTACCTACATAAAGGGTCCTGATCTGTCCAAAAACCACCATTAAACCATACCAAATTTAATTACAAAATCCTCATTATCCAGACCACTGAGGAGCAGGCGAACTGTTTTTTATGCGTTCGCATAAGTTCTTTTCATGTATTCCTCAATTAGGACAGGGTTAAGTATAATGACAATTTTCTTACATAGTGACATAAGAGGGCTTGGCAGTTATTGAATTTTTTTTATGGTAGTGAATCTTTATTAAATAACAATGGAATTACTAAATCACCTGTACGAATTGTAAACTTAGTTGTGTTTTTATCAATCTTAAAAACAATGAATTTTTAAGCAAGACATCCTTAACTGCATAGTTTTATAACACCTTTACTTCATATAGACTCATATTTGACACTCTGCCAACAATCACTTTTGACATGCGCAAACAAGGTCAGATTACCAGAATGGTTTTAAACACTTACAAAAACATACCTTCGGTTTTAGATCGACCATTTTATACATCATATGAATGACTGGTTTATACAAATTGTTTAAAGCCCTCAAACAAGCCTCACCTCGCAGATAGTGGGCCATAAGAAGTCAGGGGCTGGCCTTGTATACCGGGGCCTGTTGAACCATCACCTGAATAACATCAATATAACCAAGCTTTGCATGGGAACTTAGTTATGTACAAAAAATGAATGTGGAAGAGTCAGGAGGGAGAATGTAAATACAAAAAAAATATAGGAAACTTATTATTAGTTGATATATATCAATCTAACTACTCAAACAAACAAGAAGCCTTTGGAAATGGATTATGCTCCACGAACTACACCTTTCTCACAAGATCAGTGCAATGTATCACCGTAGATCCGTTATTTTTGGTATTTTGTGACAATGGTATGCAATTTTAAATTCATCTGGCTTATTATAAGTCTATTAACAATAGTGGTTTTGCGAAGTGTCACAATATTACCGTTTTTTAGCGGTATGTTTGCTACAATACTATAATCGTGATATGATTTTTCCTATACCAGTATTTTAGAATATTCTAAGTATTCACAAAAATTGGCAATATCACAGTTCTTGTGGACTCTAAATCTCCACTATGACGTCCTCCACCATGAAGTTTCAAGGTTATTGTCTTAATAGTCCTGATATTATGCTTCAGACAAAAATTAAGTATGAAATTGTACAAAGGCAATAACTCCAAATCTATGAAGTCCAGTGTTATGGTTCTTGTGCATTGCAAATTTTCCCTTTATAAAATCTATCGCACCCAATAAGTTTCAAGTTTATCTATTTCAAAGTGCACGATTGATGCTCTGGACAAAAATTAAACAAGAAAAAAAATGCAATTTAACTAAGGGCAAAAATTCCACAAGAGCTGTCAGAGGACAGCAACGCTCGACTATTCAAAATGCTTGTTGTAAATCAAATGAAATCTATTTCAATTCTTGCCCTTCACATAACGCTGTACTTAATAATAGGTCAACAAGATGCTGTCATAGGACAGCACGCTCCGACTATTCAAAATGCTTGTTGTAAATCAAATGAAATCCTATTTAAATTCTTGCCCTTCATAGTAAAGTAAAAAATGATATACCTTGATAGTCTGATACCCCTTAAATAAATTTAAGATTGTCATAAATCAATCCATGCCCTAGTGTACTGAGACATAAGCACAAAAACACTGTGCATGCAAAACTTAAACCAAAAATCCATGATAGAAAAGGGCATAAATTTGCATCCGTCCAAAAGTAATCCTCCTGTTTTCTGATGACCCATGAAGACACACCTTAAACTTTCCTAGTCAATCCACAAGCCATTTTCTTAGATATACAGCGGATATAGCATGAATGCAAAACTTTAACCAAATTCTAAGTTAAAAGGGGGTCATAATTTTTAATTATTCCATCAAGTGTTATCCCTTCCTTTGTAGTATATACCCTAAACATATTAAAGATATTTCAAATCAATTCCATATGCCTGGACTTCCTGAGATAAAAGCATGAAAGTACCTTGCATGCAATAACTTAAACCAAATGTCAAAGTTAAAAAAGGAGCCATAACTTGTAAAAAATTCCATCAAAAGTATCAACCTGATATTAAGATACCCCTAAGCATATTAAATATGTTTCAAATCAATCCCAATGCTTGGAAACTGAATATAAGCAATGGAAATTACTTGCATGCAGAAACTTTAACCACAATTTCTAAGTTTAAAAAGGGCAATAATTTGTCAACATATTCCATTAAGAGTTATCTACCATGAGTCTGAAACCCCTAAATGTATTAAAGATATCTAATTCAATCCCATAACCTGGATACTGAAGATATTAGCTTAAAATACCTTGCATACAAAACTTTAAACCAAAATTTCTAAGTTAAAAAAGGGCCATAACTTGTAATATTTCCATCAAGAGTTATCTACCATGAAAGTATGATATCCCCTTAACGTAATAAAGATTATTTTCAAATCAATCAGCCTGGATACTGAGATATCAGCAATGAAGTACCACTGCATGCAAACTTTAACCAAAATTCTAATTTAAAAAAAAGGTCGAAATAATTTGTAAAAAATTCTATCAAGATGTTTATCTGCCACGAAAATATGATACCCCTAAACATATTAAAGATGTTTCAAAACAATCGCATGCTTGATACTGAGAAATAACAGAGAGTATCTTGCATGCAAAACTTTAACCAAAATTTCTAAGTAAAAAAGGGGCCATAATTGTAATATAATCCATCAAAGTATCTAACTTGGTTGTCTGATGCCCCTGAACATATTTTGAACTTTCAAGTCAAATACCATGATTGTTATTGAAGAAACAAACTTGACCGTACCTTGCACGCAAAACAGTTAACCAAATTTTTCTATGCAAGCAATACTTTAACCAAAAATTCAAAGTTAAAAAGGGGCCATAATTTGTATTAAATCAGTCCAATAGTTATCTACCTTGGTTTTCTTAGCCCTTGACATAATTATAAACTTTTCAAGTCAATACCATAAATGATATTGATAAAAAATTGGATAGAACCTTGCACGCAATAACTATAACCAAAAGGCTCAACGCCAACGCCGACCCGACGCCAGGGTGGACAACAATAGCTCTCATATTCTAACGACTAGTCGACTAAAAAATGATACACCTTGATATTCTGATACCTTAATATTTTTATGATGTCCTAAAATCAATCTATGCCTAGTTAGAGACATAAGCACAATAACAATGTCATGCAAAACTTAAACCAAAATCCAAGTTAGAAAATGCCATAATTAGCATAAATTCAGTCCAAAAGTTATCCCCTCCTTAGTTTTTCTGATGCCCCTGAAACACTCCTTAACTTCTAGTCAATTCCACAAGTAATTTCTGAGATATAAGCTGGATAGTAGCTTGAAATGCCAAAAAATTATAACCAAAATCTAAAGTAAAAAGGGTGGGTCATAATTTTTAATATATTCCATCAGTGTTTTATCTTCCTTATAGTATGATACCCCTAAACATATTAAAGATGTTTCAAATCAATCCCATGCCTGGATACTGAATATTAGCATGAAAGTACCTAGCAATCAAAACTTTAACCAAAATTTCTTCTAAGTTAAAAAGGGCAATAATTGTAACATATTCCATTCAAGATTATATACCATTGAAAAGTATGATACCCCTAAAAAACATATTCAAGATGTTCAAAATCATCCTATGCCTGAATACTGAATATTACATGAAAGTGAACAAAAAAATGATAAACCTTGGATAGTCTTATATCCCTTAATATGTGAATATGTTTATTAAGTCCTAAAATCAATCCCATGCCAAGTTAATGAGGACGCGTCATGCAAAAACTTTAACCAAAATATCAAGTTGTACATGTACTGAATACAGTCAAGAGTTATCTACCTTGTTATCTGATTCCCCTTAGATGTTCATAAATTTTTCATGTAATAACGATGAATGGTTATTGAGATATATAGCTGGATAGTAGCTTGCATTCATACAACCTTTTACCCAAATTTCTATTGCGTGAAAAACCCAAATACTAAGTTAAAAGGTGTCCATATACATTAAATTCAGTCAAGAGTTATCTACCTTGGTTGTCTGATGCTCCTGAACATATTTAATAAACTTTCAAGTCAAAACCAAAAACAAGAAATAAGGGTGGATAGTAACTTGCACGCAAAAACTTAACCAAAAGCTGCAACGCCGCCGCCAGGGCGACTACAATACGCTCATATTCTTCGAATAGGTTGAGCTAAAATATGATGTGAGCAGAGTATCGGTTTATTGTGCAATGCACTATTCGCCTTCATGAGATCTATCCACCTGCGAAGTGTCAAGTAAATAAGTTTTACACTTTTTTGAGGTATGCCTCCCGAAAAAAAAGTGAGACCGACGACAGATGACGGACACCGGAAGGACAAAAGCAGCATCTATATGCTCACCTTTGGGAGCATAAAAAATGGTATAATATTAAATTTAGAATTTGCCAACATGAAAGATATATAAACAAAATGAACTTTACCATGACCACTGAATGGTAAACCTGATCTAAAGCCTACCTATCTCCCCTAGAACCACATATAATGATCAATAACGTTTTCAAAATCTATTTAAAAAAGCCACTATAGAGGATCAGTTCCCATACCTTTGTGGCCTCCTTGACTCCAACGTAAGTACCTGCCCAAAAGCCACAGAGTACGTGCCCGCATGTAGCCACAGTTAACATTTGCTGCTCGTCCTCCCGCAAACATCTGCAGTAACAACAACACAAATGAGATTATGCCAACAGCACACCCATCTCATCTCTCCATCTGATTTCATGTCCCACTAAGAAAGAACCATTCCTCACAATTTTCTAAGATGGGAATCAAACTCATGATGTCAATTGAGGAGAGACAAAATGCATTACCACTATTCAATCTGGACGCCCATAAATGAGTATACAAGTCAAGGGCTATCCCAAAGTTTCTTGTTGTAATCACTCATGTGTCAATTTTTATTTGATATTTTATTTTTTTTTTTTTTAATTCTTTTTTTGTGTGTTTTTAATAAGAATTTAGACATTCGAAGATGAAAGCTATACTACAGGTGAAGGCAGGTTACCTGGAAGTCGTAGGCAGCAGCCTCTGGTCCCACTGTGGTAAGGAGGTCGCCCCGCACAGAAGACTCAGCACATGGTAGCGGTTTGATAGGCAAGCGGACTGGTAAATTTGCTCCGGACGCACGAGCATGATACCCACCTCCCCTGCAAACATATTGCTATCAATATTAAAAAGCATTGAAGTGACCAACACAAATTTTTATTAATAGACTTAAAACAAACTTTGTCAGTAACAAGTAATTTCTTTTTTTTCAATGTACACCTGGCTGGCATAGCATTGTCACAAAATTATATTGTAACAATTTGTGCATATAGTGACATACATAGAATATTTCTGCAGTCCATCCACCCCCTAAATTGTAATCATTGTCCAACAGGATTGTGGGAATTATATGTAAATGCAAACCATATATACTTAGAGCAAAGAGCCTTTACCTCGATGTCAATGGATGCTTGCAACTGCACTGGTGTCTTTTTAAAGCTTTGAAGGTTCCCTCATCAAAATTTAAAACAATGGATTTGCTTTGTGGATTATTGCAAACATACATAGGGTTAGTTTTCCTCATTCTGTCTCAGTAGTAAATACCTAAGTATTTCATTCCAAAACAAAAATATTGTTGTTAGTTACGTAAACACTCATGTTACTCAGTGGCACAATTCCTATGACTCAATTTCGATTTCCATGTTGGGGTGCGCACAATACAGAGAATTTAGTTTTTTCCTTCCTGTTTCCAAACTTTACTCCCAACCACACTCAGGAAGCCATATCGCGATCATCGAAGTCTATATGATTTGTATTCATTTTTAAATTGTTATTAAAGCTCTATCATATATACTTGCCAGAAAATTGTTTGTCTGTATGTGATTTCTTCAATATAAATAGTGAAATAAATGCTTACTAAACCAATGTGTCTCGTTTGTTTATATATCGCTGTGAATCACCCAGAACTGTTCAGTACTGAACTGTACTTAACATAATAATTCCATGACATGAATCACCAATACAACATTCGCATCAACAATTACAGAACAAACCAGACTGTCATTATTAAAAGCTACTACAATCACAGAGTTCCATTTTGGACAAAACTGTTCAGAAAAGTATAATTGTGTACTTCAATTCCATTGAAAGACCTTGCGACAAACAAGCAACACGGTACGTCAACGTTTGAAGACAATTACTCAAAATATTGGCCATAATGAACATTAACGTAACAATGCAAGCTGAATGTGATACTAGAGGTGTAATACTGATCAATGCAAGACTGACTATCGAAGCAGTAGAACTTATGTTACCTGTAGTACAATCACATAACCGCCAAAACACCCGCACTAAACAAAATGGTGGCCCCTCCTCGATTGTACAAAAAATAGTGCTGCGATTATGGAAGGAAATAGATATTTTACCAAGTCGTTGAACCACCAACTCGGGAGCACACTATACATGAGAGCTCACAAAACATGAGTGTTTTACGGTCATTAAGTAATAAATTATGTCGACTATGTAAAATGAAACATTTTTTGTAAGATGGAGATTAAAGAATATTTACCACATAGTTATCCGTTTACCTTCATAATGACTCTTTATTGATGCATTGGCCAAACAGAGCATACCAAGATAGGAGCTGCCTGATCTTGGTCTTCACTGGTTGCATCATACATAATATTTTTCTCAGTAATTACACAGATTTGTGTGGCAAAACAGAATCATTCATCATTTTAAGTTTATTGAATTAATATTCATAAAGTCAAAATTTATACATGAAAATACATGAGGCTTAAGAGTTAAATTTTGTTGAATTTCAGTTGCTTGTAAAGGTTATTCCTAAAGTAGTAGCATTACAAATGGACAAAACAGAGTCCACAAGTGGTGCCATGCTCACCTGTTTTACATTTTGATAATAAATTTCTAATTTTAAAAGGGCCCTCCAAAAAATAGAGCATTCCAAAATAAAACCACTTAAAACTTACAACTGTGTCTTGTCATGATTATAAGTTATTAAGTATTCCAAGTTTCATGTTGATAACCTTAAAAAAGTGATTGATAATGGTATATACAGTCCATTCGCGATGGTACGAAGTAGCCCGGAAAACGCATTTATTTCGTTCCATCGCGTAATTTCGATCCATCGCATCTTTCATATGATTGATAGAGAATCCATAATGTATTTGCTCACGTCGTTAGTTTATGACGTGTTTTAGTATGTATTGCCCGAAACTGTACTGCCGTAAAAGATTAGTGTCCGTAATATTTAGTGTGATGTGTGTTCATTATTTGATTATCTTTGTAACAAACAAACATACTCACTGTAAGCTTTCGTGACAGTTTGCAACAATCAACGTCACGGATGCTTGCTAATAGGCCTGATTACAGACAATATAATGGCGACGCGTGTAAGCGACAGTGGTGTCACTCGTTAGGTGTGAAAACTGACCAACACTTCATTCGAATGCGTCATTATTCAGTTTGTTAATTAGCAAATTCGGACCACAAGACATACTTCGCTCCAGTGCATCTTCGTTCCATCCTATTCGTATTTCCATCTCATTCTATATTACATTGAATAAAGAACAAATATAGCCGGGATCTGGCGATTACTTTGCATAAACACCAACATTCAGCTCCATCGCATTTCGTTCCACCGTGAATAGACTGTATTAATTTTTTGCACAATGGCGACAATCACGAAGACATCAATGAATGACGACCCAGTGATATATAGCCTACAAATGTCTTTAAACAGACAAGCTAAAAAAATCTGTCTCCCCTGCACATGGTCACCTCACCTGAAGGCCTGGCAAGACTGGTGCATGCCTCCACATGACAGGTCCTTCTTCAAACACTTGTTTAAACACCTCGATAGCATTCTGTAATCATTCACACAGGTATAAGAATTCAATTTAGAATAACATATTATGTGAACAAAAAAGTCATAAAAATGCCCTTGAGACAATGCAAAACTGATATCTAGAGATACCAAGTGCCAGAATTGTTCAATAACCAGGTTTCTTTTCGCAAATGTTTTTCGTCCCAGTACAGATTATTGTATCAATACAAATAATTTTGTGGCCAATGTCTAATTAAATCTAATGTCAAAAAAGTAACTTAGGGCCATACTTCCATCAAAAATGGCCAAACTTTCCCAAAACCAATCATTACTATAATTTTTATAAAATGTAAGTGAGTTATGCTCCATATCAGAAATTTATTACGAAGGGGCAAACATGTAACTCCAAATTATGAACCACAATGGAGGGATCCAATGCACTTATATTCCCGCCTCATGTGATGTAAGCACCTATAAGTTCAAGTCAATACCTCTATAATTAGAGTTAATCACTGGACAAAGGAAATTTTAACAAAGGGCATAACTCCAACAAAAAAGTCAACCTTGCAAAACACAGTAATATTCTCCCAGGGTGACTAGGGAAAGGTACTATCATTTTAAATTATGGGCAAAATTTATTAAGAAAGAAGAGATAGTGCACGAAAGCATAATCCCTATATGTTACATCCTTTAAGGGGCAAAGGGCTCATAACAGCAACAAAAATAGTCAAACCACAAACCTTACCAATATTCTCCAGGTCACTATGTAAATAAATCTTCTGTAAAAGTTGGGCCAAATGTAGGAGGATTGCCACAGAAGAATAATTCCCAATAATTACGTATGTGAAAAAATAACAAAGGGCCAAAACTGCAAATCAAAAATAGTGAACCTCAAAATCCTGATAATATTGCCAGCCACAATGAAGTAATGCTCCGTAAAAGTGGGCCCAATCCTTTGTAAAAATGTAGGAGAAGTTTTGCTCACTAAGAAATGTTTACGCCCACCCACCCTGCCATGCCCGCCGACATAACCCCAATCAATAACCAAAGTTTTCCTTCGGAAAACCTGGTTAAAAAGGTAATGTCTTTAATGTACACAAAAGGAAAGGCAGGGGGAAAGGGGAAACATTTTGTAAGAGGCTTAATATCCCATTAACATAATATTCAAATAGGAAAGAAAAAAAAGAGTGGCAGGACAGTTTTCAACTCATTATCAAAACTAGTGACCAAGCCTCAGTTCTTGAAAACTTTCCTGAAGTATGATCTTCATAACATTGTTGTTGGGTTAACAGTCCACAATGGGAGCATTTCAGTAAAACATCAGTATCCAGCAATAACTGATGGAGAAGACCCAATGTGCACTAGAAACCTACCACAATCCAGGTGGAGGGTTTCTAGACATGAACAAATTCAAATAACCAGACTACGGACCCAAATTTTGAGGTCCAATCAACAAACTGTTCATCTTCGTCAGTATCCCACACTACCAACTCACCACTGACAATACCCTAGTAGTACTGAAGTCAGTCCCAAGTAGAACAGAGTCTGTAGATTCATCACAATCAAACTCCTTCCAAGGCTTGTCTTGACGACTGTCTCAGCTGATGAGTAGTCCCTAAAATATATATCTATTTAGAAGGATCTTATATTTTAGTCCTGAAATGAATGTAAGTTTTCGTTTACCAGCCTTAAACATAATAAAATAAAATCAAAGTACACAACAGAACATAATGACCATTCATACCTTGTCGATAAATTCACATGAGAAAAGATCGTAATCAATTTAATATTCATTATACTGCTAGAGATTGACTATCAAATACTTACTCTTAAGTTTAGAAATAGGATTAAAAGGAAAAAATCTAGAGATACAAAGCTAGTCTCTACCTTTTTCACTTCCACATATTTAAAACTGACCGTGAAGCAACACTATAGCCTGAAATACTGTGACAAACCTACCTGCATCAGTAGTGTACACTCCACAGGCAAATAAAGCCCGCAAGCTTGCCATACTTTTAGATGGATTTTGCACAAGTCTTCAATGGCATTTAAGTGGGTATTGTCCCTGCACTATATCAGCAAACACAAGAAAATCATTGAACATTTAATACAGATGACAGTAAAGAATAAATAACAGAAAGTTTGCAATAAATAAACCAAAATCATTCCCACTAAACATAAAATCCTTCCATTTGAAATAAACATAATGTTTTTGAAAAAGAATAAAAATCATTCAGACTCTACCCAAATGCCAATAAGGTTACATTTACATTATATAAAAATAATACTTCATTCATTGACAAAAGCATTCTGAGAGACGGCATGTCTCAAGTATTTGAAACACAATTAACATCAAAACCATTTTATTTAAATTGATCAATTAGAATATCATTCACAGCGATAGAAAACAAACCATGGTGACTTTATAGGAATTTGAGCTGGAGAGTCCAGCGATAAGAATCATATTTCAGATCACAGGGTCCCCATATTCGAATCTATGCAGGATGCTGCTAATTTTTCCTTATCAAATAGTTCACCCTCAAATTGTCCACTCCATTATTCTGCTCATGCATTCACTTCCTAACATCATATGTCCTCGGCTGCACAAACAGTATTTACAAATCCCAGTCGAGACCTGTTCATATGTGACCTTCAATGGAAACTTTCAAGAAAAGGTCACATATGATAGGAGGTCATTAAAATTTTAAAACAAGTTTTATTGAACTGGTGTCTTTTACAATAGTAGTATGTGTTTAAAAACAGAGATATACATGTAGTTCTAGTATAATACATAGTATACATCAGAAATCTAAATACACATTAGATGAATTTATACAAATTTTTTTCTTTTATTGACAAATTTTTTTAATTTTTTTTTTCTGAAGAAGGGGTGCAACACCAATAAAAAAGTACCTGAGAATTTTTTTTTTCCTTGTATTTTTCCAGAACTATTACCCCACAACCCACTCGAAAAGCCAAAATATTGGTAAGGTACAACAATATATATTCCATGCTTAAAAATTGATATTAAAAGCCTGATCGTAAAGCTTGCCTGTAAATTGTTGTCTATATGATAAGTTCTAATCAAGGTTTTGTGTACAATAAATGCTACGAAATTTCCATGGAGTGTATATTACAAATCCTGCAGTTTACATTTTTTCTTATGACTCAATCAAATTCATGTACGAGCGCTATTACATATTAATAAAAACAAATACGAAGATTTCAGCGTCATTACTGTGACATTCCAATTAAACGAATGAGTCGTTTATTGTTGACATCAAACATACAAATATTGACAAAATAGTTTCGTTTTGGACAGAGCTGTTAGGTTCATGATAATTTTGTAATTCAAATACCCCATGTATTAAGAGACTTGCGAAAATCAACTATAAGGTAAAAAAAGTAAAATGTGTCCTTATTTCAGATTATTACTCAAACTATAATCCTTTAAACAAGGTAACAATGCCAAATGCAGAGATACTAAAGGGTGTGAAAATAAGTGCTTGCAATAACCTGACTTGCGAAGCATGTAAGAACTATTTTCACCTGTTGTGCAAACGAACATCACAAAACAACCACCGTGAACAAGATGGCTGTCACCCGTCGTACTATAAATAGATGG
>CM037790.1:4007573-4057573 GCA_021229015.1 Solen grandis | reverse complement strand
TTTCTACTATTTGGGTTTGACCCCTGTTTTTATGAAATGTTAAATTCTTCGTCAGTGAGCGATTTACATGGATCCCAATCTTCAGCTTATCCGTTTAACATTTTCTTTATTTATGTCCCTTCACATTTGGTATCATTTTCAGATGTACCAATTAACCACGATTGTACTATTAACACAGGAGGTACATCCTGACACAGACATAACCAACGATTCGTCATTAAAGGTGGTCCACTCCTAGGACAGCGTAACAATCGGGCCGTTGTAATTTGTCAGTTCCATAGACACTTGAACAATTTGGCTGTTCCATGTCAGTTCATACCTTTTTGTTTAAACAGTGCCCGCAATTGAATTCATATGAATGCCCCGTTGAATATGGTATGACAAATAAGAAAACACAATGGATAACTGAATCTGTAGATTACGTACCATCTATCTGTGTATTTGGTTATATGTTTGTTTGTGTATCTATCTGCCCTTGGTTACCCTGTATCCGGATGTGCTTACACAGAAAATAGTGACCCTATTTAATGCTGAATTAAGGTGAGTTTTTGACTGAAAGACATGCAATAAAGGATTAAATTCTATAGAACACAGTTAAAATAGTCATAAAATGCCCAATTTGGAGGCCTTATTGCACAACAACCTTAAAAGTTGAGCATTACTGAGAGGGGAATTTTTGAGAAATTGGTGTGAAATGGCCGACCGGTGCACTAAATTCATACGTATGTTATTTGGCCTTAAATAGGTCAAAAAGTAGTCGGGTGACCCCATGTTTAAAATGTACAGAATAGGCCCTTCTCAATATTTATGCATACCAGAGATTCTTTTCTCAGAACGAGGTTTAGATGGGTCAGGTATACACACCACTACAGCTGATAATATCACTTGTATAGTTATGGCGACCACTGGTGGAAGCATATCCACTAGTTAAAACTGTTGAAATAAATTTCTCATTATCATTGCAATGTCCCAGTTTGTTCTAATGGAAAATATGATGCAGATAATTAACCTCTCATCACATTCCTATCTGTCTATCAAGAGACACTGTAAACTGAGTTTAAATCACTATGTTTAAGAACAAGGGTATTGGTTGATTGTACAGAAATAAAAACACAACAACCATCTTCCCTGGTCTTAGGTTCTTAATTTTATATTTAAATAACAAAAGTGTATGTACATTTAAACAATCATTAGGCATTACATCACATGCTTGAAGTTACATATATATAACGTTTATCTTTTTATACCGAGTGTATGTCAGATGTATTACAAAATTCTCCGGTTCACACACTGAAAAAAGACCAGAATTATAATCAAAAAAGCAATATATGGAAAGCTATGTACAACTTGCATTTTATAAATTACAAAAACTCTATTGAAAGAAAGCTTTTCTAATAAGAATAACTTTAGCAACAGTGTTAAGACTTGATGCAGTAAAATTTAGTGTTTCTTTATCTTGAAGTCTTCAAAGATAGTTCAATGACCATTGAGAATTCAAGAAGTCCAAATGGCCAATTTCTTGGTGATATATATACCTTATGCTTATGGTTTTATGCAATGTAGGGACACCAGAACTGCCAACAATTCCACAAGGATACATATGCCAAGAATTTCCTTCTATAGAAGCATAAGCGTTGCGTTCAAAAACTAATTCCCATTAATTGGCATCAGTTTTTTTATGTCTTTAATTCTTTAGTTGCAGGTAGAGATAATCACAATCTTTCCGCATTTAGCTATCTTACCCATGTTAGATGCTGTATGTCTGTGCTTCCTGACTTTGTGCTTGAGCTGATCATTTTTGTTGTTGTTGTTGTTTTATTATTATTTCTTCAAATTTCTTTATCTCAGATATATTAAGATAATATTATCTGAGTCCGAAATTAACTGACTTATATTTGTGAATCATGTACAGTCAAACCTGTCTTAAATGGTCAGTCAAGGGAATAAGAGAAAGTCGCCCCTTAACAGAGGTGACCTCTAAATAAAGTACAAATAAAAGATAAAATGCTACAGTTTGGTAATACATTTAAATTGACTGCTTAATGAAATTGACCGCTTAGTACAGGTGGCTGCTATACAGGTTGAACTGCAATTTCTTATAGGCAGGCCAGGAAAACATACACCTTCTGCTTAAAATACTATTTTTATGCAACGTTTGTTGGAAATTTAAAATGGAGTCATTTAAAGCTGGTCAAGACTTGGTGGGAGCTAGCTAGTTGTGACTATGTTTATAACTTGACCTGGTCTCTCACTGGCCAGGTTACTAGTATATAACCTGGAATGAATGGATCTGGATTCTATGGCTGGGTTACGGCTCGAATAACCACAAACTTCAAGGTCCTGAGGTTCCTTGCCTCTTAAATATAGTGTAAAGATGTATTAATATCCTCTGGACCTATTATTTTTAACCCAGCAATCTGTTAAGAGTAAGCCCGTAATATGCTTGCAACATACACATTTACCTAATTTGACAGTCACATTTTGCAACTAGTATTATATGAAATGAATAATGCATTTATTTTACATTTATACAGATTACTTTAAACTTCAAGCTGCCTGAAGAGAAAAAACAAACTTTCATACAACTGAACTAAATATTTATGCTATCCACTGAAAATATATCTTATAAAAGTTTATTTCACCCATAATTTATTGTTAATATATAATACAGTTTAATTGGTTTTGGGGGTTTCTGTTCGAGTCACGTATGTCATAGTCTTTAAATTAAATATTATATTACAAGAAATGTGTGATTTAATTCCATTCTTGATTAAAATGGCTTAAACATTTAAGTATGTGAAGTTTTATTCTTTCTTTGAGATTTGTGGCATTTGCTGCATATTCAGTATTATCATGAACTGAAACAGACATTTGGGATACTGTTAGCTAGGTGCCCAAAAGAAGCTGGTAATTTATATGTTATTGTCTAAAAGGTTATCTTATCTACAATGGAATGTAAGCTTAATGGCTTTATTGTAGGTGTTGAGAATTAGTTTAACCATGTGTTTACATCTGGTCAGCAGGTTGTGTGTTTTTGAAATATACATGGCTCATGGGCTTATTAGGTATTCTTGATTTAAATAGTGGATGAATGGAAACTGTCTTAATGTAGATAAGTCTTCACTGTAAAACTTGGATTTTTTTTTCAAGGACTACTTCTATGATGAAAATGTAAGTTATTTAATAATTTTTTAGGCCTCAACAAAGCTTAAACCTGTGTAAATATGTACACCACTGACGTCTCTATCAGTGTAAGTTGCTGAGTTTGTTTACAACTGAGTCTGGACTGACCCATCTAAACCTCGTTCTGGTTACCTTACTGAATATGCATGAGATAATATTAAGAAGGGTCTATTATTTCTCTTGAATAGATCTATCTAATGAGGGTAAGTTTGGGTGTCAATTTCCCTTACAGAAATTGTCATTTGCATATATGCTTATATAGAACATATAGTAAAATTAATTGTGGTCTTAGTCCATTTCCTGTGCAGATAAAATCTGCTGTGAAAACTGATTAACACGGTTGTACAATGGCGGCACGAAATTCCGAAATCTACCGAAATCTTACCTAAATCTACCGAAATCTTCCCAAATCTTACACAAATCTACACATAAATCATTAGATATAAGGTAATAATTGTTTTTATTTACAAATAATACTGAAATTTTATCAAAACAATGTGTACATGATATATTTTTGGGTAACCCTTTATTCAATCCTCACCTAAAACTTTATTGCATCCTAAAGGTGGAGCCGATGTAGAGGTAGGGTTACGCCCCTTTATTCGCCATGAGTACGATGTGTCTTACATATATGGCACAAATGTCTGCACCAACATTGATGAGTTATGAAAACTTTCCAGGATGTTGAGTGCTTCTCACTGGCAAGATTTAATGTGGTGATGGCTACACAGTTTGTTTGTTTTTTTTGTTTTGTTTTTTCAGATAAGGTATGTAGTATATTTTTTTAATTTTTAATTGCTGTAACTTTTAACTGTAATATTCCTTCCTTTTAACTTAACACAGAAAAACATTTGCACAAAAAGGAAAACAAATAATTAATGTGTTTATAGGGGATAAAAGTCAACCTTTAGTGATAGTTCCGTTTCACTTATGCTTAAAGGCCCTGTAACGTAATTACATCCAGAGTAGTTTCATCGACATGTTATTTTGGTACTGGTTGCCACCCTATCATCGCCAAACCGAAAGTAGAACGATATCACAAATTACGTGTACACATAATTATGTGGACTAGCCTAGGGCATATATCATGATAAATTAACATGGTTCACGGACAGTAAAATGGCAACAAGACACTGTTCCCTTTTTTTTTTTTTTATATAGAGTTTAACATGTTGTCAACAGTATTTCAGTCATTTTGAGAGTGTTTTTGCTACCATACTGCAGTATCGTGTCTTTAACATGTGGCATGATACCACATTGTCACATTAACCTAACACAGGGTCAACCAGTCCTGAAACTACTATAATTATAATTTCATTTAAAGTTGGCAAGGCACAAACATCAACTCATGCAAGCTTTTGAACCATCTGCAAAGTTGTTGGCGTATGGCGGTCTTAGTGTGTAAAGCCGGGGGAACCCCACCTGAGTGTCTAAAACCCACCTGGTGACTACCTACCACCTCACATACTTCCCTAGAAGGGAATCAAACCGGGATAAGAAGCAGGAAAGCTGTACTACACTTAAATTCTGAGCGCCAAGCAGGGGAGCTATATACCAGTATCAGTTCTTACGACTTTGGTTTGTTGTGAATATGTGTTGTAAGTGTAGATCTCTATAAAAGAAATATTATTTGACCTATCATTTCGTAAAAAAAATCATTTTACATTTTTTCTGGTTGGGAAAGTTTGCCAGGTGATTCATTGTCTTTTTTGGTGACTTTTGCTATTGGTTTTACCAAAATGACTGAGTTCGGCTCCCAGTTGACCATTAATGTCATGTGGGTGTTCTTGCCTGATCTGTCTGTCCATCTATCTATTTTAATGCTGGAGTATGCAGCTACAGCCTGGGGCACTCTCTCTCTCTCTGAGACCTGCAACAACCAAATAGAAGCAGTCAAACGATGAGCAGCATGGTTTGCCAAGGGATCAAACAACAAGTGGCGTCGTAGATGATAACAGACTGTGGATGGCAGCCCCAACAACACAGGTGACACTTGCCAAACAAGTGCCAGACAAGTGTCCACAGCATACACTCTTGAAACATGGGATAGTTGCAGGTATAAGAAATGTACACAAGCTGTACAGTATATAGTAGTTTTAATAGTCTTAATTTCAGGTGTTGGCACCACACCATGGATTTTACCAACATTTTGTCTGATAAATCCGGCAAAATATAAGGAGAAGAAAGAAATAGAGATATTTCTTTAATTAAGTGTGGAAAGGGTCCTGATTCATAAGGTTCATATTCCTTTTTGAAAAGCTCTTGATATTTGGATCTGATTGGTATACCATATTCCTTATGTAAACAGTAATATTTGGTGATAATTTGAGAATTTTTTATTCAGATATTCATGGTCATGTTTCATCTTATTTTACTAAAAAAAACTATGTGATGTGTCTAGCACACTATGGACTGTCTGCAGATGTATTTAAACTTTATTCATTTTACATTGATTATAAAATAAGTTCTGACAACGTACATTAATCACTCTTGATGGCTCTGGTGGCTGTATATGTGGTCATTATTGTAGGAGGAAACTGGAGAACACCCATTTGTCAGGATGGGCGACCACTGTACCCTCTCAAGTAAATGACCAGGAATCGAACCTGGGAGATATTGGTGAGAAGCGAAGTGCGTTACCACTATGCTATCCAGGCTCCCTTGCAGATGTATTGCACTGTAGATACAGTGGTAAAACCCATTAGTTCTCTGACAATTTAGGTTTATATGTACTAAGACATTATTTCTAAGTACTTGTACACTTCAAAATGTCAAGAATAGATAGTATACTATATATTAAAATCTTGTTTTTAACTTAAATAGGAAAAGAAAGGTGAAATGTATTGTTTTTCAATGCACCAGATCTTTTTAATCACAATAAAGCAAGTACTGTTTGAGGACAAGATCTCAATCATGAAAGATGAAGAAGATAGTTGGGCGTCAAGAGTTTTCCTGGCCAAAAGAAACTTGACCGAACATTAGCTAACAGAATCATGACGATTGTACAGTAAGACTTTATCATTTTAATTTGCATGTATATATATATATATATATAGGTAGTTATATATCTTACTCTTTTTTGTTTACAGAAGCTACCTAAGTAAGGCATACATCTTATTTTATGAAACGAAGTAATTGTTCACAATATCATATTTGATAAACAGTGTTTAAAAGGAAATATACTCACCGTCTATAAATTGTATACGTATATTAAGCATGCAGTGCAATATAAAGAAAGCCTACCGGAAATTATACATTTAAAAGTCCATCTTTAGCAGAAATATTGTTTGGTACACCGTGCATACTATTCAAAAATGGCCATCGGCCACTAAGATATTAAGCACGTAGTGCAATACAAGTGTATAAAAGAAAACCCACTGGGACTCATACATCTATAGCAGAAATAATTTGGCAAACCGTGCATACTATTCAAAAATGGTCATCGGCCACAAAGATATTAACCCTTTCCCTCATAGAGGACACCATGAAAAGACCTATGCGAACAGCATAAAACCAGATCAGCCTGCGAGTAACTCGCAGGCTGATCAGGTTTTATGCTGTTCGCTGCTCCTCAGTGGTCTGGAAATGAGGATTTTGTACTTAAATTTGGTAAGGTTTAACTGTGGTTTTCTGCAGATCAGGCTTTATGTGATACCTATTGAGGGCGTCAAAATGAGTATATATGAGGGAAAGGGTTAAGCATGTAGCGCAATACAAATGTATAAGGAAAACCCATTGGGACTCATACATCTATAGAAGAAATATTTTGGCACACCGTGCATACTATTCAAAAATGGCCATCGGCCACTAAGTTATGATATTGACGATAGGAGACAACGAAAACCTGATGCTGTCAAGACGAAAATTGCCAAGTTCAAAAACACTTCAACAGTCAATGACTGTAATGGCTTAGCATGAAAGAGATGAGTGGAGCTTTGACTGCTCTGAGCTCTAAGCAAACAATCATTTCCGACCATTGGTCAACCTCATGTAGCCACTGGCTCAAATGACATTTAACTACGGGTCAACAGTATTCGATTATGAGGATGACATCTTATTTGATGATGATAATGACATTTATAGCCTACTGGGCAATACAGCTCCTCCTTTAAAAATGGACAAGCAGATGTTTTGAATTGGCTGATGCTGCTCTTGGTAAGGAGGAGGATGCTGGTGACAACATAAATGAAAACTAACAAATATTGTAAATAAGTAAAATAGTTAGACACTTTATCCAATGCATTAATAAAAGAAAAACAACAAAGTCTCATGACACAAAATTGTGATGACCTTGTAGTTCCAAAAGAAAATTTATACAGAAATTCGGAAGGGGAACTCAGACTAATGAATGTCCAAAAACCTGTTATAAAAGGTTCCATTGCTATGGCTTAAGTTACCAAGAATTTACTCAAAATGGCAGAAGGCGGGGTCATACGCCACAGCACTGATGCTATAGCCCTTTTTGGGGGCATGCAAAAACATCTCTCTTCAAAGGCGTTTGCTCCTGAAAGCCTATACTGAAGGGTGACAGTGCTATTTGTGACAAAACAGTCCCAATCCCAAAAGAAACTTAACTGCCAGTTCGGTAAGGACAGGAATCTTAACTCAGTTTCATAGATAAGAAGAAAACTTACCCAAGTAAATATCTCTCAACCCCTAGCCCACAGAAAGGCAAGTGCATTATAGGAATGGTCTCCATCTGTCTGTAACAAAATTGTGATTGTCCCTGTCTCTTAAATAACTTGAAGGATATTTATGATATTTGGGTCATAGTTCACTTCATTAAGATGATGTGCAGATATCACATTCTTGGTGCTCTAATTCAAGGTTAAGGTTTAAAGTTAAATGACAAATGTGTGTGTCAGATATTTCATGGCCACTCCATGTCTCCTAAACCCCTTGAAGGTTATGAAACATAAGCATATGTTCACCTCATGAAGACAATTTGCAGAACCCACACTTCAACGTCACAGTTCAAAGGTTTGAGTCATATATTTCCACTATCACTGGTAGCCAAGTCGTTAGATCGTCCTTCTTGGGAGTGGAAGGTTATAGGTTTGGTCCCCAGGCGTGACATACCAAAGTCGTAAAAGATGGTATTGCTTGGCACTCAGCATATAAGGGTAGTTCCAGGACTGGTTGGCCCGGTGGCAGAATATTGTGACTGGGTGTGGTATCATGTCACATGTCTATGGCATGATACTGCAGTGTGGCAGCACTACATCTGTCTCCAAATGACTGAAATACTGTTGTGAGACATTAAACCCAACAAAGAAACATATACGGGTATTTCCTGTGTGCTCTATATCTCCTAAACCCCTTGCAACTTTGTTCAGATGTTCATCTCATGAAGACAAGAATGAGAACCATTTTATCATGTATCATTTTATTATTTTTTTTATTTTTTTTTTTAGAATTTTACCTTTAGAATGATAAATGATTCATTTTCCATTTATCATACTTGGCAGGGGATTCAGCTGTTGTTCCCCTTGCCCTTGTTTAATATGTGACAAGTTGATAATAAACCAATTCAAATATCATTACCACTGTGCCTCTTTCATCCAAATTGGGGCCTCCGTGGCCGAGAGGGTAAAGTTGCTGACTATAATACTCACTCAGCCCCTCACCGTGTGGGTTTGAAACCTGGCAAGGTCATTTGGATTTTCATGTGAGGAAGCCTTCCAGCTGGCTTGCGGTCGGTGGTTCTACCTGGATGCCTCCGTGCATTCCAGGTCTTCCTCCACCTGTAACTAGCTGGACATCGCTATATGACTGATATACTGTCAAAGCGAGGGTAAACTCAAATAGTAAGTCAAGTCATCTAAATTGTTCTCAATGTATTATATTTAAATGAATTTTACTTTTTTACTTTTCAACTAATATCTTCTGCTGTTTTTAAATATATTTGAGTATTTTCAATAAAAGTATAAAAGCTTTATATGATTGGGATTAATAAAAAAAAAATTCAGCAACATGCATAGCATTTTGAAAGGTTGCAATAAAGTCTCAAAATTTCAGCTCAGTCAAGAAAGAAAATGGGTTGTCTGGCCATAATTGGCAGAAATTGTTGATTTTCATCTTATAAGGTAAGTATAAGATAAGAAAAGTTTGTTTACAAAGATAACAAGGCATTCACCTGATTCCTATATTTCTATATATTCCCAAGTTTATGAACAAAATCCTATATTTTTGAAAACCTATATTTCCTGTATTTCACTATATAATGATTCTCTTTCCTAATTTTCTTGTAAAAAATAATGTAGGAAATCATAATAAAAAAAAAATAATTAATGTATTTGATACTACAAGTTTGCAGTTGAAAGTTGTCCTTTAGCAGAACACCTCAATCTTTGAAAAGTGCTGAAATGTACATGTGTCTCATTCATTTGGACATCTTTAACGAGGGTCTGCTAAATTACAAATCTTCAAACAATGTCTCAGCTAGGACTTCTTCTGCTGGGGAAAAATAATTTGATTATTTATATAAATCTAATGCATTCTGCCATCTTTTACTACCAAAGTGATGAAGTGGAAACCAGTCATCAGATAAATGACATCATTTAAGGCATTTCTTACCAAAGCCCATCTCATCTGAGGCCTACACAGTGTCACTTCAAAGGTCAGTCATTTGCAGACAGACAAAGATGACTGACAAAAATGTACAACTTTGTTCACTTCTGTGTTCCAAGAAAATCATGTTAAAATCTTACATTTGATAAATTTTGTTTACAATTATCAAAGGGAATTCTGAAATGTAATTTAAATTAAAACTATAAATGCAGATTTTATAATTATTCGAAATTAAGGCAAACTTTGTAGATTTGTACAATATTCATGATTATAGGGATTAATGTGGTGGTTTGAGTAATGCATTGAGATAAAGTTGTATAATTTTCCCCCAAAAAAAGATTAGATACATGTTATATATATATGGAAGAAAAATGTCAGATTTATATTAACATTTTTACAAAATCATTAAAGTTCAGATAAATGTTTAATAAAATATTTATTAAATGTTAATCAGGAAACAAGTTCTTACAACTTATACTATTCCCTCACAACTGTTCCTTGATTGGACCAGTACCTGGCGCATGGAAATGCCATGAAAAATCTTTGCCCTGAATGGGGTTTGAACCCATAACCTTCGAATTAACAATCTGGTATGTTACCACTGGACCATGGCGCCCCTTCTGTTTATTTAGATTTCAGAAAATGAAAACTTTCCATGTGACAGAAAAACAACCAATTTGGAATGCCTTTATATTTCCAAGAAATAGAAATGCTGATCTTTTCCAAATTTCACACACAACTGCTGCCCTTTTTAGGGAAATTTCCATGCTCTTTTCATATACTTGAGAGAAACACTATAAAGTTAACAATGTGGGGAACTCTTTATGGTATTCATAAAGAGAAGAAAAACTGGAATTCATCATCAATTAATCTGAGGCTGAAGTCTTAGATGCCTGTTTTATGGTTATTTGAGCTACATGAAACTGAAATGCCAGCTTCATCAGCCATAAAATGAAAATTTACGGTCAATGGTTTTTGTAACTAACTCAAATAGTCAAGAAAAAAACAGTAATATTTCCAAACTACTGCTAAAATCTTTGCATAAATAAGGCAAGATCAAAAATTTTAATCTAGAAATCACCCAGAGGTCTATTAATGGTCTAATTTGAATTTTTTCTAGTGGGAGATCCCCCTAATCCCCTTTCCAGTCAGCGAAACTTGCAAATTCTGACCGAAAAACTGTAAAAGGTGTCCACTTTGATGTGTAGCTGCTGTTTAGCCTGTAAGATTTTTAAGAAACATTCAAGTTTAATAATTATAACCAGTCAACAAGTAGGTAGATTTTCACTGAACATGTCACAGAGGGAAGACTTTGTACTGGAAACTTCCTATATTTGTTGGTTTTTTTTAAAATTGGCGAGCTGAACGTTCATCTGATTTGGCGCCACCAGACTTGTATATTTCAGGGTGAGATCAAATATGCAATTCAGACTTTCACCAGAACACTAAATAGACAGTGGTATAGTGACATGTTTGCAAAATGGGTCCATCGCCACCAGTGATGCATTTAGGATGACGAAGAATATATACTTTGAAAAGATTTGAACTCCAGATGACGTCACGTAACGGGTACAAAAAGACTTTAAGAAATGGGTTATAAATTTTCACCAGTATAGGTAGAAATAATGTGTATAACTATTGTGAGCATTAAAAATGAAATGCGTTAGCTAGGTTTTGCACAGGAGAAAAACTCTATGATTTACTGAGACAACCCTTGTGTTCTTGAACCCACTTGAATTTATTTAAAGTGTCTCCAAAGTTTTAATTTGGTGCATCCCCATGTTTCATGATTTTTATTTTTGTGATTTACCTTAGCAGTCAGTCTGGTTATCAATTATGCTCATGCAGATAGAAGCTAGACTTAAAAAAATCGATAAGTAGTCTACGACACGGCCTTCACCTGTGTATTAAATAGTTATGGCAGTTGTGACAGTTGGCACTTCAGTATTGAAGTGTTGAGCAGGTTTTCAGCAAATTACACTGATGGTATAGTTTAAATAAGTTTTAGCTAATTTAGTTTACGTTGATTGAGAAACAGTTTCTTACAACTTATACTAAACCCTCTCCAAGGTTCCTTGGTTGGACCAGTACTTTGCGTCTGGGAAGAGCGCGAAGAATTCTTGCCTCCAACGTGGTTCGAACCCACAACCTTCAGATCCGTAATTGGATACGTTACCACTGGACCACAGCACCCTTTAATTAAGGTTAATGAAGGATACTGCTGGATATGATAATTGTTTAATTGCCGATAGAATCGAAAGACAGTCATGAGTTAAGTTGTGATGGCTTTGAATTATGACAGTCAGACTTCATCACTTTATGTGTGCTGGATGACGTTGAGTGTCTTCTGGGGTTGGTAAACTACCACAGAGGATTCATCAAGAATTTTTCAAAAGTAGTCACTTCATTATACAAACCCCAGGCAATCATCAGTTTGTCTGGGGCCCAGAGCAGGCAGACACATTTGCTACATTGAACGAGCATTTCACCTTACCACCAGTGTTGGCATTACCGAACAAGACTGATTCTTTCATTCTGGACACGGACGCGTCTGACCTGGCCATTGGTGCTGAGCTTCAGGTGCAAGATGGCAAGGAGAAGGTAAAAGCTTACTGAAGCTATGCCTTGACCAAAGAGCAGAGAAGGTACTGTGTTACCCAAAAGGAACTCGTGTCAGTTGTGTGCCTTTCTAGATAGTTTAGGCGCTATCTGTTGGGGCGGCCATTTGTGGTGCGTACTGACCACTCTAGCTTAAGGTGGCTTGTGAACTTTCGGGAGCCACAGGGGCAGTTGGCGAGATGGCTTGAAGAGCTATCTCAGTATAACATGGTGCTGCAGCACCGGGCTGGCCGAACCATTCAAACGCTGATGCACTGTCATGAATCCCCTTAAATGGAGAGACAAGCAAGGCATTTGAAGAAGGAGTCAAGCCAGGTGACCTGTCCTGTGGTGGCTGTAAGTTTTACTCAAACGCCCATGTGAAGTGGTGGTGGGGGGGGGGGTGGAGCGGGTAGATGAGGCTGTGCCCTTGGTAAATGGGAATAATAGGCCTATCCCTCATGTTGTTTCTTAGCTCGAGCTCGAGGAGAATAACGCTGTTCTCAGAAGTCAAGAGACCAAGGCTGCGAACATCTGCAGTTACGGGATCAAAAGTGTAAGCCCAACGAGTGCAGGTGGCAGGCCAGCGCGCATTGCGACAGTTGTGGGACCAGACAGTAATCAGTGTCTCTCAGAGGATCTGATTTTTAGTACTGTTGAGGATCGCATGTCACAGTGCGACCTTAAGGAGGCTTGGAGCCTGGGTGATGCTGTAGATTCAGGGGAAGTGGCCACAGTGGCTGAATTTCTGGATTCTATTTCGTGGGACACTGCGGGTTTCTCTCTAGATGGTAGTGTGGCCAATGTGAATCTGATAGCCAACCGGGGCAGGCCAAGGAACAGTGATCCCCCCTTGTTGGGGACCTGGGATGGAAAGCCCTAGCCGGATCCACCTAGTGATAGCTTACATAGTTGTGGCTTCACAGTGTCTGACTAATTGCAGGCACAGCACCGAGACAATAACTTGGGTCTGGTGTTGAACTGGCTGGAAAACAATGAGGTGTCTGATGCATCAGACCTTATTCGTTCTAGCCCAGCCACCAAGTCCTATCCTATTAAGGAAAGTTTGTCATTGATCGACGGGGTGCACTATCAAACTGATAAGCATTATGAGGAGAAATGACTCCTATTGCCAGTAGAAATGAGGGCGAAGGCCAGGGAACTGAACCATGACCTCCCTTCTGTCGGTCACCAGGGCAAGAGTTGCACTCACCATTGAATAAAGGAAAAGTTTGCCTCTTACAGTATAGTGAAAGGCATCACCAATTTTGTGGCTGGTTGTGCCCAGTGCAGTCAAAACAAAAAGACTGCCCGACAGGGTAGGTGCCTCATGACTGATTATCCGGCAAGTGCGCCTATGGAGAGAGTGCATATTGATTTCCTGGGGCCTCTTCCCAAAACGCCTCGAGGAAATGAGCATGTGCTCATGATAGTTGATCAGTTCGCCAAGTGGGTGGAGTGCATCCCTGTGCCTTGTCAGTCCACAGAGGATACTGCAAAGCATCGGTCTATGGCTTTTTCTCAAGATTTGAAAATTTTTCAAGATCTTCCCAGTTTAAGGCTGCAACTTTGAGTCAAAGCTTTTTGGAGAGCTTTGCGGAGTTCTGGAGATCCATAAGGCGCAAACCACACCATATAGGCCATAATCCAAAGGCCATGTAGAGTGTTATGACCGCACCCTTATGGATGCAGTTTGCTGTTTATGGGCAAATCCCAAAAACAGTAGGACTTACATCTGCAGCAAATAGCGTGTGCAATCAGAGCATCAGTAAAAATGCATGACTGGCTTAACATGATGATGTTGGGGAGAGAGGTAGGTACTCTGGCGGATTTGAATTGGAAAATTTGATGAAAATCGGTCCAGAAATAATGTCTGTAGACCGCGTACAAACTTTTTCAGCTGACGTCAAATCTGACGTTATATGACGTCATATGAATATGAAATTAACTGCATCCAAAAGCTCTTAATTTGAAATATATACCATAAGATTTTTATTGTTTTGAGTCATGGCAACACATCGAAATTAACACAAATATAAAAGGAAGAAAAAAAGAATAATAACTAGATTTCATTTGTCCCAAACAAACGATGGAGCTTTTTGCTAAAATGACCTCAGTGTCATTGTGACCTTGACCTTTGACTCTATTACCTCCAAATCGTAGGTGTCACAGGCCGTGGGCAATGTTTTTACGAAGTTTCACAGACATAGGCTTATTTCTTCTCAAGTAATAAATAAAAAAGATTTTATATTTAGTGTCACTTTGATCCTGACCTTTGACCTAATGACCTCAAAATCAATAGTGATCATCCACTATCCATGTCAACCTCTCATCTAAGTATGACAGCACACACATTAGTTATCAAGTTATTGAGTGGACATTGATATTGCTAACGGACTGACAGATGGACAAGCGTCTGATCATAATAAGGGCGTATAATAAAACTTGATATCGTAAGAAAGCTCTTACAATATCAATTATTTCACTTTCTTATTAATTTCACCTATCTGTTACAGCTTCTTACGTACAGATAACTAAAGAATCACTGCAAAAGTACATGAATGAATCTTCTAAATTCTTATTTTTCTTGTAACTTCATTATATGATGTCCACTTTCAAAAACCTAGTTACCGTTAGAAGGGTCTTCAAATTCAATAAATTTAACATGCTTATATATGGATGTATCTTTAATCACTTTAAAGATAAAGATAGTTATACCTCTAGAAAACTGCAGAAATCGACAAAAATATGTTCATGTCGTTTAGTTTTTGCCCTAAAACTTTATGAATCCTAAGCCAATTCTTAAAATTTAAACTCTATTAGAATGGCAAGATATCACTCTTCAAATTATATTCATACCCTAATTTACAAAATTCAATGTTTCTTTAGAAATAAGCAGTTAAATGCACTTGGGGTTTTTCTGCCAAAACTCATCGTCATCGTTCTGATCCAACCCCGATCATCAAAAACTAAATATCATCTGGAAGGTCTTTCAAAGCTCTACAAATTATATCCATAGTGTCTCGATAGAATATTTATCCTTTTTGAGATATTAAAGTCTGAAGAAAAAACCGATAACTGAAATATGACCTTGACCTTTGTGATTTTCCGGAAACGGATGTCACCATGTTCGACGGAACACAAGGTTGCACATTAATTGAAAGTTACATGTTAATCGTCAAAAAATAAAGCCTGCAGGGCCTAAAACACGATTATTTCAAATGCATAATTGCTTATTATGTTCTGACGTTAAATGACGTCATACAACGTCAGTTGTCATGGAATACAAAGAAGATCTCAAGACACATATGCTGTCCAATATATATGCTTCTAGCTCATCAGGAGCCTTTGTAATACGAAATTATGTTTTTAAGACCAAAGTTCGAATCTCGTTTTTGAGATAAAATCTCGAACTTATGAAATCTTGAAAAGTTTAGTAAGTATGCACATCTCTACATCCTAATGTACACTTCCTGTGAAAATATCAGACCGCCCGGTTTAGAAATGACAGCGGCAGAGCGCCAAGCAAATTTGGTAGCATTTTTCAAATGTGACGTCACATGACGTCATACGGAGATGAAAATTGTTGCATTCAAAAGGGTCAAAGTCACGCTGATAACTATTAAAATTACACGTGGCAGGCTTATTTGCAACCTGTTTTAATTTGAACCTCAAAATGAGGAAAAAAAAAATAATAAACATAACTAGAATCGCTATCGCGATATCATCGGTTTTCGCAAAAGCAATTTACCTCAGTTAACGAGTCGCATGATTCAAAAAACATATTTCTTCGTTCAATGGCTTGTTGAATACTGTTAACAACGATCTTTCAAACATTTTTGGCGCAATGTTTAAGCAGGCTTTTTACCCAAAAGAATATTTTTGAGTATTACCTGTCAGTTATGTAGTCGCGATATCAATGGTTTTCACGAAAGCAATTCCATTCAATTCACGAGTTGCATGATTCGAAAAACATTTCTTCGTTCAATGACTTGTTGATACTGTTAACAGCGATTTTTCAAACATTTCTGTCGCAATGTTTAAGCAGACTTTTTACCAAGAAAAATACTTTTAAGTATTACCTGTCAGTTATGTAGTCGCAAACTTGAAAACTTTTTTACGGATTTCGGGTACTGCAACATTATATGTGTGTGTTGCTTTATGATGGCGACATACGACAATTGTACTTGATAACTAGTAAAAGACAAAATAAAATCGCAACTTTTTTAATTACTAACATTTTCATGAAATATCGCATTAATTTTTTAGTGTTGTTTCAAATTGATGTCACCAAAGAACAGAATGCAAAAAAATGCATAAAATCAGACTTCAATTATTTTAGTTATAAAGAGTGATTTAAAGCCAAGCGCCCCCTAGCGGCAAAATGAGAAACAAAATTTAGTAAATATTTTCTATTAGGTACCTAGCAATGCAGCAAATGGTTCAGTCAAGTATACAAGTCGCACTAGTCGAACATTCTATTTCTTATATATCACAATTTGAAGCATAAAAATTGATCTACAATTGTTCGAAAGAGGATCAAAATTTAGTCTGCCGTAAAATAACCAAATCAAGTCCGATCTTTAAAAACTAAACATCACTGGGAAGGGCTCTTCAAAAACTAAAACTTTTGTTCATATACTTTCAATGAAATATTTTTTGTTTTGGAGCTACATGTATTTGGAGCCGACTAAAAACACAATAATCGTAATATGACCTTGAACTTTTTAATTGTGAGGTACTTTGAAACATAACAATAACTAAGGTGTGAATATATCGAGAACAATGAACAAAAAATAAAGTCAGGAGCGACAAAAATACGTTTTAGAAATGTTATCTTTTTCCATTATTTTAGTGAAGTTTGACCGTTTCTAGAGGACAAACCATGCATTTCTTAAATTCGCTACCCCATATATTTTGTGCGTATATGTCTTACAAATCGTATGCAGAAAACAGAACTCTTATATCTGATCTCTTACAAAAATGGGTAGGTTTTTCATAGACCTACTCTTATTTGCACATTTTTTGCGAGGTTCGAACTCTCAACCATCCGTTACTAACTCAAACATTTTCAGTCACTCATACCTTGAAACTATCCTATTTTCTTAGGCTATCAACAATGAACATAATGCAGCAAACCACATTTGAATCAGGATTCAACTTTTTGAGTTATGAGCAAAAGAGTGATTTCAAGTAAAGCGCCCCCTAGCGGCAAAATGAGAAAGAAAATTGATTAAAATTTTACCATTAGGTACCTAGCAATGCAGCAAATAGTTCAATAAAGTATACAAGTCGAACACGTCGAACATTCTATTTCTTATATATCACAATTTGAAGCATAAAAACGGTTTAACAATTATTCCAAAAAAGGATCAAACTTTGGACTGCCGTAAAATGACTAAATCAAGTCCGATCTTCAAAAACTAAACATCACTGGAAAGAGCTCCTCAAAAACTAAAACTTTTGTACGTATACTTTTAAAGAAATATTTTTAGTTTTGGAGCTATTTGGGGCCGAATATAAACACAATAATCGCAATATGACCTTGACCTTTTCATTCATTTTTAAACTTTTTAATTGTGAGGCCCTTTCAAACATAACAATACATAACTTGTGAAAATTTCATGAAGAATGAACTAAAAATAAAGTCAGGAGCGACAAATAACATGTTTTTGAAATTTTAATTTTTCCTAAAATTTAGTGAAGTTTGAGCGTTTCTATAGGACAAACCATTCATTTCTTAAATTCGCCACCCCATATATTTTGTGCGTATATGTCTTGCGAATCATATGCAACAAACAAAATTCTCCTATCTCATCTCTGAATAAAATGGGTAGGTTTTTGGTAGACCTACCCTTATTTCACAGTTTTTGCGAGATTCGAACATTCAACCTCCTGTAGCACGAAAGTTTTAGATACGCAAATTTTTGGAACCTATCATATTTTATTGGGCTATTTACAAGGAACATTATGCAAAAACCGTATTTGAATCGGACCTCAAATAATTGAGATATTGCTTATTAAACATTTTCATATAAAACGCCCCCTGGCGGGAAAATCAAAACAAAAATGGAAATTTTCTCGACATTAGGATCATCTTCAAATACGTGATTATTACTGATAAAAGTTTCATAGATGTGGCTTTTCTCACCTTGGAGCTATGCCGTTCACAAAAAAGGGTTAGAAAAAAAAAAAAAAAAACAGAACAAGAACAAAGGGTTTTCGCACTGCGATGCGAAAACCCAACAAACCCACCAGGACTTTCTGAAAGCCCTAGTAAGAAGAATAAATATAACTAGAACCGCAAAGCGGCATCTTGGTTTTCGCTTTTAACTTGACTAGTAAGAATACTGGTTTCAACAATAATCGGTCTTATGACCTTGACCTTTGCAAATTTTAATCGTAATTTACTATGATTTATTTGTATTATTTAAATGCATAAACAGTGAAATAATGATGAAGATTGAACAAAAAATAAAGTCAGGAGCTGCAAAAAA
Source organism: Solen grandis (assembly GCA_021229015.1). Lineage (NCBI taxonomy): Eukaryota > Metazoa > Mollusca > Bivalvia > Adapedonta > Solenidae > Solen > Solen grandis. Next base: position 4,038,725 of record CM037790.1, on the reverse strand, counting down.
GAAGAAACATGGATTTTCAATTGTTTGATAAAAGGATCAAATTTTGGACTGTGGTAATTTGATCAAATGAAGTCCTATCTTCAAAAACTAAACACCAATGGAAAGATCTCTTCACGAACTAAAACTTTTGTTCATATACTTTCTGTAAAATATTTTTAGATTTGAAGCTATTTTGTGCCGATAAAAATTGCATATTTTCATCGTTATTTACTATGATTTAATTGTATTATTTAAATGCATAAACAGTGAAAACATGATGAAGATTGAACAAAAAATAAAGTCAGGAGCAGCAAAAAAGAGGAAACATACGGATTTACAATTGTTTGATAAAAGGATCAAAATTTAGACTGAGGTTATTTGATCAAATGAAGTCCAATCTTCAAAATCTAAACACCAATGGAAAGATCTCTTCACAAACTAAAACTTTTGTTCATATACTTTCTATAAAATATTTTAAGATTGAGGGCTATTTTATGCCGATAAAAATAACAATAATTGGTGTATGACCTTGACCTTTGCATATCTTCGCTGTTTTTTTTTCTATGATTTTATTTGTATAATAAAATTGCATAAACAGTGAAATAATGATGAAGATTGAACAAAAAATAAAGTCAGGAGCAGCAAAAAAGAGGAAACATACGGATTTACACTTGTTTGATAAAAGGATCAAACTTTGGACTGTGGTAATTTGATCAAATGAAGTCCGATCTTCAAAAACTAAACAAAATGGAAAGATCTCTTCACAAACTAAAACTTTTGTTCATATACTTTCTATAAAATATTTTTAGATTGAGAGCTATTTTATGCCGATAAAAATAACAATAATAGGTATATGACCTTGACCTTTTCATATCTTCGCTATTTTTTTTTCTATGATTTTATTTGTATAATAAAAATGCATAAACAGTGAAATAATTATGAAGATTGAACAAAAAATAAAGTCAGAAGCTCCAAATAACCTTAAAAGTCATGCTTTTAAAATGTTGATTTTTCGAAAAAAATTGGTTAAGTTTGACCGCGTACTGTGGACAAACCATGCATTTGTCGAATTCGCCACCCCAAATATTTTGTGCGTATATGTCTTGCAAATCATATGCAACAAACAAAATTCTCCTATCTCATCTCTGAATAAAATGGGTAGGTTTTTGGTAGACCTACCCTTATTTCACAGTTTTTTCGAGATTCGAACATTCAACCTCCTGTAGCACGAAAGTTTTAGATACGCAAATTTTTGGAACCTATCATATTTTATTGGGCTTTTTACAAGGAACATTATGCCAAAACCGCATTTGAATCGGACCTCAAATAATTGAGATATTGCTTATTAAACATTTTCATATAAAACGCCCCCTGGCGGGAAAATCAAAACAAAACTGAAAATTATCTCGACGTTAGGATCATCTTCAAGAACGTGGTTATTACTGATAAAAGTTTCATAGATGTGGCTTTTCTCACCTCGGAGCTATGCCGTTCACAAAAAAGGGTTAGAAAAAAAAAAAAAAAAAAAAGAAACAGAAGAAGAACAATAGGTTTTCGCACTGCGATGCGAAAACCTAACAAACCCTATACGTTTTCCGCAGGTTTGCAGAAAGCCGTAATGAAGTAGCTGTGTACTGATTAAGACAGATAAAATGCATACTATTGTACACCTAGTCAAAACGATTGAAAGGGGGACTGAATAGAATGCTATTCAATGATATGCACAAAGACGAGAACTTTATTGCCATTTTTCAAACATAATCTTGACCTGACGATTGGCACGAGATTAAACCTACAAATACATGCATAACAAAAATCTCGTATAACTTGAATAATAATACTTGCTTTGGTCTTTTTTTCAATGTGTTTCACTGCTTCGTTGCCATATAGAGGATGAATACGTAATGTATATCAAGATAACCCGCACGTATTTCATGATCATGTAAATTTCCTGTTCAGTTTAATATATATATATATATATATATATATATATATATATATATATATATATATATATATATATCTTAGAGTGACGTTTTAATGGATTTGAATATTACACCCATAATAATAATGACCAAACCTTATAACCAAATTTTTAATCCAATCCCCTGATAAAAGTTTATCTGTAAAATAATGCATTGTGCCCTGTGGTTGTTATCTTCGATGCTGCTTCTATATTAATGATAATTCAAAACTTTGGGGGAAATAGTTTATTTTATTTGCACATTTCTTTTTGTTCCATTAAAAGTGAATGCAGTGGGTGCAATGGTAATGTGCTCGAATGTGATCATGATTGTTTTGGTTTCTTTTGAACACCGTTGGGACAAAAGTTGTCATGACTTTCACAAACGCAAAGTACTTGTCCAACCCAGGAAATGTCGAGAGGGATTAGTATAAGTTGTAAGAAACTTGTTCCCGATCGAGGTAAAATAGATAAGTTAACAAGTTAAAGTAAATGATATCCCCAATAGTACTTTATATCCAATTTATTCATTAATAAGGGTATATATTATGTCATGTCATACAAAATGCTCGGGTACAGGTAAATTTCCTGTCATTTCAATTTATGTGTCCTTGAACGCTAATACTTGTGTGTGCATAATTTGAAATTGATTGCATAATTTGTTTGTACCACTGGCGAGAATTTTCAATAATGCCTTTGTTGCGTTGTGTAACCTGATCTCCATTGAAGTCCCTGGAGATTACAAATATGCACACACTATGTAAATACATTGCCCCGATATGAATAATGTCCGTTACTGTCTGCCGTCTAGCTTTACAAAGTCCATTCATTGTTTATTGACATATTAAACTACTCTAGTGTTTGCACGCATCGATTTATTTGATTAATGTCTATACAGTGGTTTTAGTACATGTATTAGTCCAAACAATGAGCCGCTCGGTGCGACATGCTTTTTTTAGGTACAGGTTGTCATGCCTCTGTGCCTCATGTCAAAACCACCTATAACTGAGTGGAGATCAGAATCGGTGACTTGATATTCTGTTCGTTAATAACACATGACGCGCATTTCACGTTGCCGGAAACTGAATAAATTGGAGCTAACAATTGTTTTGTGTCAAAAAACATTCAATAAACACTAAATTTTAAAAGAAATCAAACTTTTGCAATAATAAACAAAATCCGATTAATCCACGCCTTCTGCTTGCAGTGAAAAAATCACACATGCGCACTTCAAGTGGTGTAGTCATAGAAGAATATCAGTATGTCAGGGATAGTGTACCGAACACCTCCACCTCTCTCTCTCTCTTAACATTTTGTTAATTTCAATTCAATTCATATTTTACTTATTGACGGAGACATAATTTACAAAACAGAAATAAACAATAGATTTCATTCTTTGATACGAATTATAGGGCTTTCTGCTAGCTTTGTCAAACGTAAGAGCTTTATATCGCATGTCAAAATTAACTTAACATCAATTCTTATTTTGACATGATTTTCTTACAAGTTGACCAATTTCAGTAATCTAGTTACCAAAAGAAATGTCTTGAATATCCATTCAATCCGATTGCAATAGGTTTGGGTCTATCATAAAGTAACATACACGAATATTGTTAATTGCATTACTCCATGATTCTTAGGTCAATCGTAAAACTTAAAGCATCAAAAGAACAACCAAACATTGCTCTACAAATAATAATCATATTCATTGTTAAGCGCACTGGGAGTAAGAGAATTTTTGTTTTTCAGCCATAACTCAACTGATTCAACCCCGATCATCAAAAGCTGAAATGTCTTTCAAAGCACTACAAATTATACGTATAGCATTTCGATAGTAAATTATCATTAAATTAGAGATATTTAAGGCCAAAGAAAAAAAAACGCTTATTGACCTATGACCTTGACCGTTGCTTTTTTTCTGGAAACGGAAGTAATATTGCGCCATAGGATCTAATGCTGCACCCTTCAGTCAAAATGTCATGCAAATTAAACAAAAAATAAGGACTAAAGGCCGTAAAACCCGTTTAATTTCAGTACAAAAAGTGTTTCAGACTTGTAACGTCACATGACAACATATGACGTTCATCCTATCGGAATGCAAATAATACGTACTGACTTATATTCAGTCCAAATATCAGCTTTCTAACTCACCTGGAAGCGATGTTATGCGTATTTGAAATTTGACGCCAATGGTTCGAATATTGGTTCGCCATAGAAACTTGCCTGTATAAATATGGAAAAACGGACACTGGGATGCAAAACTAGAACGTAACATACACATTCTGTGAACTTTTGATGAACTTTGGTCCAAAAATAATGGCTGTAGACCGCGTAAAATCTTTTGTAGACAACGTCAAGATTGACGTTATATGACGTCATGGGCATAAGAAAATCAATGATATGAAATAAAAAGTATCTTAAATGTATGCCATTAATATTTCATCTCCCCGGGATCCTTGCAACATATAGATATTAACCCGTGGATATAAGAAATTATTTTGACCTCATGACCTCATATGACGTCAAATGACTTTCCTTCTTACAGAATAGAAAGAAGTCTTAGATACTATATTTAGTGTAAGAATCAGCTTTTTAACTCATCTGGTAGCGATTTTATACATATTTGAAATTTGACGTGAATGGTTTGAATCTTGGAATTGCCATAGAACCATAGAACTAGAAAGTAAAATATACACTCTGTGAAAACTTAATGAAAATCGGTCCAGAAATACTGGCTGTAGATTGCGTACAACAATTTATACACAATGTAACGTTTGACGTCATATGACGTCATAGGCATAGAATAACCATTGAAATATAAATGTTAATATCTGAGGTATATGCCTTTGAATTTTCATGATCCTGGGACCTTTGCAATATATGAAACAAATACGCGTAGAAAAAACAAATTTTGGACCGGATGACGTCATATGACATCAAATGACGTTCATCTATACAGAATGTAAATGACTCTTAGAGACATATGTTCATTCCAAATATCAGCTTCCTTACTCTTCGGGAAGCGATTTTTTATCCATTTGAAACTTGACGTCAATGGTTCGAATCTTGGATTTGCCATTTCGAATTTGGAAAAATGGACACCGGGATGCACAACTTAAACATAACCTATTCATTCTGTGAAATTTTGATGGAAATCAATCAAGAAATAATGGCTATAGACCGCATTAAACTTTTTTAGACGACTTCAAGTTTGACGTCAAAACACGCCAAAGGCAAATGAAAATCTATGATATGGAAAAGGAACTATGTCAAGCATATGTTGTTAAATATTCATGGAACTCGGACGTTTGCAACAAAAAGAAATTAACATGCATAAATAAGAAAATATTATTCACCTATTGACGTCATATGACGTTCATCCTCTTAGGATGGAAAAGACACTTGGAGTCTAATATTCAGTCCAAATAGCAGCTTTCTATATTATCTGGAAGTGATTTTATAGGTATTTGAAATTTGACGTCGGTTCGAATATTTGATTCGCCATCGAATCTTTGTCTTTATTGAATTAGAAAAACGGACACCTGGATGCATAACTAGAAAGTACAATTTTTAGGCAACGTCAAGTTTGACGTCATATGACGTCGTACAATCTTTTGTAGAAGACGTCAAGTTTGACGTCAGTCATAAGAAAATCAATGAAATGAAATATGCAGTATCTTAAATGTATGCCATTATTTTTCATTCCCCTGGGATCTTTGCCATATATAGAAATTAATGCGTAGATATAAGAAATTCTTTTTGACCGTATGACGTCAAATGACGTCAAATGCCGTTCATCTTTACAGAATAGAAATAAGTCATAGAAACTAATGAATATCAGCTTTCTAACTCATCTGGAAGCGATTTTAATACGTATCTGAACTTTGACGTCAATGGTTCGAATCTTGGCCATAGAACCTTTGCCTTTAAGAATTTGGAAAAGCGGACACCTGCATATATAACTAGAACTTGGTATACACATTCTGTGACATTTTGATGGAAATCGGTCCAGAAATAATGGCTTTAGACCAAATACAAACTTTTTGTCTTGACGTCTAATCTGAAGTTATTTGAAATCACATGAATATGGCATTCATTACTTTCAAAAGTTCACCATAAATATGTTTATTTATTTTCATGGTCTTTGAAACACTATAACATATATAAATATATAAATTAACGCGTATATATCAAAAATTTGACATTTTGACGTCTACCGTCGAATGACATTCATATTCACAAAATGTAAAACACACTTGGAGACTTATAATCTGTCCAAATATCAGCTTTCTAACTCTAACAGCTTTCTAACTCATCTAAAAGCGCTTTTTAGGTGTTATAAATTTTACGTCAATGGTTCGAATCTTGGATTCGACATAAAACCTTTGTTTGCACAACTAGAGCGTAACATACACATTCTGTGAAATTTTGATGAAAATCGGTCCAGAAATAATGGCTGTAGATCACGTGCAACCTATTTAAGCCGACGTCAAAACGTCATAGGCAAAGGAAAATGATTGAAATGCAAAATATTCTATGTGAAGCATATGCTATTAAAATTTCAAGGTAATTTGCAACAAATAGAAGTCAACACATAGAAATCAGAAATTATTTTTCAGCTTATGCGTCATATGAAGTCAAATGACGTTCATCTTCACAGAATGTAAAACACATTTAAAGACTAACAATATATCTAAAAAAATATCTCCAATTCATCTGGAAGCGAGTTTATAGGTATTTGAAATTTGACGTCAACAGTTCGAACTTTGGATTCACCATAAAACTTTTGCCTTTTCGAATTTTGAAAAACGGATACGGGATGCACAACTAGATTGTAACATAAACGTTCTGTGATATTATAATGAAAATCGGTCCAGAAATAATGGATGTAGACCGCGAACAAAAACTTTTGTAGACAACGTCAAGTATGACGTCATAGGCATATAAAAATCATTGACGTCAAAACTTCATCATCTGAAGTGTATCCCATCTAATTAGCATGGTCCTGTGGCTCTTGCAACATATAGAAATTAAGGCGTTGAAAAGAAGAAAAGAAAAGACTTCTTTTGTTCTGAACAAAAGAAAGGGCTTTCTGCACTGCAAACCATATCAAACCTGATCATACTCTTTATCTATTCTGACATACACATCTTCAAAAATTGAAGAAAATTCGTTCCGAATTCACAGCTGTAGAGTGCAAACTTATATTAATAGTATATGAAATCTGTGACGTCATAATTTAGATGTTAAAGTCCATGCATTCAAACGGGAATATGTGACTTTTTTCAGTTATGATTTCATAATGCTAGCTTTTTTAGAACCATCCTTAAAAAGATTACAATAATACTCAAACTTGTGTTCTACAAGGGAATGAAGTATCACTTGTCCTCTTTTACATGTCAAAAAGATATACAAGGTCCCTTTCTTGCAAATCATTTAGTTATTATATTTTAATTGAATATTCTTGCTGAACTGAAGAGGGCACAGAACATTCAAATAAATTACTGTGTCACATTATACCTTTTATGTAACAGAAATAAAAATTTGGAATTATATGTGGGATCAACTGCAGAAGCACAAGGAAAAACGGGTTTTAATGAATTCTTATTTTTTATGTTACTTCTTTATCTGATGTCCGATTTTAAAAACCTAGGTACCGTTAGAAACGTCTTCTGAATCCAAACATTCGCCTACTTCATGTTTAAAAATATCTGTTAAGGATTTTGAGAAATGAAAGTTATTCTTCCAAAAGAAAGGCAATAATCGGCAAAAAGATGATCATGTCAATTACTACCTTTCAACAAATAACTTGATAATTAATGGTCCGAACATTAAGATCTGCATACCATTAGAAACGCATTGCATCATGCTATAATATTGTTTCTTATGTTATTTTAAACAAGAGGGCCAAGATGGCCATATGTCGCTCACCTGAGTAAGATTGCTGTGTTAGGCATGATGACGAAAAATGTGGCATCTAAAGTGTTTTTCTAACATTTGACTAAATGACCTAGATTTTGATCTACCTGAATTTGCACTCAACTGGGAATTCATGCAATCCTCATTCATATCAAGTTTAATGAAGACTGGTTCAAAAATGTAGGCCCCTAGAGTGTTCACATGATTTTTCTAAACTTTGCCCTGGTGACCTAGTTTTTAACCCAACATAACCCAATTTCCCATCTCATCCGTCATAGCATATAGACGAACATCCTGACAAAATTTCATAAAGATTGGGCCAAAAATGTGGCCTCAAGCATGTCCACAAGGTTTTATTGATATTAGACCTGGTGACCTAGTTTTTGACCCCACATGACCCATTTCCGAATTCTTCCAAAATATAATGCAGACAAACATCCTGACTTAATTTTATGAAGATTGGGCTAAAACTATTGCCTCTAGAGTGTTCACAAGTGTTTTCAAAGATTTGACCTTGTGAAAGAAGCTAAAATATTGTTCTTTATGTTATTTTCAAAAATTAATAGTTTCTTCGAAAAAGGCAATCAAGTGATTGGGACTAACTGCAGAAGTGCATGAAAGAACGGTATAAATGAATTCTTATTTTTCATGTAACTTCCTTATATGATTTCCAATTTTAAAAAGCTAGGTACCGTTAGAATGGTCTTCTAATTCCCCACAATTCACACGCTATATAAATGTATGTATCTTAACCACTTTTTAGATATGGGCGGTTAAATCTTGAGAAAACGGCAAAAATCGGGGAAATATGTTTATGTCGTTTTGTCTTTTCCCTATATTTTAATGAATATCAAGTCAATCTTAAATATTTAAACACGAAAAGAACGACCAGTCCACAAATAATATTCTTACTCTTATTAATAAATTGACATAACTCAATAAAAATATAGATATATGTAATATAATTAAACTGAGATATAAATAGTTAAGTGTACCTAGGGTAGCAACATTTTTGTTTTTCTGCAATTACTCAACTGATTCAACCCCGATCTTCAAAAACTAAATATCACATGAAAGGTCTTTCGAAGCACTACAAATTATACCCATAGAGTTTTGATATAATATTTGTCGTTTTTTTTAGCTCACATGAGCACAACGTGCTCAAGGTGAGCTTTTCTGATCGCCTTTTGTCCGGCGTCCGGCGTCCGTGCGTGCGTCCGTGCGTCCGGCGTCAACAATTGCTTCAAACAACATCTCCTCCTAAACGGCTTGGCCAATTTGAAAAATAGTTTGCAGGAATGTTCCTTGGATGAAGCTCTACCAAAGTTGTATAAATGGTTCTGGTCCATTGCATAATTAGGTCACAGGAGCTAAAAATAGATTTTAAAAATGCAAACTTTGAAAATCTTCTTCTGCAAAACTGCAAGGCCTAGAGCTTAGATATTTGGTATGTAGCATCATCTTATGGGCCACTACCAACATTGTACAAATCATAGCCCTATGATGATAAATGACCCCGCACCAGGGGTCACTTGTTTTACATAGAGTTATATAGGAAAATCTTAAAAAGTCTTCTTCTATGAATCCATAAGGCCTAGAGCTAAGATATTTGGTATGTAGCATCATCTTATGGGCCACTACCAAGATTGTACAAATCATAGCCCTATGGTGATAAATGACCCCGCACCAGGGGTCACTTGTTTTACATAGAGTTATATAGGAAAATCTTAAAAAGTCTTCTTCTATGAATCCATAAGGCCTAGAGCTTAGATATTTGGTATGTAGCATCATCTTATGGGCCACTACCAAGATTGTACAAATCATAGCCCTATGGTGATAAATGACCCCGCACCAGGGGTCACTTGTTTTACATAGAGTTATATAGGAAAATCTTAAAAAATATTTGGTATGTAGCATCATCTTATGGGCCACTACCAAGATTGTACAAATCCTAGCCCAATGGTGATAAATGACCCCACACCAGGGGTCACTTGTTTTACATAGAGTTAAATAGGAAAATCTTAAACAAGAGGGCCAAGATGGCCCTTGGTCGCTCACCTGAGAAAGATGATTGCTTAAGAAATAAAGATACTTGAGTGTAAAAGTGAAATCTGGCTTTTTTTATGGTGAAATGGGCATAACTCCTAAATTTACAAGTCAATATCAGTTATAATTGAACCCGATTGTGAGATTATGGGCATAAACATTGTCTCAAAGTTTAAAAATGATTGTTAAAAAAATGAAGTTGGTAGAGAATAAACAAAGTGAAATCTTGCATTTTTTGTATTAAAAGGGGCATAACTCCTGACCTAAATGACCCATCTCAGCCACAATTGAACTCAATCAAGACATTATGGTCATTAACAATGTCATAAAGTTTGAAGATGATTGCTAAAAAAAGGAAGATGCTAGAGTGTAAACAACTTGAAATATGGCATTTTTTGAATATTAAAAGGGGCATAACTCCTGACCTAAAGTCATATCAGCCATAATCGAACTTGGCCGTGATTTTATGGTTATAAACATTGATATAAAGTTTGAAGATAATTGCTCATAAAATGAAGGTGCTAGAGTGCAAACAATGTGAAATCTGGCTTTTTTGAATTTTAAAAGGGGCATAACTCCTGACCTTATGTTCCGATATCAGCCATAATCGAACTTGGCCGAGATTTTATGGTTATAAACATTGTTTTAAAGTTTGAAGATAATTGCTCATAAAATGAAGATGCTAGAGTGCAAACGAACAAATTGTGGACGACGGACGACGGACGGACGGACGGACGGACGACGGACATTCATCGATCCTAAAAGCTCATCCTGAGCACAAGTGCTCAGGTGAGCTAAAAATCTTCTTCTATGAATCAATAAGGCCTAGAGCTAAGATTTTTGGTATGTAGTAGCATCTAATGGTTCATTACAAAGATTTTCAAAGTCTTGGCCCTACGGTGATAAATGACCCTGCGCCCAAGTCTTCTCTGAAACCATATGGCCCATTGCTTAGATATTTGGTGTGTAGTATTGTCAGGGAAAATTAACCTTTTTAAAGCCATCATGGCCCTCTTGTTTAACTTAGAAATTTTGGTTAAAGTTTTGCATGCAAGCTACTATCCAGCTTATATCTCAGAAATTGCTTGTGGAATTGACTAGAAAGTTAAGGAGTGTCTTCAGGGGCATCAGAAAACTAAGGAGGATAACTTTTGCACTGAATTTTATACAAATTATGGCCCTTTTCTAACATGGAATTTTGGTTAAAGTTTTGCATGCACAGTGTTATTGTGCTCATGTCTCATTAACTAGGCATGGGATTGATTTTAGACATCATAAAAATATTAAGGGGTATCGGACTATCAAGGTATATTATTTTTGACTATTAATATGTACAGGGTATGTGAAGGGCAAGAAGTTAAATAGATTTCATTTGATTTACCAACAAGCATTTTGAATAGTCGAGCGTGCTTCCTCTGACAGCTCTTGTTTTATTGAATTGTTTGTGAAATTGAAATTCATTCCTGTAAGAATTGTTATTTTATCTCCAAAAATGAGCATCAACTGATGCGTGTTTGTGTATAATTAATTAATACATGTTAAATACATGTAGGTATAATTACACTATGAATTAAAGACTATTGATAGATGTCAAAAACTACTGAAAAAACACTACTGACACGCCTTGAAAGGGGTAAACAGGTCTGTATCTCCTAAAGAGGACAATGTGTCACATGAAAGATCCAGGTTGTAACTCAAAGGTCAAGGTCACAGTAAACAATCTAAGGTCATAAAAAGGGGGAATTTTTAGCTTGCCTGAGCACATAGTGCTCATGAGAGCTTTTACAATCAACGGCTGTCCGTCGTCTGCCCGTCGTCAACAATTGTTTCAAACGACATCTCTTCTGAAACCAACAGGCCAAATTTAATAAAACTTGCCTATGATGTTCCTTGCATGTAACTCTACCAAAGTTGTTCAAATGATTCCGATCCATTGCATATCTGGGTCACAGGAGCTAAAAATAGATTTTAGAAGTGAAATCTTTAAAAATCTTCTTCTCTGAAACCGCAAGCTTAGATATTTGGTGTGTTGCATTGTCTTATGAACCATTACCAAGTCTGTTCAAATCATGGACCTGGGGTCAAAATTGGCCCCGCCTTAGGGGTCACTTGATTTAACATTGATATATATATATGTATAGGAAAAAAAATCTTCTTTTCAGAAACCACAAGGCCTAGAGTTTAAATATTAGTGTGTAACATAGCCTAGTAGACCTCTACCAAGTTTGTTCAAATCAGGGCCCTGGGGTCACAATTTGCCCTACCCTAGGAGTCACTTCTGCATGGTTTATGTTTTCAGTATGACTCTTATAGAGTCAATGAAACAACTGTTTCTCAGGTGAGCGATTCAGGGCCATATTGGGCCTCTTGTTTTTAGATATTTACGATCAAAGAAGAAACCGATAATTGACATGTGACCTTGACCTTTGCAATTTTCCGGAAATGGAAATGACTAATGGCAATGAGATCACTGTTGCACTTTCAGTAAAAATTGTATGCAAATCGCCCAAAAACTAAGGTACGTAGGGCTAAAAAAACGTAAATTTTGAATTAAAAAATTCTTAACTCGTCATGACGTCATTTTCAGAACTGGAAGAACTCCACAGGACACATGGTCTGCCCAAATTTCAAATTTCTAGCTTATCTGAGAGCTTCGTAATACTTTTCAGGTCCGAAGTTCGAAACTTGGTTCAGCCATAGATCCCTAGTTTTTTAAATCTTGCAAAATATATGTAATCCTGCACAACTAAATCATAATACATGTACATACATTCTTTGAAGAAATCAAGTGAATCGGTCCAGAAATAATGGCTGTAGAGCGCGTAAAAACTTTGGTAGCTATTTGCAGCTCTGACGTCATGTGACGTCACATGAAGAAACAAGAGGGCCATGATGGCCCTGTATCGCTCACCTGAGTACCATTGCTCTAAAGGCACTGTATAATGCTACACACTAAATATCTTAACTCTTGACCTTGTGGTTTCTGAGAAGAAGATTTTCCTTTCTTCCTCTATATAAGCCTATGTAAAATCAAGTGACACCTGGGGCGGACCCAATTTGGACCCAAGGGCCATGATTTGAACAACTTTGGCCTATCTAAGCTCTAGGCCATGTGGTGTCTGATAAGAAGATTTTTCTAGTTTTTCCCTATATAAGCCTTTGTAAAATAAAATGACCCCTGAAGCGAGGGCAATTTTGACCCAGAGGTCATTATTTTAACAACTTTTGTAGTAGTTCACAAGACAATTCTACAAGCCTTATATCCAAGCTCTAAGCCTTGCAGTATTTCAGGAGATGATTTTTCTATTTTTCCTATGTAAAATCAAGTGACCCCTAGTGACCCCAATTTTCACCCAAGGGCCATGATTTGAACAACTTACGTAGAGATCCACCAGACAATACTACATACCCAATATCTTAACACCAGGCCATGTGGTTTCTGATGAGAAGATTTTTCTAGGTTTTCCCTATATAAGCCTATGTAAAATAAAGTGACCCCTGGGGCAGGGCAGATTTTGACCCTAGGGCCATGATTTGAAGGTTTATAAAACAATTCTACACGCTGTAGGCCTTACAGTTTTGCAGGAGAAGATTTTCTAAGATTGCATTTTAAAATCTATTTTTAGCTCCTGTGACCTACTTTTTCAACCAATCATAATAATTTGTACAATTTTGTTAGAGGACATCATAAGGATGATTCCTGTGAAATTTTGTCAAAATCCCTTCAGCGGATTAGGAGGAGATGTTGTTTAATGGAAAAAGTTGACGCAAGACGCACACACACACGGACAGATGGACGGACGACAGACGCCGGACAAAAGGCAATTATAAAAGCTCACCATGAGCATGTTGTGCTCAGGTGAGCTTAATATCTAAGCTCTAGGCCTTATGGATTCATAAAAGAAGATTTTTAAGATTTTCCTATATAACTCTATGTAAAACAAGTAACCCCTGGTGCGGGGTCATTTATCACCATAGGGCTATGATTTGAACAATCTTGGTAATGAACCATTAGATGATGCTACATACCAAATATCTTAGCTCTAGGCCTTATGGTTTCATAGGAGAAGATTTTTAAAGTTTTTCACTATATAAACCTATGAGATATAAAATGACCCCTTGGGCGGGGCCAATTTTGACCCCAGGGTCATGATCTGAACAATTTTTGTAGATGTTCATAAGACAATTCTACATACCAATTATTAAAGCTCTAGGCCTTACAGTTTTGCAGGAGAAGATTTTCTAAGATTGCATTTTAAAATCTATTTTTAGGTCCTGTGACCTACTTATTCAACCAATCAAAATAATTTGAAAAACTTTGATAGAGGTCATGATAAGGATGATTCCTGTGAAGTTTGGTCAAAATCCATCCAGTGGTTTAGGAGGAGAAGTCGTTTGAACGAAAAGTTGACGACGGACGCACGCACGGACGCACTGACGCACTGACGCACAGACGATGGACGACGGACAACGGGCGATCACAAAAGCTCACCTTGAGCACTTTGTGCTCAGGTGAGCTAAAAACTTATTGCAATCGAAAGTGCCAAAGTCACTGTGCATATTGTTAAATTTTTATACTACTGGTTTATGGGCAACCTGTTTTAATTTGAACCTATAAAACAAGAAAAAAGTAGAATAATAAAAATAAGAAACAAGAGGGCCATGATGGCCCTGAAACGCTCACCTGAGTACCATTGCTAGAACTGATTACAAGGTTTTTAAACAAGAATTCTGATATAACTCAATCTTAAACTTTTCCCAACTACACCAAAATATAAGCACTGGGCCTTATGGTTTCAGAGGAGAAGACTTAGTGCGGTGTCATTTATCTCCAAAGGGCCACCATTTTGAAAATCTTGATAATAAACCATTAGATAATACTACATACTAAAAATCTAAGCTATAGGCCTTATGGATTCATAGAAGAAGATTTTTTAAGATTTTCCTATATAACTCTATGTAAAACAAGTGACCCCTGGTGCGGGGGGAATTTATCACCATAAGGTCATGATTTGTACAATCTTGGTAATGTACCATAAGATGATGCTACATACCAAATATCTAATCTCTAGGCCTTATGGATTCAAAGAAGATTTTTAAAGATTTTCCTATATAACTCTATGTTAAACAAGTGACCCCTATTGCGGGGGCATTTATCACCATAGGGCTATGATTTGAACAATCTTGGTAATAAACCATTAGATGATGCTACATACAAAATATCTAAGCTCTAGGCCTAATGGATTCATAGAAGAAGATTTTTAAAGATTTTCCTATATAACTCTATGTAAAACAAGTGACCCCTGGTGCGAGGCATTTATCACCGTAGGGCTATGATTTGTACAATCTTGGTAATGGCCATAAGATGATGCTACATACCAAATATCTAAGCTCTAGGCCTTGCAGTTTTGCAGAAGAAGATTTTCAAAGTTTGCATTTTTAAAATCTATTTTTAGCTCCTGTGACCTACTTTTTTAACCAATCTGAATAATTTGTACAACTTTGATAGAGGGCATCATAAGGATGATTCCTGTGAAGTTTGGCCAAAATCCTTTCAGCGGTTTATGAGGAGTTGTTGTTTAAAGCAAATTGTTGACGACGGATGAACGCACGCACGCACGGACGACGGACAAAAGGCGATCACAAAAGCTCACCATGAGCACGTTGTGCTCAGGTGAGCTAAAAACATAACAAACCCAATAGGTCTTTCTGCGAAATGCAGGAAACCCCAATAATAAGATAGAACATAACAAACCCAGTAGGTCTTTCTGCTTGAGGCAGAAAGCCCTAATAAGGACAAGAGCCCGAGGGCTCTAATCCGCTCACCTGAGTAAAGATAAAATGTCCCACCATAAAGTTACAAAAGATTGGTTAAAGATCAAGGTAACAAGGTGTTTTTTTAATGGTTGAAAAATTATCTAAATGTACAAAGCAATTCCTTTTTGTTGATATGTGATGTACATGTTAAGATGAGTAATTGTGCACAGTATCATTCAGATCTGATAAACAGTTGCTAATATTAGCCTATGTTGAAGAAAGTAACCCACTGGGCAGGGCCAATTTTGACCCCAGGGCCATTATTTGAACAAACTTGGTAGAGATCATTAGACAATGCTACATGCCAAATATCAAAGCTCCAGGCCATAAGGTTCCAGAGAAGAAATTTTTTCTAGATATATTCCTATATTAGCCTATGTTAAAGAAAGTGACCCCCAGGGCGGGGCCAATTTTGACCCCAGGGCCATAATTTGAACAAACTTGGTAGAGGACCATAAGATGATGCTACATACCAAATATCAAAGCTCTGTGCCTTTTGGCTTCAGAGAAGAAGATTTTTAAAGATTGCATTTTTTTTCTATTTTTAGCTCCTGTGACCTAGTTATTCAACAGACTGGAACTATTTGAACAAACTTGAAAGAGGGTCACCCAAGGGTCATTTGTGTAAAGTTTTATTGAAATCTGCCCAGTAGTTTAGCAGGAGAAGTTGTTTAAATTAAAAAGTTGACGACGCACGATGGACGGCGGACCATCACAAAAGCTCACCATGAGCAGGTGAGCTAAAAAGTATAACAAACCGAATAGGTCGTTCTGCTTGAGGCAGAAAGCCCTAATAAAAGTTTGAAGAAAGCCGTAATAACAAAGGTAATATGCTTATCGGTCCTGGTGTACACAATTGCATCATAAAATGCACCTCATTCTCTCAAATACGCATCGCAATTCACCTTTCAACACGTGCACCCTTTCCTGCATAGGAACGTCCGGGTAACCAACCCAATAACCGCCAACCCAATAACCGCCTCCTTTTTTAACTTCAAATTGCTAGATTTTCGTCAAAAAAAACATGAATATCTGCCATGTTTCTTGACGGAATCAGTTGAAATTTTCAGGACATTTTGCACATTAACGTTTGACCGATTTGCATAAAATTTTCACTGAATGTGCAACATAGCATCACATTTTCCCAAGTCACTTCCGGCTTAAAAACCCTACATTTTTTATTAAAAGTTTGTTAACGCGTCACGACGTCATTTTACGTCATACGACGCCAGTCTTTTCAGAGCTGTAAGAAATTAATAAGACACGTGTTCTGTCCAAATTTTAAGTTTCTAGTTTATATGAAAGCTTCGCAATACTTAAATACATTTTCAGGTCCAAAGTTCGAAACTTGTTTCAGCGATAGATCCTTGGTCTTTTTGAATGTTGCAAAATGTATATATTTCTGCACAACTAAATCGCAATCCATACATTCTGTGAAAAAATCAAGTCAATTGGTCAAAAAATGACGGCTGTAGAGTGCGTAAAAGCTTTGGAAGCTTTTTTGAACCCTGACGTCACGTGACATCACATGAAGAAAAAAAATGCTGAACCTCAAAGGAAGAAAAAAAGTAGAATAATAATAAGAAAAAACATAACAAATCAAATAGATCTTTCTGCTTGAGGCAGAAAACCCTAATAAGAAGAAGAAGAATAAACAAGAGAGCCATGATGGCCCTGAAACGCTCACCTGAGAACCATTGCTACAACTGATTACAAGGTTTTTAAACAGACAAGAATTCTGATATCTCAATCTTAAACATTTTAGCCCTGACATTACTACACACCAAATATATAAGCACTGGGCCTTATGGTTTCAGAGGAGAAGACTTAGTGTGGGGTGATTTATCTCCAAAGGGCCAATATTTTGAAAATCTTGATAATGAACATTAGATGATACTACATACCAAAATCTAAGCTATAGGTCTATAGATTCATAGAAGAAGATTTTTTAAAGATTTTCCTATATAACTCTATGTAAAACAAGTGACCCCTGGTGGGGGGGACTTTATCACCATAAGGTCATGATTTGTACAATCTTGGTAAAGAACCATAAGGTGATGCTACATACCAAATATCTAATCTCTAGGCCTTATGGATTCATAGAAGAAGATTTTTAAAGATTTTCCTATATAACTCTATGTTAAACAAGTGACCCCTATTGCAGGGGCATTTATCACCATAGGGTATGATTTGACCAATCTTGGTAATGAACCATAAGATGATGCTACATACCAAATATATCTAAGTTCTAGGCCTTATGGATTCATAGAAGAAGATTTTTAAAGTTTTTCCTATATAAATCTATGTAAAACAAGTGACCCCTGGTGCGGGGGCATTTATCACCATAGGGCTATGATTTGACCAATCTTGGTAATGAACCATAAGATGATGCTACATACCAAATATCTAAGCTCAAGGCCTTATGGATTCATAGAAGAAGATTTTTAAAGATTTTCCTATATAACTCTATGTAAAACAAGTGACCCATGGTGCGGGGGCATTTATCACCATAGGGTCATGATTTGTACAATCTTGGTAATGAACCATAAGATGATGCTACATACCAAACATCTAATCTCTAGGCCTTATGGATTCACAGAAGAAGATTTTTAAAGATTTTCCTATATAACTCTATGTAAAACAAGTGACACCTGGTGCGGGGGCATTTATCACCGTAGGGCTATGATTTGAACAGTCATGGTAATGAACCATTAGATGATGCTACATACCAAATATCTAAGCTCTAGGCCTAATGGATTCATAGAAGAAAATGTTTAAAGATTTTCCTATATAACTCTATGCAAAACAAGTGACCCCTGGTGCGGGGGCATTTATCACCGTAGGGCTATGATTTGTACAATCTTGGTAATGGCCCAAATGATGATGCTACATACCAAAAATCTAAAGGCTAGGCCTTGTGGTTTCAGAGAAGAAGATTTTATAAATTTTCATTTTTAAAATCTATTTTTAGCTCCTGTGACCTAATTATGCAATGGACCAGAACCATTTATACAACTTTGGTAGAGCTTCATCCAAGGAACATTCCTGCAAAATATTTTTCAAATTGGCCAAGCCGTTTAGGAGGAGATCTTGTTTGAAGCAATTGTTGACGCCGGACGCACGGACGCACGCACGCACGCACGGACGCACGGACGACGGACGCCGGACAAAAGGCGATCAGAAAAGCTCACCTTGAGCACGTTGTGCTCATGTGAGCTAACAAGTGACCCCTGGTGCGGGGTCATTTATCATCATAGGGCTATGATTTGTACAATCTTGGTAGTGGCCCATAAGATGATGCTACATACCAAATATCTAAGCTCTAGGCCTTGCAGTTTTGCAGAAGAAGATTTTCAAAGTTTGCATTCTTAAAATCTATTTTTAGCTCCTGTGACCTAATTATGCAATGGACCAGAACCATTTATACAACTTTAGTAGAGCTTCATCCAAGGAACATTCCTGCAAAATATTTTTCAAAATTGGCCAAGCCGTTTAGGAGGAGATGTTGTTTGAAGCAATTGTTGACGCCGGACGCACAGACGCACGCACGGACGCCGGATAAAAGGCGATCAGAAAAGCTCACCTTGAGCACGTTGTGCTCATGTG
Source organism: Solen grandis (assembly GCA_021229015.1). Lineage (NCBI taxonomy): Eukaryota > Metazoa > Mollusca > Bivalvia > Adapedonta > Solenidae > Solen > Solen grandis. The sequence goes on along the minus strand of CM037790.1, from coordinate 4,019,395 downwards.
AGCTAAAAAACAGTACAAACCCAATAGGCAGAAAGTCCTAATTATAGAACACTATAGAGAATTGTTCAAGGTTAAATGAATTCATTTGGGGATGTTGTGTTTTGTTGATGATGATGACAAAAGTTACTCCGGCATTAAGAATATTTAGGAATTCCCCAATGCTTATCCGGGGTGCAAAACCAACTTTCACAGTTACAGCTTTGTGGTGTTGCACTAATTCTATTGTGAACGGTAGTGTACCGTGAAGCTACAACAGCGAAAGTTTGTTTATACCCCCCACCCCCGGAATAGATGGGAAAAACCCACATTTGCCGAGTTCCGGATACCATCTATTGTAGAATACAAGAGTTAACGCTAAAGGGGGCTTTTATTGATAAGAGAAAGATCTGATATTAATTCGACTACACTTTATTGAAGCAAAACACAAACTGTATTCGAGCAAATGCAGTATAATATACCAGAAACTATTTCATTTTATTGAGAAAAATAATTTATGTAGATACCTAAATATAAATCTATCAATTTTGGAAATTATGTACATTATACTTGCTAAGCTTTAGGGGTACTTAGCCACAATAATCTAAGTATTTAAACCATTTTTGTTTTATATTAAAGCACAGATTTAACAGTAACAGTAAGAAAGTACTTCTATTCTTTTTATGGTCTTCACATCCTAATAACCATATTCCATATCTTGCCACTGGATGGCTATATTTCTATGAAAATTTATCACTTTAAAAACATTCAAAAATAAAAAAAAAATAACAGATTTTTTTTAATTTTTATCTACTTTAGGGGAGATCATCAGCGTTTAAGTTAACATTGAAGCCTATGGAAAATATGTATTTCCTGTGAATAAACAAGAGGGCCATGATGGCCCTGAATCGCTCACTTGATTATAAATGAGCAACATATGTTGGATTTTTCATATTGAGCTACTTTTGACCCCACATGACCCACTTTCGAACTTGTCCAAGATTTTATGGAGAGAAACATTCTGACCAAGTTTCATGAAGATTGGGCTAAAAATGTGGCCTCTAGAGTGTTAAGGTTTTTATAAGACTTGACCTCATGACCTACTTTTTGACCCCACATGACCCAATTTCAAACTTGTCCAAGATTTTATGGAAACAAACATTCTGACTAAGTTTCATAAAGATTGGGCAAAAAAAAAATCAAATGAAGATGCTAGAGTGCAAACAATGTGAAATCTGGCTTTTTTTAATTTTAAAAGGGGCATAACTCCTGACCTTATGGTATGATATCAGCCATAATCAAACTTGGCCGAGATTTTATGGTTATAAACATTATCAAATTTGAAGATAATTGCTCATGAAATGAAGATGCTAGAGTGCAAACAATGTGAAATCTGGCTTTTTTTAATTTTAAAAGGGGCATAACTCCTGACCTAATGATACGATATCAGCCATAATCGAACTTGACCATGATTTTATGGTTATAAACATTGATATAAAGTGTGAAGATAATTGCTAATGAAATGAAGATGCTAGAGTGCAAACAATGTGAAATTTGGCTTTTTTAATTTTAAAAGGGTTTATCAGCATAATCGGACTTGGTCGTGATTTTATGATTATAAACATTGATTTAAAGTTTGAAGATAATTGCTCATAAAATGAAGATGCTAGAGTGCAAACGAACAAATTGTGGATGACGGACGACGGACGGACGGACATTCATCGATCCTAAACGCTAAAAACTGAATTTGATTTATGAGAAAAACTCATGTCGGAAAGATGCATTTTAGGATTTTGTATCATCTTTCGTGAAAAAAATCTAAACTTTACCATAGAAAAATCACTTTTTTTAGTTGTCAGGGGAGGTAACTCATGGCAACAAAATAATCCAGGGGAGGCAATAAAAGAACTTATTATAATACTTCGTCTCTGTTCATATGCACAAGGTGTATATGAACCAGGCACGAACTAGCTTCTACACACAGAGAAGCCCATCACCAAATTAGAATATAAGTTATAAGTGTTTAAGTTGTTAAAGTTACTGACAAACAAACAATGTGACAGACAGGGCAAAAACGATATACCCCCATGGTCACTTATCTCGGACGGGGGCATAAAAATACATGCACCGCCATCAAGGAATGTGTATAAAAATTGAATTCATATAAAACCTATTAATGTGTTTTATGTTCGTTACATGTTTGTGTTCTGCCACAGAAAGGGATCGAGTTAAAGTCCTCCGGTTTATCAGTTTTTGTATCCATAAAAGCGCTGGAGCCCAGATTAATTCCATCAAATTGGCCTGCACCACCAGTTTCAATATCTTCGTCATTAGGGTCATTTTGGATGCCGCTGTATTCTCCTTCGTCTGCGCCTGTAGTTGTGCCCAACAGTTTTTCAGAAGCAGTAGAACCAGTAGAAGTTTGTGACTCTTGCCTGAACCTTGTCTGTGATCTTAGATATATGTAGATGAATATACAGTATCTATATTGACGTTGGACTTTATCTCTAAATCCTTTGTAGTTGAATATCCAGCATAAATATAGAATAAATGGAAAAGAAAATAGAAACCATATGATTAAAAGAGTAAAAGTAAAAATAAAGATGTAGATGTAGAATGATTCATTTTTGTGAGGATCTCCTGGTTTATCTGTTTCTTCACACACTGTATTTTGTTCAAGTGTGCAATTACACTTGAATCTACTATTGTCATAGGTTCTACACTCCTGACAGCAGAGGAACCAATCATCATTGCAGGTGTTCCCTTTACATCTTTTACAATCCAGGGCCTTTAATTCCTTGTTGAAATAAATCCATTCCTTCTTCTTTGAGGCAGTCTAGGCTGTTAAAATAAACTGAAGGTTGTATAAAATTCATAAACACGACACATCCAAGAATAATTGAAAGTGTTGGATGGTTGATCATGATTATGGAGTCTGTCGGTATGTTTTTTTTCCTTCTCTCTCTTTCACAATGTTCAGTAAAACTGAAAATAAAATGATACCAATAATAAGGAATTGTAGCAATAGTACATCAAGCATATAATGGGATTGGTTACTGCAAAACTTGCGTGAAGTGTGTGTGCATGTGTATATACTAGTATTCATTTTACATTGTGTTAATTTAACATTAACTACATGTTAAAGTACTATACTTTTTTATTCCTATTAAATATTGTTTGTTAAGTTTGTAATAAACACCCTATCAAACCTGATAGATGCCCCCCTCCCCTCCAAAAATATAAGTAGATATTTGTTTTCGTAGAAAACTAATGTCTCCCCCCACCCCTTTCCCCTCACACACACATATACACTAACACACATATACACACATTGACATATCGTCCATTGAAAGCCAGAAGGGGCTATCAGCCTTCTTTTTACATATGCTGATAGCCCCTTCTGGCTTTCAATGGACAATATGCAAATAGTTAAAGGGTTGACTATATTGATAAAGCTCCACACAGAGTTATGGATCTTGTGTGTGACACTTCCTCTCATCATTTTCTTTCCATAACTGAAATTTTGTTTCAATAGCATTTAAGTAGAACAAAAGCTATCTTGCGGTCAAGAAATTGTGAAAAGGAGGAATAACTCCAAAAATACTAAAGCCAGAGTTATGAACCTTGTGCATGACACCTTCTCTCTTTCTTTCCATAAAAGAAAGTTATCTTAAGGACACAAAATTGTATAACAGCAGAAACACTCCGAGAGACATTGAAATGATTTGCTAGTGAATGCAATTCTTGTCCATAACGTCACAGTCTGTGCTGCATCTCTCATATCATACTGTGAAGTTCAAGTCAATAGCTAGATACTTTTTAAAGTCATAGTAGGATACTTTAAAGTCCAATATATTGTTTTATCAAGTAACAAAATCACGAGAAACGCTTTGGGTGACTGGGTTTACTTCCAAATTGTCGCTATACCTATTGCGATATATGTACTGATTTTACCTGTAAGAAAAACGGAAATACTTCCCGGGAAAAAACCATCGTCTCGAGTTGACAATATAGGGACCATTGATGGAAAAGCATGACGGAGAAATTACTTCACCTATAATATTGATTTCTGGATATTTATTAAACTTTAGCTTGAAGACGTTCAAAATAAATATTTCACCCAAAAATTTCAAGTTATATTGAGGGAGATAATTTGCACATAAGTTAACATTGAACTATGGAAATCTCATTCTTGAGTGAAAATGAATTGATTTATGAGAAAACGCATACAGAAATATGATGTTATCATTGCCCTAGATTGTTTGACATTTTAAAAGCTTATATACATATGTATTGTTAAGTTATATGCATGGCTTTGGTGGAATAGATCGCTATAAGAGTGGGAAGACCTTAAGACTTGACTATATGAGTTTACCGTCGCTTCAACAGTATTTCAGTCATATTGTAACGTCCAGCTAATTACAGGTGGAGGAAGACCCCGAATGCACAGAGACATCCGGATAGAACCACCGACCTACCGCAAACCAGTTGGAAGGCTTCCTCACATGAAAATCCGAATGACCCTTCCGGGATTCGAACCCATGCAATGAGGGGCTGGAGAAGACCCTAAAGAAAAAGTGAAAATTGACAATCAATATGTTTCAAATAATATCAATATTATGCCACCTTTTGTTTGGACAGCTAAAAAGTCATTTGTATCAAATATTTCTTCCTATTTCTTGAACTTATGCTCATTAATAAGTATTTAATCTTGATTTGTTGAAAAAATGGGATTTTTCAAATTTATGCTGTAGACAAAATTGGATTTTGATTTGTAGACAAAGTGGGTGTAAACAAAATGGGACGTGTCCAATCTGTGAGAGTACGAAATGTAAGTAAGGCGGGTTGATAATGTGAAACAAAATGATGGCGATAATCGGCATTAAAATGAAAGGTTTGGGAGTATTCAAAACTTCCTAGACAAAAATAGGAGGAATGTAAGAATCCCCTCGAAGAAAATACCAAAATTCCACCAGACAAAACATCCCTTGCAAGTATATATATATAATCATCATTTATATTATTATAATCATGAAATTTTGAATTAATTTAGATGTAGAAATTATAATATTTGATAAATTTATGGTCATGGACAATAAAATTAGAATACCAAATGAATATAAATAGCTGGCAACTCGACGGACTGTTGTATTAGGTTTAACATGTTTATGTCAAGTGCAATTTTTCCTCCTTAACCCTTCCCTCATAGAGGAAACCATGAAAAGACCTATGCGAACAGCATAAAACCAGATCAGCCTGCGAGTAACTCGCAGGCTAATCAGGTTTTATGCTGTTCGCTGCTCCTCAGGTCTGGAAATGAGGATTTTGAAATTAAATTTGGTAAGGTTTAACTGTGGTTTTCTGCAGATCAGGCTTTATGTGGTACCTACTGAGTGCGTCAAAATGAGTCTATATGAGGGAAAGGGTTAAAATGTACAAGGGTCCCTTTAATTATTTTACTCTGGTAAATAGCATATAGCAGTTTGCTCTAGGTCTTTTGTATGTCCCTGGGTACAGAAAATTGAATTACATTGGTAATCTGTGGTGTCTGACAGACAAACAGTGAATTACTTCCATGTAAACATACATAACATATACAATAATAAATTATACCCCTCTTAGCAATACGAAAATCATTTATTTTATTTGTCATTAATTAATACGGCCATCTCGTTATAAAACTTTTTTTATTCCATTTTCAAATAAAAAGTTTATATAAAACAAGAGGGCCATGATGGCCCTGAATCGCTCACCTGATTATAAATAAGCAACATATGTTGAATTTTTCATATGGACCTACTTTTTGACCCCACATGACACAACTTCGAACTTGTCCAAGATATTATGGAAACAGACATTCCAACCAAGTTTTTGGAAAATATGGCCAAAAATGTGGCCTCAAAAGTGTTAAGGTTTTCCAAAAATTTGGCCATATGACCTACTTTTTCCCACATGACCAAAATTCGAACTTGTCCAAGATTTTATGGGTACAAATATTCTAACCAAGTTTAAAAAGATGGGGCCAAAAATGTGGCCTCTAGTGTGTTAACAATGTCTAGCCTCTAGAGTATTAAAAAGGCTTTATTTGACCTTGTGACCTACTTTTTGACCCCACATGACCTAAATTCAAACTTGTCAAAGATTTTATGGAAACAAACATTCTGACCAAGTTTCATGAAGATTGGGCAAAAAATGTGCCTCCAGACTGTTAACAGAACAGAACAGAACATTTCTTTATTTTCATCCAGGTATACAGCATGGAGATTTGCAAAAAATACACAAACAGATGTAATTCAGTGAGTGTCTTAGGCAGTGTCGAAATGTGACATTCGACTAAATAGAGAGAAGAAATACTAGGGAAAATGTAGAGTAAATGGTGAGATAATAGCAAAAGAGGAAGTAGTAATGTTATTTTGTCAATAGTATACATCAGTAAGTCGTTCAATGTATGATCCATAGTGTCTGGAGCTAAAAAAAAAAAAAAAATATTAGTTTGTTTCAAAAGAGGGAAACATTTCTATGGTCATATAAAATGTCACAAATGTTGAATGGTATTTGCCCCTTACCTTAAATGTTTATCTGTTTTGTTGCATACTGTACAGATCAAACAGAGAGACACGTTACTAAGGGCAAAGGTCAGAGTGTAGCCTACATATACCAATGTAAGCGATATACAGCGGTCATAAAACTAGCACAGGGGTGACTCGTTTTACCGGAATCCCCCTATTTACCGGAATCTACCGGAATCCACTTAGATTTTACCGGAATCCACCTTATTTATCTTGTATTATGTTATTTTTTATATGTTTTTATTATAATTACTAATCTTAAATAAGATATTAGTAATGAATTTCATTTAATACATTTGTATCTGTTTTTAAATGACATTTGACGCAGGCCTAAAGTTGTCGTTTACTGTACGAAATCGACTTAGCTATTTATAGAGCGGCCGATTCAGACCTGGTAACTTTTCAAGGTTAATATTATTGTTTTATCTTATTAAACTTACATGTCATATCATTTTCGTCTTATAATTGCCTATGGTTGATATGGATAGCTTTTATTTATAATAAATTTCATTTACCAAACAAAATGGCAGAATCACTTCACCGTGTGTTATCCGGTATCAACCTAAAAGCCAGGTACATAGTTTTTTCCTTGTTTGTTGTTTGATTAGAAATTGCAATGTATTTTCTCTCTCTCTCTCCCCCTCTCTCTCTCTCTCACATATGGTTATGAAAAATGATATTTCCATTAGTAGATATTTAACTGGCGCGACTTAATAATAACCATATATAATATAAAGCATTTAGTATGATTCCATAAACTTACAAACGCAAGATTATTTTGTATTTGATATTATACATACATGCACACCTGGGGTGATTGGCATGACCATTGTGGCATGTGCCGTGTCAACTTCGACACTAATAGTACATGGGATGCACGTGGGTTTTGGGACAATCGTGATTCGCCGGCCGATGTCAACAGAACGGAGACGAGGTGGGGAGTTATTTACAATTTTCATGCCAATTTATAGGTTTTTTGAAAATAATGAATTGACACATAACCAGATGTTTTAACTTCATGAAATGGAAAGAATATCATTGAACATTTTGTAATGTTTTAACTTCATGAAATGGAAAGAATATCATTGAACATTTTGTAATGTTTTAACTTCATGAAATGGAAAGAATATCATTGAACATTTTGTAATGTTTTAACTTCATGAAATGGAAAGAATATCATTGAACATTTTGTAATGTTTTAACTTCATGAAATGGAAAGAATATCATTGAACATTTTGTAATGTTTTAACTTCATGAAATGGAAAGAATATCATTGAACATTTTGTAATGTTTTAACTTCATGAAATGGAAAGAATATCATTGAACATTTTGTAATGTTTTAACTTCATGAAATGGAAAGAATATCATTGAACATTTTGTAATGTTTTAACTTCATGAAATGGAAAGAATATCATTGAACATTTTGTAATGTTTTAACTTCATGAAATGGAAAGAATATCATTGAACATTTTGTAATGTTTTAACTTCATGAAATGGAAAGAATATCATTGAACATTTTGTAATGTTTTAACTTCATGAAATGGAAAGAATATCATTGAACATTTTGTAATACAGTGTGGTTACTTACAGACAGCAATAATGAGACTAATAATAGGGTAACAGTTCAGTCCGGAGGCATTGATATTTTTTTTTATTCTATAAATCAATTAATAATGGTAGTGGCATACATGTAATTTGTATGTGTGGTAATCTGACAAATCAGTTATGTCGGGGACTAACAGTATTTGTTATTTATTGAATAAACATTTTAGATAATTGCCGTAAATGGATGGGACTTCTGCAATTAAGGAGAGATGATAAAGAAGCTGTGGTTGGCGATAAGAGTTGTCCAATGTATATTTCTCGCTGTTCTTGGAAATAATTACAGAATTGCAAGTAATGATTTTCATCACCAACACTATTTGTATCACAAAGATAACATTTTCTATCCTGGAGAGGTGTTCCTTCATACCTTCCCGTCTCAACAGGCAAGTTGTGATTAGCTGTGCGGAATTTAAAATGGTTTTTGCTTGCTGCTTACTTAAAATTGTGAAAAAAATTTCAAATTCATGTGACGTTTTGAAGTTACTGTAAATTAGTCCTCTATTTGAGTGTTGAAGACTATCGTGCCAGTTTTGTTTATATTGTTAATCAGAATTTTATTAATTTCTTGTTGAATGTTACTGTTTGAATATCTTCCTGGTTTTGTCATAGATCCGGTCGACCAACAGAGGTAAGTATGCTTTTAATCTTTTCAACCCATTTAAATTGTACATTGTGTTTAGAGACCATATATTTGTAAAGTTGGTAACTTATTTTTGTTTCCACTTATAAGACGCAACCAAAGAGATATCATACGGCTCTGAATGGTAACTGAGATTGGATGACTTCCTAGCTTTCCATGTAGGAAAGAAACGGGAGTTGATTTACGCGCATTGGTGATTCTACGAAGAAAATTATTATGGACTCTTTTAATGATGTCAGTATTTTCAAAGCCAAAAATTTCTGCTCCGTATGTAAGTATTGGAAGGACAGTATGATCAAATAACTTAATCATCAAGTCAATTGGTAGGTCTGCGTTTTTTGATCGTGTATAGAGCAAATGTAGTGCTTTATTAGCTTGTTGTGTTACATCAACTTACATGGTTACGTGTTTTTAACAAGAGTCAAAAATGATATACCTTGATAGTCTGATACCCCTTAATATATTTATGATGTCTAAAATCAATCCCATGCCTAGTTACTGAGACATAAACACAATAACACTGTGCATGCAAAACTTAAACCAAGAATCCAAGTTAGAAAAGGGCAGCGATAATTTTACATGTGCGTTTTGCATATATTTTACGCATATTTTTCATAGAAAATCCATTGTTTTAAAACATGTGCATCATCTTGACGCATTTGCTGTAAAAACTCCTTAAAATCCAAACGTGAAACGAAATTTCTCTACCACACTAATTGCGAGTTTATTTTGTTTACAATCACTGCACCGTATCATTAGGCGAGTAAAGTCAAGTAAACTTGGTGCAGTTCTTTGAAATAAACATAACTTCCGGTACAATTTAGATTGTTTACACGAGTAAACGAAAGGAGACATCGGATTCGGGGACTTGATTTTTGAAGGTAAGATGACTTTTTAAAGATATAAGCATGAGAGTATCTTGCATGCAAAACTTTAACCAAAATTTCTAAGTTAAAAAGGGGCCATAATTTGTAATATATTCCATCAAGAGTTATCTACCTTGGTTGTATGATGCCCTTGAACATATTCATAAACTTTCAAGTCAATACCATGAATGGTTATTGAGATACAAACTAGATAGTAGCTTGCACGCAAAACTTTCAACCAAATTTTCTATTGCATGCAAAACTTTAACCAAAATTTCTAAGTTAAAAAGGGGCCATAATTCATATTAAATTCAGTCAAGAGTTATCTACCTTGGTTGTCTGATGCCCCTGAACATATTTATAAACTTTCAAGTCAATACCATAAATGGTTATTGAGATATAAGGTTGATAGTAACTTGCACGCAAAACTTAAACCAAAAGCTGCAATGCCAACGCCGACGCCAGGGTGACTACAATAGCTCTCATATTCTTTGAATAGTCGAGCTAATAAAAATGAACCATTGTTGGTTAAGGTAACCCCAAGATAATGATACTGCTCTGTAAAATCTAGCAGTTGCGGGCCAAGCTTAAAATTAGAATTTCTAGTATGTCTAGCACCAAATATAATTACCTTTGTTTTTTTCATGTTAACTTTAAGATGCCAATTGCTGCAGTAATCATGGAATGCATCTAAACTATTTTGGAAGTCATCAGGTGTGTCAGAGATAATAGATAGTAGAGCAAGACTTAGAGTTTAAGCCATTGTGCAAAATCATAGGAGTCATCCAGTTCTACACCAATGACACCTCGCTCTTGTAAATATAACTAAAGGTTGTTTAAAAACAATAAGAAAAGTGCTGGGGAGAAGTTTTGTGTTAACAAGGTTTTTATAAGATTTGACCTCGTGACCTACTTTTTGACCCCACATGTCCAAAATTTGAACTTGTCCAAGATTTTATAAGAAACAAACTTTCTGACCAAGTTTCATGAAGACTTGGCAAAAATGTGGCCTCTAGAGTGTTAACAAGGTTTTTCTAAGATTTGACCTCATGACCTTCTTTTTGATCCCAAATGACCCAAAGTCGAACTTGTCCAAGATTTTATGGAGAAAAACACGCTGACCATGTTTCATGAAGATATGGCCAAAAATTAGCCTCTAGAGTATTAAAGGTTTATTTGACCTTGTGACCTACTTTTTGACCCCACATGACCAAAATCGAACTTGTCCAACATTTTATGAACAAACATTCTACGTTTCATGAAGATTGGGCAAAAAATGTGGCCTCCAGAGTGTTAGCAAGGTTTTTATAAGATTTGACCTTGTAACCCACTTTTTGACCATACATGACCCAATTTTGAACTTATCCAAGGTTTTATAGAGACAAACATTCTGACCAAGTTTCATGAAGATTGGCCTAAAAATATGGCCTCTAGAGTATTAACAAGCAAATTGTTGATGGCGCACGGCGGACGATCACAAAAGCTCACCTTGAGCACGTTGTGCTCAAACATGTACTAAGTAAGAAAAGTTTCTCCATTGATTTCAGCACATAATTATACATATTAAGTTTATGCAAAGTGTAAACTTGAGTATTCAATCAGTATTCAAACATTAACGGTTTTGGTATCTTACTGCAAAATGCGGAAAAAAACAGGTAATTAGTGCATATTTATTCAATCTCAATTGATAATAATATAAAAACATTACTTTTTTCGATAAAAAAACAAAACCTCAAAATATTCTATGTAATTTTATATAAAACAAGAGGGCCATGATGGCCCTGAATCGCTCACCTGAGTACCATTGCTTCAACTGATGTCAAGGTTTTTAAACAGACAAGGATTCTGATATAACTTAATCTAAAACATTTTACCCCTGACAATACTACACACCAAATACCTAAGCAATGGGCCATATGGTTTCAGAGAAGACTTGGGCGCAGGGTCATTTATCACCGTAGGGCCAAGACTTTGAAAATCTTTGTAATGAACCATTAGATGCTACAACATACCAAAAATCTTAGCTCTAGGCCTTATTGATTCAAAGAAGAAGATTTTTTAAGATTTTCCTATTTAACTCTATGTAAAACAAGTGACCCCTGGTGTGGGGTCATTTATCACCATTGGGCTATGATTTGTACAATCTTGGTAGTGGCCCATAAGATG
>CM037790.1:3957473-4007473 GCA_021229015.1 Solen grandis | reverse complement strand
TAGTCGAGATACATTACTAATGGACTACAGCTTATTTAAAATAACAAATAATGACTTGTAACAACTCTTACTCAGTTGTTAAATATCAAAATGGTAAGGATTAGTTTAAACCTCTTTACTTAACATCTACTGGGAAACAAGTTTTTCCAACTGTCCCTCTCTACAGTTCCTGGGTTGGACCAGTACTTTGTGCATGGGAGTCATGAAAAATCTTTGCCTCCAATGGTGTTCAAACTCACAATTTTGGATCCAGTTGGGTATGTTACCACTGGACCTTTAGGTAAGTATTCAATCTTTAAGAAAAAAGTCTATGGTATTTACAGGTTATCAAGCATACCTGAAATGTATTTACTGACATCATTTTTTTTTAATGCACCAACAGAATACAGTTAAACCTGTATTAGCGCCACCTGTGCTAAGCGGTCAACATGTATTTAGTGGTCAGTTTTAATATTACAAAACTAATGTTTTTGTATATATATAAACTTCATTTAGCGGTCACCTTTGTTAGGTAGCCACTTTCTCTTGTTCCCTTGACTGACCGTTTAAGACTGGTTTGACTGTATTTATCTTATTAATTCAAAACTTGTGACAGATTTTAATTCAAAGAATATAGTTTGGAAGTTAACCCTTTCCCTCATAGAGGAAACCATGAAAAGACCTATGCGAACAACATAAAACCAGATCAGCCTGCCAGTAACTCGCAGGCTGATCAGGTTTTATGCTGTTCGCTGCTCCTCAGTGGTCTGGAAATGAGGATTTTGTAATTAAATTTGGTAAGGTTTAACTGTGGTTTTCTGCAGATCAGGCTTTATGTGGTACCTATTGAGTGCGTCAAAATGAGTCTATATGAGGGAAAGGGTTAATATTTGAAGATTTTTTTTTTTCAATTGCTCATACAGACTGTATAATTCCATATAAAAGCCCCCATCCCTCAATTATGTAGAGAAAAATCGGGCAACCAATCCAGGTACTATGTTTACATAGAGGCATCCAATTCAACAACAAAATAGACTTATAGCCTTTAATCCTTGAATGAAACCACAGGTTAGTTTTAAACAATAACTAATCGACTCATTAGGAAAAAAAGACTTGTATGTAAGTATAACAGAACCTACAATCTAGGGAAATGTTAGCTCTCCTACTCTTTAACAATCAAAATTATGCTGTGTTAAGAAACAACAGTCTATTCAAAATGTCAAAAAAAAAATATTATGATTCATTTTGGGAGAAAAAAAAAAGCAATCCTCTTAAACTTAGCAAACTCATTCCCTATACATTCTACTCAATATAATTTGATTCTTGTATGTGTATTTTGCTAAATCAATCATTTGATTCTTGTATCTTGCTTCATTAATCATTTATCTGCAATAATTTCGGAGATAATGTTAATAAGAGAATCTCTGGTGATAGACTTTAACTGAAGATAGAAACAAGCTTTGCAATGTTAATAACAGCATTAGTGTAACACGTGTGGACACTGTGAACAGGCCCCATGTTCTCAAAAATAAATACATGCTTAAGTATGATTTTAATGGTTAATCTCAACTAAGGGCAATAGATTCTATAGGAACATAAGTATGATATTTGGGTTTGAGTCTGAGATTGTACTTAAGTATTTTTTGAGATCAAGGGGCCAGAACATTAAAGGTCAGTACAAGCAGCCTTCCGTCACCCAAAATATGTATTTACCAAACAAATAAGTTTCAGCTGAAAGAAGATGTGGAAAAAGATGGTCACTCTTAAAATAACTCTTAAAATTTAAAAAGATATTCGTATAGCTAAATAATTGTCAATTGTAACATGCAAATAATTGTCAATTGTAAAATGTAAAACAGATTGAAACTATTATAAAGTTAGAAACGTTAGCAAAAATGTTTATAAAAACCAAGATTATCAGAGGTATTGTGAAGACTATATAACAAAAAAGATTTAATTTACAAACTAAAAAAAAGCTAATCAACCAACTTCCATTAAATATTATGCACTTGCTGATTTTGTTTTTAGGTAAAGACAATTCATGTGTAACCATGCGAAATCGAAAGATTATAAATCATATATATCAGATTATTGTTTTCAGATCTGCACAATAAACTGCAGAACTTCTCTGCAGTAGTTGCCCTCCCAGAAGACCGAGTCCACTTTTACAATTTTGGAGATATTGTGGTCTAAAGTAGATATACGCCTGCTTCTTATTCAGTTGTTTTAAATCATACTACCAAAGCAGCATTCCTCAACTGATATGGAAGTGTTAAATTTCCATTACTGTTGTGTTACCTTTCATGTTTAAACTGAAAAAGAAACCTGTATATCATATAGAAAGATATATACAACCTGAAACACCCATTCTAAATTGGAATATCCTAAATATCTTAAAAATAAATTATACATATACAAGCCAATGACAGCATTGCATTTACTCTGGTCTCATTTGCATACCAACATTTGATTAGTTGAAGTAGTAGATCAAAATCCATTTTATACAGCTTACGCCAAAAAAGATAATGTTATCAGCCTGATATTGTGATATTGTGCTCATATTACCTATATCTTTCATTATCCAATAAGCTAAAAATTCAGAAAATGTAAAGAGGAGATGCAAAGACCCTGTATAGACATAACGAGGTTATGTGGACATAATTGTGGCACACTATTACATCAACACATACCATGTTGAATATTTCACTGCCACAGTTATGTTGCTTTAGTTTGAAATAAAGCTGAACCTTACAAAACAAATTATGTTTGCCTATCTCCTCTCCACATTTATGAGCTTGGTCTGGCACCAAATCAATATGATTTTACAAGTTTTAAAAGGCATCAGAGTGACACACTAAATTTTAACCTACACACTATAGATAAATGTTGTTTATTAATGATAAAGAGTTCATTCAATGTTAATGATATTTAATGTTTAAAATATGTCATTTCATGAAAAAATGCTGTATTTTTAATGTTAACAAATATCCTCTTCAAATCTTATCTCTGTAACAATAATTTTCAAAGTTTCTAGTTAATGCCTAAATTAAACTAACATCATTACATTATGGTCAAATATTCTTGAAAATGGCAACTTTTAATTTCAAAGAATATTTTTCTGTGACAGTTTTGTGATAAGTATGGTACAGGTAAAACAATCCAGAGCATGTCCACTTACACTTGAAGACAGGAATCTCACTTTGACATCCTCAACCAGTGTGGGGGCATTCTTCAGGGTAATGATGAGACAGTCGTTCTGTGTGTCATGGTTGTACTGTAGGGAAGATATCAAGAAAATATTGATGTTATGTGTAGGCAATTATGGTGCACCTCTACGTGAACTTTCAACATAGTACATGTGTATATATATCAATTCTGAAGATACATCATTGATTTTTTTCTGCAATAAAGGTCAAACCAGAGACATGGCTTTTTACAACTGCTACTCTTTTCCCTACAGAAGACATGTGAAACTACTGCAGCCCTAAATGAAGGTAATTAATACCCCACATCACAGTTTTGACCTATTTTACACCACAGTCTAACATACATCTATTCTAGTGTTCCATTTACTAATCTTGACACATCCAACCCCATGAAGTAAATGTGATGGAATAGGACATGTGCAATCTGGAAAATTTACGTTTAAAACTACTTGTATTTAGGGCAGGTGGCAGGGTACAATATTCCTATCCAAAACAAACCAGTTAAAAAAGGGTCATTTGTTTTCTAAGCTGCAGAAGAACAGTGCTCTTTGAACAAGTGAAATGTAAAAAAAAGTTACTGTCCCAAATAAGTAAACAATCCATAGTCTTATCAGGTTATACAGAGCAACTGTCTGAGTTTTTACAAGTATGGAGAGAGGGTTTAACAGTTGTGTTGTATGTAGGCAAACTACACTGAAGCTGATTAATTCCCACTATATACCACAATAATTCACAATAGAATGTAAAAATAGTCAACTGCTGGAAAGTAGAGCAGGGCTATAACTCTGAAAATACTTAAAAGAGTCAGAGATGTCCTGTAACTGGTGATGAACATCTGCAAGTAAAAATGTGTGCATAGTTTCATGGTGGTTCCTCAAAGACCAATCAAGGTATTGATTTTTTTTTTTTTTTTGAAACAGGATGGGACAGAACAGGACAATACACTTGACTCCTACATAGTCCCCACTTCCCTTTGTGACACAGGATTATCATAATGTTGTAGGGTGCAGTACCTCACAGTTGGCATTGTCCATCAGTCTACATTCAAAGATAAGCAGTCCATCAACTCTCAACTCAACAGACAGGTCACTCCCATCTCCATTGCCTAGTCCTGGAATAAACACATGAAACAGTGTCAATCATCTTCAGTTACAGGAAAGAATATTTTGTAATGGTTACAAAAGAGTTAGAAAATCTGACAGTGTAAAACAATAATTTTTACTTTATGTGCATACTTAAATGTTTTAAGATACTATATAACTTCAAATTATAATATTAGAAACAAAGATATTATAATATTAGAAACAATGATATTTTTACTTGAATACATATATTTTGGAACCAAAATATGTCATGAAAAGACATCATCTTGGTACAAAATCATGATTTCTCTGAATAAACACAAAGCAAATAATACAGTTCAGTAGATAATTTTATATTTTTTCTTAATTCTCAAGATGTTTTTCAAACTTGCACCAGGTTGAGGTTTCCCAATCTATGATCTATTCCAATGACAAAGTCTAAGTAAATTTATACCGGAAATTGCATGAAGGGTTCTTTTGATGATATGAAACCTAGTTAATACAAAATAAAATACAACAGAAAGTAAATTATTTCACAGCAAATCTCTCTATTTATTCGAGGGAGATTAATAATTTTAATACTTGACTAACCCCTTTACCTCATAAGTATTCATACAAGTTTATAACATGGTGAATATTAATTTACTAAACTTGAATGGCAATTTAAAAAGTGGATTATTCTTTGCTGTGCAAAGATTGTACAGAATCTAAGCTGCCTGAGAAAACAGAGGAGACCCCAATCAGAGAACTCCTCAGACTTGTCTGCTCTGTAAACACATCTATTTATATGAGGTAAAGGTTTGTACTCAATTATTTCTTGTAAATTGATGATAAACATGTATCCATACAACAAATGTATAAATGACTACAGGTGAACCTCTCTAAGTGACCCCCTGTACTAAGCGGCAAACCTGCATTTAGCGATCAATTTGAATATTACAAAACTGTAGCATTTTGTTATATATTTAAACTCATTGAGCTGTCACCTCCTTTAAGCAGCCACCTTCTCTTGTTTCCTTGACTGATCGCTTAAGACAGGTATAACTGTATTTCTTAATTTTGACCTGAAAGACTTTTATTCCCCTTGTGATGTTGATATTGGTATGTCTTGCACAAAAAGTGAACTATGATAAATAATTGAACTAGGGAGGGATACATCATCATGTTGGAGGGTAGTTTCAAACAAAGGGAATGAAAGTAGGAGGAAATATTTGGGAATGATATTTATGTTCAGGCTATTTGATCACTGTGTTTAGAAGAACTATAATTGAAGATAATGAATACTTTAACATCCCACCTAGACACAGTTACTATAACCAACTCATTGGTTATCTAGACACAGTTGAAGCATGGAAAAAAACAGATTTTTTTTTTTTTCATTTTTATGTTGTTGTTTTTTTTTATCTACAGAAACATTGATGGATAGCAGACCTCCTGAAATGACTCCATATAGTCCCAATATACATAACATGTACACGTATCTGAGGATATAATAATCAAAATTCTATGAGGCAATACAAAAATACCATAGTAGACACTGAAAAGTGTTACATGCTTTTATCTTGGAAAATTAGTATTATCAGTATATCTTGCATGATAATTAATTTTTTTTAAAAAACTTTAGAGGATGGTGGGTTATCATGCAATATTCATTACCATATTTATCTCAGAAATAGTGACATATCAAACAAACCAGAGTGTTTTTTTTAACCAGAACCATGATTATTTTAAAGGAATGGTGACTTAATATGTAGGAACTGCAGGGTGATTCAATATGTAGGAACTTTACCTTTTATTGCAAGAATGGTGATTATATTACAGAAATGGTGACTTATTGTGTAGGAACTGCAGGTTATCTTGCAGGATTGGTGAGGATGCAAACAGAGACGTTATACCTGCAATACTCTCTACTTTGATGGTTGTGATTTTTACTTCTCTCCGTGGCGGTAACTGACCATTATGAATCTTCTTCACTTTCTCATAATAACCAACAAAACGGCTCTATATGTAGAACACAAACAGGTGTTTGTAGATTTAAAATCAAACAAGAAATATGCATGCACAGACATGCAGGGATAAACCTGAGATGAAAGGTGAAACTGAAAAAGTTAATCATATACCGTACATGTATGCAAATTCATGTGAATTAGTTTTAAAAGAAAAGTTTAGTACAAGGAATCTATGTCAAATGTTATACTAGCACAAGCAAAATGTTAGAAAACAGAATTGCTACTCATAAGATGAATGCAATCAGTTGCAATAAATGTAAATAGATATATTTTTGCACAATATCATTATCATGCTTTTCAATCAGTCAGCTCTGCTTACCCACCTTTATAGAGTGATGTGTGAGTTTCAATACTGATGAGAAAAAAACTATACTTCATGTCTACATGTTTTATTCACATCTTAGTTTTGCTGAGACTTTAGCTTCTTGATATATACCTTAACCAATAGCTTGTATCCATGCACACAGAGAACCACTTAAAAAACAAGTAACTGGTGTTGTATGCAACAATTGAAGTCCCCTACCGGCTCCACCTTGACTCAATATGGTAATCAATCCCATTTTTTGCCATATTTTCACTATTTCCGTTACCATAGCAACCACAATTTTAGTCGAAGAACAAAAATAAAATGACATGCATAATCTACACATTGCCATCTAGTCATATAGCAAGTTTCATCAAGTTTGCTTGCTTAGTTATTGCGGGATCCCATTTTTTGCCATATTTTCACTATTTCCGTTACCATAGCAACCACAATTTTAGTCAAAGAACAAAATTAAAATGACGTGCATAATCTACACATTGCCATCTAGTCATACAGCAAGTTTCATCAAATTAGCTTGCTTAGTTATCGCGGGATCCCATTTTTGCCATATTTTCACTATTTCCGTTACCATAGCAACCACAATTTTAGTCGAAGAACAAAAATAAAATGACATGCATAATCTACACATTGCCATCTAGTCAT
Source organism: Solen grandis (assembly GCA_021229015.1). Classification (NCBI taxonomy): domain Eukaryota; kingdom Metazoa; phylum Mollusca; class Bivalvia; order Adapedonta; family Solenidae; genus Solen; species Solen grandis. The sequence continues at coordinate 4,000,230 of CM037790.1, read as the reverse complement.
ATACCAAGTTTCATCAAGTTAGCTTGCTTAGTTATCGCGGGATCTCATTTTTGCCATATTTTCACTATTTCCGTTACCATAGCAACCACAATTTTAGTCGAAGAACAAAAATAAAATGACGTGCATAATCTACACATTGCCATCTAGTCATATACCAAGTTTCATCAAGTTAACTTGCTTAGTTATCGCGGGATCCCATTTTTGCCATATTTTCACTATTTCCTTACCATAGCAACCACAATCATCAAGTTAACTTGCTTAGTTATCGCGGGATCCCATTTTTGCCATATTTTCACTATTTCCGTTACCATAGCAACCACAATTTTAGTCGAAGAACAAAAGTTAGCTTGCTTAGTTATTAAGTTATCGCGGGATCCAGATTTGAGCGGACAGACGGACGGACGGACAGACGGACGGACAGACGGAGGGCAAACCTAAAAAGCAAAGTCTTCAATCATAAAGAGTTTTATTTTAAAGCATTCAATCAATATAATGGTATATAACAAATTAGGTACACCCCAGTCCCTATACATCTAATCAAAACATACCTGGCTTGGTGTTTCAACACCCTGGAATTTACTTCCAACCGACAAATCGGTTCGCGATCTCCAAAGTATTCCAAAGATTCCTGAAAATATTGCATCATGAGCACTCTGAATGATTCTAACCATGCTAGATCTTCAAATATTAATTATTTAAGGTTAAGTCATGAGCACTTAGATACACCATTATGGAACCTTTCAGAGAAATCCAATTGTGATAAATAAGAGTCACAGTTTGAGAAATATGTGCAGCCAGGTTCCAATTCCATCAGCTTTACTAAACAAAAGTAATACTTTAATTTTTAAATTACGTAGAAACATAATCCAACATCCTGTTTTATGAACTATTCAAATACATTGCTAAGTTTACATAAATTACTAACCTAATAACTGACACTAGTTGTTAAGAAAGGAAATAAAAGTGTCTTTTTTAGGAGAGAAAAAAGAATGATGAAATTTGCCCCAAAGTATTTCAGTATTACTTCAGTGCTAAGTATAGTTGAGGGAATTGGAGCCAGAGCTTAAACACAGGGTCTCTCGTTAACAAGGTAAGTTCTCTTTCCTTTTGAGCTTCTCAGCATTTCACACAAATTTCTCCTCTCTTTGTGTTTTTTTGGAACTGTGACCTACAGATACTTCCCTATCAAATTGAAATTCATCCTCAAATTTCTAATGGATTTAAAAGGCAAGGTGAACATGGACTCAAAGCATATACATGTATAGTCATGATCCAATGCTGGGCATCAAATGTCACAGATAAATGAGCAGCCTCACTGAACTCCTAAAGGAGTCTTTCACTTACAGGTCAAATACTCTACTGACTGACCTACCAGGTTGCATACACAATCTTTCCCTTGTTTAGTGTTTTCACTACTGTGACAAAAGTAAAAACTTCTTACCTTGGCATCTTCAAAAATGCCACAATCCACGAGCCAGACACAGATCATGGTCCCAGTGCGACCTTTCCCTCCCTTGCAGTGGATGGCAATCACATTCTTACGATCAGCTGTCATAAACTCCCGGGCATTGTCACAGAAAGATATCATGTCCCTTGGGAAAACAGAAAACAACGTTCAGACACATTTATCCATTAAAATATTTGAAAATGAACATCCCACCAACAATTTTGAAGTATTAGGAATACTCTGCCTGTTTAATATAATTCAAACAAGTGTAATGATACCACAATAAAAACTTTCAAGAAAATAAGACTGGGTGTAATATCCTGCAACATGTCTAGTGTTTAATATAGCATTGAAGTAGTACTGTGTCTATCTCATGTTAAAAAAAGTCACAAAATGACTCTTACATGTACAATAAAACAAATATTTTTCTTATGACATTTATTTTTGTAATTTCATGAACAGCATTATCCATAAAATCTAAACCCTGCAAAACCTAATAGAAACAAAACAAAGGATTTAACAGCATATGTTATTATAATATACAGTAAAATATGGATTTTCCGAGAGGAGATTTTTCAAACAGCATGCCTAATCCAAGGTACTGATATATTCCCTGTCAAAGTGTGGACTCCAAGATTGAAGAAGCTAACTAGGTTGTCTGAGCTTCACAATTATCCAAGTATTTCTGTTTACCCAATGTCATTCCTTGCAATAACAATATTTTACTAATGGAATATGCTCAGTTTTCTCCGTTTATTATCTATATATACATAAATACAAAGACTTGAATTCATTAGACAACTTACTTGACTGTAGGCACATTATGGTCATCAATGAAAATTCTCTCCACCCTGTCGTGGAACAGTGTTTCGTCATAATCTCTCTCACCTAAAAACAGGTGTTACCTTTCGTTATTCTATTTCTTAACACTCTTTCAAAAAGGATGGGGATAGGGGCTAGAATTTTTTCCAGACCCTCCCAGACACAAAGTACTAGTCAAATCTAGAAATTATCGAAATGAATAATTGTAAATTATTTCCCATCTGGTGTATAAGAATCATGTACAGTCATATGGAAAGAGATGCACGATAGGACTCAATGGTAGGATGCAACAAAATTCTAGTATAGCTCCCAATTCATAAAGTGAAGTAGGGACATAGATTGGAGAGCTATGGATGCAACAGTTATATAAAAAAAATATTCTTTCTTCTTTCAACCTCTCATGTTCACTTGTGCATCTTCTGTTTTAAAGTATCACTTATAAAACAATATATATGTTCATCTTTCTCGATTTTTCTTTCTATTTAAAAGGTCATAAACACATTGGAAACTTTTATGTGAAGAAAGGCACCCCATCATACTCACTGCAAAGATTATAGATTCTGTAATGATCCTTATGTTTGGTGTCAAAAAACCTGGCAACTTCCTAAAAAGAAACAAATCAGGGATGATTACAAACACCAGCTAATCATAACATGCATGACCATTATCTGAAACTTGAGCAATTTATTTTTTCAAACAGCTTACATCCATGGTGTAAAATCTTTCATTAGGAAATTGCTTTCTTTGGATTCATAGCAGGGCAAAGTTACATACTCATAATGCAAAAAAAATTGCTTGACCATTCTTCAAATCCAAAACTTCTTAAATTTCACTGTAAAGATATTACATTTCACAAAAAATCTGGTCCCCTTCTTACTTTTTTCTCTATATCTATTTAAATATTATAGTTTAATATTCACTATTGTAAATTAATGCACATATTAAGACAAACTTATGCATGAGCAGCAATAACTTACTCTTATAGGGTTCCGGTATACGGCCATCAGACCAGTGGATGGGAAGGACATGGCAATCACCCTCTCTGTAATGTATACAGTATACATTCAGTGTACAGTACACATTCAGTGTACATTACACATTTAGTGTACATTACACATTTAGTGTACATTACACATTTAGTGTACATTACACATTTTGTACATTTTATGCCATGCATTAATTAAACTGTGTAAATTACACACTCTGTGTAACTTACCAAGTGAACATTTCAAACTCAGTGTTAATAAAACTGTGTATATTACACATTCAATTACTCATACATTGGCATACATTACACTTTCAATGTACCTAAACCATTCAATGGTCATTACCTGATGTATATTACACATTTAATATGCATAACATTGGTGTACCTAAAACTTTTAATGCCCAATACCTTGTGTAAATTACACAATCAATGTGTACTTGATCTACAAATTTATATAAAATTTTACTACACTTATCCTACACATCTTTCATGGTTTAAAAAAGAAAGAAAGACTTGAATGTCAAATAGACCAATATTTAACAATGTATAATTAAGGCAGCAAATCATAATACAATGCCTACCTGTGATATAACAAAGATCAAGGTCAAAACCATCCCTTTGGTATCTACGCTTGTTCTGTGACACCACACGCCTTGTTGCCGTGGAGACATGACGACGCTGGAGAATCATGAAGTATACAATACGCACAATTCTCACGATTCTGAATGCTCGTCCTATAACAACCAACCTGAAATAAGGGCAACAATCACATGAAAAAACAAGTCTGTCTCATTTTTATTATTTCTATATTTCCTCTATACAATGAATTGCTGTAATGTACTACTCAATATTTGCTTAGGATCACTTGGTGAAATCCCATTTACTTGTGTATTTGATAGACTGCTTTTGATGATTACCATTTTGAGTTGTTAGATACATTATGTCCCAAAAGAAAGTTTTTGATAGAATACTATATGGGGAGCTTGTAGTCCTGTTCCATTGCTTTGCACCCGGTCAATATTCCTTTTTTTTTTTTCCAAAATCACTTCGCAGAATAGATTCATAATTCATAATCACATGCAATATTCATTAAGACAGAACCAACGACATTGTGACCTTCACCTTTATGTGACATCATGGTAACCTTTTGATTTATCATTAAATGCAACATAGCAATATAGCAGGGGTATGAATCACCATTTGCAATAGCTTTTAGCTAGTTTATTTGGTTATTTTGAGCAATCTATTTCATAAGTTGCTTTTTCAATCATTATAATAAATCATTCGAGAGTTCTGATATACAATAAACAATAAATGATCCTTAGTAAATTTTGATAAGTATATATTCCATACTCTGCAAAATTTGTTTCTTTCCCTGGTGTATTTTTATACAGCTCTTTATGATCCTATCAATTAAATACTAGATTGAACAGGAAGCAATTCCTAATCTGAACCTATTTTACAAAACTTCAAGATATTGGTGAGACGCAGACAATAAGACACATGATCAGTGTTATCTGCAGGCTGATCTGGATTTTACTTGTGACATGTCATTCCTTAATTGCTCTTATGTGTTGCTTTTTTGGAGTTTACAATGACTGTGCCAGAATTTCAAATAGTGTTGTCCAGTTAATTCCAGGTAGAGGGAGACCCAATATGCACAGAGACATCTCAGTCCTGGGTAATACCACAAACTTACCGCAAGCCAAACACAGTATAATGTACTCATAAAATTGATGTTAATTCAAATTCATTGAAATTCAAATATGTTTTAAATACTATATTACTTACCCTCTTGCTTATGTTACTAAGTCAAAAGTGAACTACATTTATCTTGTATGTGGTTTAACCTCATAGAGGATACCAGGGATCCTAAAATTTTGGAATCTCAACCGGTCGACGGCAAAATCCCCCCCCCCCCCCCCTTTACAACAATTCCGTTCCGTACCCCCCCCCCCCCCCCCGAAAAAAAACATAACCGAAAAAAAACGAAAAAAAAATAACATTGATATTTTCAATCAACATACCCTGAATCATTTGCAGTGTGAAAATAGATCTTTTATTATATTTCAGCATCCTGTTGGCATAATAAGGTATTTTTCTGCAATATTTACCTCTACGAAATCGAAAGTTTGTTTACCGGAAGTGCATGTATATGACGGTCTGTATATGACTCTAACGAATCAATAAATTGTTGGAAGCAGTCGTTTTGGTGTTGTTTATTATTTGCCTTTGTGTTTATATATTTTTTTTGTCAATAACTTTGATATTGTCATTAATTACCGCATTTAAAAGTCGACCGGTTACAGTTTGCAAACAAGCAATGGTCCATTATTACGGCATAGATAATTACACGGCACCGTCCAAATAACCGCTAAGTACAAACCGTCAATCCATTCATCTTAACTACCCAATAATGACCTAGACGGGTGTCCCTGCCTGACCCCCACTGACACCTGCCCCGAGGGCACACCGGAAATTCAAGAAGTAGGTCAATTGGTGTGTAAGAGAGACTATTATGAACCGTTTGGACCGATTTTGAAAGTTTTAGACGAGGATTATGGATTTTTTTCGACCGATTTTTTTGGTACTTTTTGAAATCTGAACCGGTCGATTGAGATCAAAATCGGTCAAAACCGGTAAAAAATCGGTTTTTAGGATCCTTGGAGGATACCATGAAAAGACCTATGCGAACAGCATAAAACCAGATCAGCCTGCAGTAACTCACAGGCTGATCAGGTTTTATGCTGTTCGCTGCTCCTCAGTGGTCTGGTAATGAGGATTTTACAATTAAATTTGGTAAGGTTTACCTGTGGTTTTCTACAGATCAGGCTTTATGTGGTACCTATTGAGTGCGTCAAAATGAGTCTATATGAGGGAAAGGGTTAAGAAAAATATCTTTAAAACACAATGTATTTTTAAACTCAAAAAAATTATAATATTATTATGTACACAATGTGGTATGAATGAAGCATGGGACATGTTGGGATTAACAAATTAATTATGACATACTTAGCGTAATCCTCGCCCTGGTTGGCCCCACAAGGATGACTTCCAGAAATGAAGACAAATATCATGTCCACAGCAAAAGATGCCAACACAATGATCATATCAGTGACTTCAATCCAGTTGTAGAAGAAACGCTTCCTGAAGTAATGATGAACATGTTTATAAAACATGTAAGTCCCCCTCATATGCCTCTATTGTGGCAATATAATCATAATATTTGACCTAATGACAATTGTTATAGTAACCTTGACCTTTATATGTTACTAGTCATTAACCACAGAACTGAAGAAAGATATGGGACCAAATGGTCTAAGATCTAAAGTTATCTCATGAACGTGCTTTCCTTACCAAACTACAAGTATTTCAAAAGTCAACTGGTACAATGTGACTTTGACCTTTCAGATACAGGCATCGGAATCAAAAGAAGTCTTTTACTATACAAAGGTAACAGCAATTGGTCAATTAGATATTAACTTTACCTAAGTAAGAACTCCTCATTAGACTTTTTGGAGTTCTTTTTCCTGGTCATAAGCAAAGTTTAAAATGGGTCTGTTACAACTTAATAAGAAATATCACTACAGGTGATTAGAGTTGAAAAGAGGCCATTACTAAGCCAAAGATATATGAATTTTACTCTAAGTACCTTCATTTTATAGAGAAAAACATGAGTACCAAAAATGACCTTAATCCATTGAAGCCGATGAGGATTTATTGATCAGACAAGGTGTTTTTTCAAACATATTCAAATTTGAAAAGGGATCATAACAATGTAAAAAAATTTACAGTTTTTGCCTTAAGTCAAAGTTGGCCTTTATTGTATTGAGATCAGATAAATATGTCTACCAAACATGATCTAAGTCTGTTGAGCCAGCCAATGATGAGTTTTCAAACAGCTAAGGTATTCTGGGAAAATTTTAAGTTGAAAAGGAGCCCTTATTGTGTTAAAAATTTACAGATTTTGACAAAAGCCAAACTTGGCCTTTAGATGCGTAACAAAATTTATCTAAATCTATCAACCTGTTCACGAGTTACTGATCATACTGATAAAGCTTGGATGAAGAGATAAAACAACCAAGGACTGATGATTGATCAATGGACATGTGCAAAGTAATATATCCCAAGTCTTCTTTGAAAATGGGCAAGAAGGTCATGTAAAACTCACCCCATGTAAAATATCCTGAGGATTACTTCCAGTACAAAGAAGCTGATGATGATGTGAGAGATGATCTCCATAATGCTGTTTCCATCACAGTCCTTCTTGGCCAGGTCAACAGTCACCAGGATTAGGTCTAGCAAAATGAGCACAACTATAACAATCCTAAACACTATGTGCTCCAGAACTTGCTCTATCAAGTACTGGATGTATCTGAAAAATACAAAATAAATAAATTATATGACAGTCTATAAGTATCCTGTATTTGTGTAAAATGATCTGATAGCTCAACTGGTAGAGCACTCACTCTGAAAGCAATGATCCAAGATTCAAGTCTGTCTGGATGCAGATTTTTATCAAATGATTACCGTACTAGCCAGAGCTACAGTCATGCATTTTATTTGATTCGCTATTTAATAACTCCTCATCTTTTTAAGCAATTTAGGTATTCAAGATTTCCAATGCTCACAAATAAACGATACTCACTGGTAAACACCATAATGGCACCAAAGTGTTTTTTAGTTGTTTTTTTGTTGGGTTTAGTGTCCCACCTACAGTATTTCAGTCATGTGGAGACTATGTCTACTTGAGACAGATATAGTGCTGCTACACTGCAGGATACCTCACCCAGTCACATTATCCTTTCACATTTTGGCCATGTTACAAGACATATATTCACACAAGATTCTGATTAACCCATCCACATACATTTGTGTGCATGCACCCTCTCAAGAATAGTGTGCAGGTTGATCAAGCTCAACTCGTAAAACTATGTATTACACAAAAGAGTTCTCCGGAACACATGTGTCACCTATTGAAACGTTGCGGAAAAAGTGTAACCGACAGACGGAAAAGTTATCTCTATGTGTCACCTTTGCTTACAGCAGGTGACACAATAAAATCACATGAAATTAAAAATAATTACATACTCGATTGTTGTCTTCCTCACAACAGCACTTGGATCTTCAATATAGTCAAGATCCTTCTTTGTTTCTGTATCATAGATTTTAAGTCCTGAGTCTATAGAACCTTTGTCTACTTGGATCTGCACATCTTCTATGACACCACTAGCTGATGTAGACACAGACACTGAGGGTGATATTTGTGCAGAACCATCCTCAGTTGATTCATCTTGGCCAAATCTCTCCATGTTTGATCTATAAAATCATGTATGCAAATTATTAATGCAAATGAATAATGAGAATAAGGAGGGGACTTTTGACCCTTTGCTCACCAGAACCGCACAGTTGACCTTTATGCTTGAAATATACCATTCACTCCCTCAACCCACTCCCAAGCAGACCCGGATCAAGCGGAGGGTGGGGAGGGGGTGCCAGCTGCTCTGATCATACATTTTTATAGGCTATAAAATCATTTGATTACATCATATGTTGTCTAGAGGAAATCCCCATCGTAGGACCCCATACTGAACCACCCACATAACCACCTGACTAGCCAGACTCCCATTGTCTTATGGCCCCATGCTGTTAATGTGTAGGTAATCCGAATCGGCAGTCATCCATGACTGTGTGATAAGCATGTGTTTAGGGTACTGCGTAAGCAAATTCAATGACATATTCACTAATTGAGAGACATTTACATGTCGTCTGCCGAGTGATCTAACAATTGGGAAAAAAAGGGCAATTACCAAATTGCTGTAGCAAAAAAATCTTAGTATTCTGCAGAGTAGATGCTTACCCATCGCTATCCATGCAAATTAAACTTAATCAGAAATAGGTTGTGTTTCTAAATGTCATCAGCTTTACTATTTTTACATAACTTTTTAAGTATCATTTTTTATGAAACTAACTCCTCTAAAAAAAATTTCTGAAAGGAATAAATACAAACAGTAGGCCGATACATCATAATGTAAACTTTTTGAAATATTTACTAATATATAATAATCTACATGTATGTGTATTCATGGTATCTTAATATAGACACCCTAGTGTATTTTAAATTTATTAAAAATGAATAAGTTATGAGAGAATTTGAAAATTTCAATCTGCCATATTTTGGGACAATCCATATTTTGGGACAATGTATATGTAGATTATGCATGATCACTAATTCAAATCAAATCCAGGTAATCAGTCATTGAGCAATGTTACTGATAAGTTGATGAATGCGAAATACTAATGCACAGAAAACACAATTTGTGTGCGAAATAAAACAGATATTTAAGATTTTATTTTAAATATCAACATCTTTTATTACTGAATATTTTTTGTTTTGTCACTGATTTAACATTTAGAAAAAATATGTACAAAAAATCGACACGCAGAAGGGGCCCACACCTTCTGCAATCGTCTGACCCTAAAACGTGCACCTGATTTTTTTATCTTGGAAGTCTGTGTGTGAAGGCTGCTTTCAGATCGACAATTAGAGAGTCAAGATTACCAAGTTCGAACCTAATACAGCATATACCCGGTATTCCATTCCACATATTTGACAAAATATGTTGAGTTTCATTTTTTTTAATTTTTTTTTCATTCTATTTATTTATTTTTTTATAACAACTGTAGTCAAATACTATTGCAAAGTAGTTATTCAATAACATCGCTTTGCAAATGTAAAATATAAAATTATATCGCTCAAGGCTCAGTCCCACTTGACAATTTTTTTTAAATTTTTTTTTGTCTCGGAGATGTACTCCCAATGGAAATTGATGAACCTCAGGAACAGGTTCCCCTGTGTCCCACGGAAGCTTCGAAAGAGTCACGAGCCATGTGGAGTCATCGGAAGAACTTCAATGCTTACATTGAAAATTTCCCTATATATTTTATTGGGGAAAACAGGCCAAGAAAATATATGCAAAGCTTCCTGGAAGCTCCTGGGAAGAATTTTTTTCTCTGAGGAATCCCGTAGGCTTTGGTGATGTCTCAAAGGTTTGGTCACCTTTCTGTGACACATTCCAGATCTTGTGATAGAATCTCAGAATATTCGCAAAAAAATTGGCGAGCACACTCTTAAATCTAAAATTTGTTGCTTTTTTTGGTCACCCTTAGACTGAGACGTTCAAAAAAGCCATGGGACATTGCTGGGAGCATCTTCATTAACCCCCGAAAGTCTACCCTTGATTTTTTCTCTTAATACCATCAACAAATTCTCATAATCTCCACAATCTTCCCCCAGGCACCTAGGATGGTTCAATACAATGATACATCCCCAAATCTACGGGGATATTCCCCCGATGATGTTTCAAATTCGGTGAAGCTTCGGGGCACCTTCCCCGATCATCGGAGAAATTTCCCGGGCATTGGGAGCCATCCCCGATAATATAAGGCTATTGTACCATAGCAAAATCATCAGTGAACGCTTCAACAGACAAATCCCGAAGCTTCTCATGGGACTGCTCCATCTTTTCGGCTCAAACATCTAATGCCAATGGAAGAAATTCCACAACGCCGATGATTTTTCTCCAGTGGGACCTAGGCATTAGATCCATGATCTTCAAGTTCCAAAAATAAAAAAAAAACAAAAAAAACTTTCATTTCTATCTCCAGATACCCTTCAGAATACATTTCCGTCACACTAAAAACATTTTTTTTTCTGGGGGAGCATGCTCCCCGAACCCCCTAGCACTCATATCACATTCAGAATTTGCCCCCCCCCCCCCCCCAGTGGAAAATTCTGGACCCAGGCCTGCCCAAACCTGAATCATGGACTTCCTTTTATATTCACATAGTCCTTCTTCCCCTTTCACAGGAAATATAATTTTGCCCTATTTAACATGCAATATTATTACATATATATGATTCTCTGGGTGGGTAAAAAAAAAGCTGACCAGTGGGGTATAAAAAGTTAACCCAGGTATATGCTGACCATGATTCTCAAAGATTAGTCTACATATTTTTTCTTTATATAGTGCAGGACACTTTCTGGGGCAATGATTCAAAAATACATCCCTAGTGATGTCTCTTTATCAGAAAATAAAGACATAAAAAAACCACTGTTAATTTGTTTTAAAATAAAATTTTAAACACTGAGATGAAAAAGGGGGTGGTTCCCAATGCCTAATGTGTAAACTGAAGTTGACGCCCTTCCATATATCTGAAAAATAAATATTTAAAAAAGAAAGACTTACACAAACTATGGGAATATTTGTGTATAGATATAAAGTATTCTGAATTTTGTCTTCTAAATCTATTACCTTTCTGTTAAAAGATTTTTTTTTTCAAAATTTGTCTGCTATCATTCGCCTCACTGATGAAGATTTTCACATCTGCAGACGCTTGAAATTTCAGTGAAATTCGGCCTGATCATAGACGAACTTTGTGAACATTTTTTATGGTAGAAAATATTTAGGTGAGTATATTATTAAGTTTAACATAAATTAAAAAGAAATATAAAAATAATCTGAAAATGATTGGTACATACTCCGAACGTATTTTCGGGTAATGATAAATAATGTAATGTTTTCAAATGAAAAGCGATAATAACTGAGTCCGAATGAGTATAGCGGTGTCGCCGGTGTCGATGCCAATTTCTACCAAGTATTTTAGGTATTTAAATTTAAAAGATGACTGATCATTTGTCATTTTTACACAAGATTTGACAGAAAATATACATGACATTACTGTTGATGAATTCATTTATGAATTATGATATTTTTGGACTTTGATGAAAGCAGATAATTTCAATACCTCTAATGTATCTTCGAGGTGAAAGAAGCTTTTAGTTTAAAACCGAAAGTATTCGGTTTTCACGAAAAAGCAATATTTTTAATATTTTCACGTCTTTTTAAAGCAAAATGGAAGAAATTTTAGAAGAAGTAAAGAAATACGACATGACAGAGCTGAGAGCAAAGTTAAAAGAAATAGGTGTTTCTGTAGGACCGATTGCTCCATCAACAAAGTTCATATTTCAAAAAAGACTGGCTAATGAAATCTTTCGGAGACAAGGTGGGGTACAAATAGATGAAGAAACAAGTGAGACAGCAAAAGAGAGTAAGCCAGATGTGAAAGATCTTGAAAAGAATAATGCAGAACAAAAGGGAGTACCAGGTGTCTATTATGCAGTTTGTTTACCTGAGGATACGGATACAGATCACAATGAAGGTATATATCCTTGATTGCCCAAACTGCGCCCCTCTAAGATTTGATTAGGAAATGTAACATAAATAAAATACATAGAATAAAAACTGTTCACATACCAGTTAATTCTATCAATTTCACATTGATACCCCTTCAAAATAATTCTTTTATAAATAATTATTTACTCGAAAATAACATTTAATACCTTACGAGTCAAATATTATGCCATCATTTTGTGTGGTCCTAACTCCGCCCCCTAGGTGACGTCATAGCAGTTGCGAATTGTACAAATATGACTTCCATTTATAAATATGTACACACAGCAGATGGAATTTCCGAGATACTTTTATTTTAAAAATTTAGTGTAAAAGGGCCATTCTACGTGGAAATCATTTTGTATTAAGAAAAAACATATAAAAAGAGTGGTGCGATAAAATATGAAATATTTATCTGTTTGAATCAAAATTTTGTACAAAAATCATCTGAGTTTATTTACAGAAACATAATAAAAAAAAATCTCACAGTCGCTTACTATTGTGATAAAATCCATCAAGACTAAAATAAAAAAGAGTAAGGTGGCGCAGTTATGACAGGGGCGCAGTTAGGACCTCCGACGATAATTATAGATAAACCTGTATCAAAAAATATCACTGGAGCAGGATTTCAATAAACATTTAGGTAAAGACTGAGCAAGACTTATCTTTATAAGAAATATTGGTGAGAGTTTCAAATTTAAAGACTTTTGAAACCCATTTCCGGTTTTTGACACCATATTTTTTAAAGCTTGCTTGTGCTGGTATAAAACCCAACTGCCCTGACATTCAGTATGAAAGTTGGAACAACCAAATTACCACAAAAACATGGTGGCCTTTCTATGTATTTTAGGAATACAGAATTCAATGTACTGTGGAAGCTTCTGGCAAAAACTAGAAAATACATGGAGTGAATTAAAGAAATTTCTGCTGAGCATCTAGATTAAGGCGTCATTTGAGTTCAAGTAGGTTTTAAGCCTCCTGTAAAATGTCTGTTGATTGTTAAAGATCATATCAGTCTACAACTGGTATTGATTATTCAACAGTGTTTTTTTGGTATCGCCATTTGTTTGCAAAGTCTCATAGCAATAAATGCATGCACCACTGAAGGAAAAACTTCATGAACACATGAACAATATAATCTCAATTATATTGAATATTCTTTTCAGCAGCCCCGTTTGAAAAAATAATAAATATGAATAAGCCTGAAAATAATCTTACTAGTCTTGGTAATTCTGGCTTGTCCTTATTTTGACAGCTGTGGTAAAGGGTTGAATCCCCAAACTTAGCTTGCAATTTTACTCCTGGAGATTTATTTCCTAAAGTCAGCATATCCAAGCTGCCAAGGGTAAGATAACTTTGATTTAATTTTGTTATCCTTTCTTGCAGTGCTGAACCAAATCTTTAATAGGTTATCTTCTCTTCTTTTTCAGTAACCAAGTTGGTCTTTTCTGTGAAAGATGAAGCCTTAAAAACTGCCAAGAAGTTTAAAGGCTCAAGATTTAAGGTTTTTAAATCTGAAGAAGAAGCACATGTGTTTGCACAACTGAAAGCTGAGTCGTCCATACAAACTCCACTGAAAGAAGAGGTGACTATGAATATTGTGCAGGTTTTTCCCAATGTTGAGGAGTATATGCTTTACTTTTGATCTTTAGATATAACATACTTTTTTTACTTTTTTTCCCAAAATTCTAACATCTTCAAATAAAAATTGACATTTGAAGTGTATGGGTCATCTTCCTAAAACATTGAAAAAGTTTCTAAGTGATAGTTGGGGGATCTGAAAATGACCACTTAAGGCAGTAAGACTGCTGTCTGTGAAATAACTGGGACTTGCACTTGTTTTCTAGAGTCAATACATGTCTGATTTTATTATATTGTTTTAATCTTTGATATTGATAAACAATCACAGGCTGGAAGGATGGTCATAATTATGGGCTTTTTTGTTTAACTTTTTGTTAACCATTACAACAATGTATAGTGAGTCCAAAATCAGTTACTGTGTTATGTTAGACTGATTTGCAATAATATGACATTAAAAAAATGATTTTTTGTCAATTTGTAATAGTTATGGATCTGTACTGTACTGGTAAGCTCAAGAATCTATACTAAAATTAGTTGATTTTTGGTAACAGTTACTGATTTTTTAACACCTTCTGAAACGTTTTTAGTCATGTATTTGCAAATCTGACTTTTTTGTCAATAAAAGTAGCAGTATTATGTAACAAGTTAGCTTACTTATTTGTAAAAAAATGAAACATTAAGGTATAATCATTAAGAAGCAAGAATGATGAATGACGTCTCTACTTAGAACTTTTACTAAGTAAGGTTGCTAAGATTCAGATCTTAAATGCCTTTTTTTTTTCATTTCATTTCAATGGAAAAGAATGGCAAGGACACCCAAGTTTCCAGTGAAAGTTCACCATACAAGGCCCCAAAACCACAAGATCTTACCAAGCTTCGAAGAGTGATAGAAAATGGAGAGGCCAAGCTTTTTAAGGAGACAGTTTGGGAAAATCCTCGCTACCTTGTTGGGAGTGGTGACACCCCAACAATATTCCAGGTGTGTATATCAGGGCTCTCATTATAGGTAGGACTTAATTTGGTGTGCAGGACTCTAGTGTTAGGGGATACTTAGCTGTTCTTATATTAACATTTAACCTTATAACACACAGACCCCATAACCCAAGAGACTGTAAGTTCAATTCCTGGCCACAACATACTACTGCTAAGTTGTAGAAAATGGTACTGGTATATGTCCCTTGCTGGGCACTTAACATATACTTGCACATGTACATTTAGTTTCAGGACTGTTTGACCTGGTTTCAGGATATGACTGGGTGTCACTTTTCTACAGCCTGATATCACAGTAAGGCAGCACTATGTCCCTCTTGTGTAGACAATCTCCTCATATGACAGAGATGCTGTTGGCGGGATGTTAAATCCAAGTAATAACAAACCAGCAACAACGACACTCAGAAATGTCATCTTGCTCACCATTTAAAATAAAACAGGTTTTTTGAGTTACTTTTTTATCTAAGAAGTACGATGGGTAGCAAAATGGTGTTAAATCTGATCAGCTTTTGAGTTAACAGTACTAGTAGGCTGTTCAGCTTTTTTCTGATAGGATATACATATTGTTCAATTTGACAATTATTTCTTAATTAAGAAAAAAAGATCAGCATTTTAAACTGGAATGCTTCTTATTTTACATTATCACAATCAAAACTGTTAATAATTTAAGTGTTGCAATTCATAGCACTTTACCATTTCTCATACCCTTAATTGTATATCAAACCAATAGCTCTGAATTTACTGCCCAAATACAGGCATGAAGGGTTACCCATTGTTGATTTGCATTTTAACCCTTTCCCTCATATAGACTCATTTTGAACCACATAAAGCCTGATCTGCAGAAAACCACACTTAAACCTTACCAAATTTAATTACAAAATCCTCATTTCCAGACCACTGAGGAGCAGCGAACAGCATAAAACCTGATCAGCCTGCGAGTTACTCACAGGCTGATCTGGTTTTATGTTGTTCGCATAGGTCTTTTCATGGTTTCCTCTATGAGGGAAAGGGTTAACCTATTGGTTCTAACTCCAGGAGTTAAGCCTACATGTTTCTACAATTGATTTGTACAGGAGGGTCCTCGTTACTCAGCTATGCATATTGCCTCCCTGAAGAACAAGCCAGAGATGTGTCAGACAATCCTGGATATTCTGGAAGACCCCCAGTTTGTCAACAGTCTCTACTGTCACAGCAAAAATACAGAGGAGACACAGAACAGCAGGATCAACTTCCTGGTCGATCTGTATCTCAACATGCCAGATAAAGGGGTATGTAGGTCAGGCAGCAAGATAAAGAGGGTTGTATTTAATATGCAGGATAAAGGAGTTAGTACCTCAGTATGTCAGAAAAATTTATATGTTTATCAGTATGCAAGATAAAATTTTATCATATGGCATTATGCTTAAATAGCTGTTTCTGGCTTCGTATAACCATCACAATTTGTCATATTTATACCCCCGAAACAAAGTTTGGGGGGTATATAGGAGTCACCCGGTGGTCGGTCGGTCGGTCGGTCCAGCGGTCTGTTGCATTTTCCTTGTCCGGAGCATAACTTGAAAACCACAAGTTGGAATTCAATACAACTTCATGCAATGATCAAGCACATGGAGAGGAAGTGCAGTGCACAAGAACCATAACTCCATCTTGACTTATTACAGAGTTATTGCCCTTTGTTACTTTTCCTTGTCCGGAGCATAACTTGAAAAGTACAAGTTTGATTTCAAAACAATTTCATACAATGGTCAAGCACATTGAGAGGAAGTGCAGTGCACAAGAATCATAACTCTATCTAGAGTAATTACAGAGTTATTGCCCTTTGTATTTTTTCCTTGTCCGGAGTATAACTTGTAAAGTATTGATTGGATTTCAATACAATTTCATACAATGGTCAAGCACAATATGAGGAAGTGCAGTGCACAAGAACCATATCTCTATCTAGAGTAATTACAGAGTTATTGCCCTTTTTTTTTCCTTGTCCGAGTATAACTTTAAAGTACTGATTGATTTCAAAACAATTTCATACAATGGTCAAGCACATGGAGAGGAAGTGCAGTGCACAAGAACCATAACTCTATCTAGAGTAATTACAGAGTTATTGCCCTTTTTTTTTTTCCTTGTCCAGAGTATAACTTTTAAAGTACTGATTGGATTTCAAAACAATTTCATACAATGGTCAAGCACAATGAGAGGAAGTGCAGTGCACAAGAACCATAACTCTATCTATAGGAATTACAGAGTTATTGCCCTTTGTTACTTTTCCTTGACCAGAGTATAACTTGTAAACTACTGGTTGGATTTCAAAACAATTTCATACAATGGTCAACCGCAATATGAGGAAGTGCAGTGCACAAGAACCATAACTCTATCTATAGGAATTACAGAGTTATTGCCCTTTGTTACTTTTCCTTGTTCTGAACATAACTCGAATACTTGAAACTTAAAATGTAAACAGATGGCGACTAGGAGAAGTGCAGTGTCCAAGAACTGTAACCTTATATTTTTAAACTACTGTGACAAACAACCATTATTGACTCTCTATCAACTTTAAATAAAAACTTTACTTACTTATTACTATCACAACCAATATACTATGTATACAGGTTCTTATCTATGCTCTGTCTGAAGTCTAGCTTCTCCTGCATTAAAGTATTTTGCGGGTGTATTAATCACCTTCAGTGATAGTTCTAGTTTCTTATAAACTTATATGTTGAATCACATGTCACACACTTATATTCTATATATGTATATTATGATGAATTCAAACAGCTGAATTAGATGTATTGGATGCTGCTAATTTTTATTGAAAATATTTTTTATTCATATGATGTTGAAAATGTATGAGAAATTCACAATTTAATTTGTGATTTTCAGTTAATATTTGAACCTATTTTCTTAGTGTAATATAACAGTTGTAATTTGTTCACAGTCTGTTCATTTGTATTTTTGTTGTTATAATTGTGGTTTACTGGGTCTAGGACTGTCTTTGGTGGGTGAATGGTTAAAACGTCAGCCTCAGGAGCAGGGAGGTTGTGGGTTCGATATTTGGCCGCAACAGACCAAAGACGTAAAAATTGGTACTGGTTTAGCTCTTTTGCTTGGTGCTCATAATATAAAGGTACCGTAGTTCCAGGACTGGTTGGCCTGGTGTCAGGTAATGTGTCTGGGTGTGGTGTCCTGCCACATGTCTTTGGCGTGATACTGCAGTGTGGGAGCACTTTATCTATCTCAAGTAGACATATTCTCTAAATGACTGAAATACTGTCGGTTGGACATTAAACAAAACAAACAGACAAACTGAGTCTAGGTCATACAATAAAAAGGTCTGACAGGAATTGTCATTTCATATCAAATTTTACAAAACTCATTTATGAAAGCGTTATCTAGAAAGTCTGTCGAGCTTAATAACCTTTTCATGAACATTCCATGTCAGATCCTATATGTACGCATCTCAGTTAGCAATATGAAAGGGTATGTATCTGCTAATGAACAGAACTGTGATGCCCCACTACACATGGCCTGTAAGTTTCTATCTGTTACAGAATTGTGATGCCCCACTACACATGGCCTGTAAGTTTCTATCTGTTACAGAATTGTGATGCCCCACTACACATGGCCTGTAAGTTTCTATCTGTTACAGAATTGTGATGCCCCACTACACATGGCCTGTAAGTTTCTATCTGTTACAGAATTGTGATGCCCCACTACACATGGCCTGTAAGTTTGGACTAGATAAAGTTGTGGAGGTCTTGGCAGCCCATCCAAAGACAGACCGATTCTTGAAGAACAAATGGGGAGAGACACCAAAAGATGTTAGTTATTGCACATTTATGTAGGGAAAAAAGTTTCCTAAATGCATGTGACTTATGCCCCTCCGAAGAAGAAGGGGCATGTTACGTTTTGTTTTGAATATGTCTGTTGGTCAGCCCTCTTTGTTTCTGACTGATAACTTGAGAACCCTTAAAACTTTATTCCTCAAATTGGATTGGGAGTTAGATCATGACCAGTAGATAACTCCTATTTAGGTCACTAAGTCAATCAAATAGTGACACAATGAGCAGCTAGTAGTATATATGTTAGTTTTTAGAAATCAGAGAATCAGTCAAGTAAGAAAGTTAGAACCTCTAACATGAGTGGCAGTAGTTCTAATGGGTATCTGCCAGGATACCAATTACATATATGCTACGGCATGCAAAGTTTACAGAATTTATTGAGTCTCCAAGATTGTAATTAAGTTTTGCCACCCATCATTTTGAAAATAAATAAATTATTTATTGATTTGTTCTTAAGTAATTATGCAAGTATGCAGTTTATCTGTTCCTCTGATATAAACATCTCTACTTTTCAGATTATCTGCTCAAGGTGTCCAAATGCTGCACACACAACTAAGCAAAAGATAGAGCTCTTGCTGCAAGGTAAGGAGGGGAAATAAGATATGAAATAGTGGCTTATGGCCAACTACTGTTATATTTATTTTGTGTTCAAGTAAATAGTAATTTATTTTTGTCATGATGCACCCATAGGTGAACAAAAGGGCAAGTACCAGGTAACCTTAAAATTTATTTTGGCACAGTTTTGTCCTTTTTGGTTATTTTTTGGACGGATTTCCATTTGTTTACTACAAATAAATGCTAATATTATCAGGGCTCATCCTAGAGGGCGATTCGGGCGAAGAAGTCGCTCTCAGCTTATAAACTTCGCTCTCTACAAACATCAAAGCGAAATTCACTTCGCCGCCGATTTTCGGCAGCGGTTTGTTCTCGCTTTGATGTTACCAAATAGATTATCGCTCTATTTCGCATTCGGCAGAGCGACGTAGGCGTTACCAATTCAGAAAACAACCAATCAGCGCATTGGTTTTACCTGTCAGCCTCGATTTCAAATTCACTCATGCATAAGTGCAAAAACATGGAGGGAAGTGTAAACAATCAATAAGTGATAGATAAGAAATGGGGTGTGATGCCGTGTATATCAGAAACTGACACTAGTTGACAGGTAGGTAACGGGTACACAAACCGACAGGGGGACATCTGTTTATGGTATGCTGGTCTTCCTCGCCGTGTAAAGGTTGATCTTCCCCCGAAAAGTTAGCGAGTAGAACTGAAAGTCATCCCCGACTTTTTTGAGTAAATTGCAAATAAGAAATGACAATTACTCGAATATGCATCTTTATAAACCGTGTTTTGTTTGCATTTGGCAGTCTGGCTCAAAATTTAATGTTGTTTACATCATTAGTAATCTGAGCAAACTCATGTCGCCTTTTTCATGGTTAAAGGGCGATGCGCCCAAGCCCGGCAGTAAACTTGAAAGTCTCTCTGCATCTCCGTCAAGAAAATTTCAAAAAAAAAACTCTCAAAAGTCATATGATTGGTATGAACAGGACAGTAAGGGTATTTGGCACTGCTCTCTGTGTAGATCTGCTAAATTTGATAATGCTTATGCGCGTGGACATGATGCTCCAGCAAAAACCACAAACCATGATCGACATGCATCATGTAAGCATTACGAAATGCTTAAAACTTATGGAGATTTTTTTTTTCTATCTGTTTTTCCTTCTATTTTTTCTTCTTCTTTTGCAAATAAAAATCCTTTCTTTCTTTATTATTTAAGCATCAAGCAATATTTTTTTTCTTTCTTTCATTCTATTTATAAATTCAATTCTTTTTTTTTTTATTTTAAAAATCAAGCAACATTTTTTCCTTCTTTTTTTCCTTCTTTCTTTCATTCTATTTATAAATACAATATTCCACATAAAATCTCTCACTTCTCCTTGATGTTTCCCCACTTCTCCCTCCTCTGAGCTGAGGGAGAAGTCACTTCTCCCTTTTCTCGGAGCCTAGGATGAGCCCTGAATTATACTATCTTGCATTGAACAAAGTTGAGTACACTGTCTTGGAAAAGCTTTTGTTATACTCCTGTTTCAAAAATAAAGTGGGGTTTATATGAAAATCATGCATGTTGTTCCATATTTTCATGTCTCATAATGTTTTATCTATTTGTTAACTAGGCAGTGTAGTGAAGTTATTAATCACCCTTCGTGATAGCTCTCGTTCCACTTTCTGAGTACTTGAACCATGTTCTCCCAAGATATACTTGTAAATTGAAAATCATGCTCATACTTAAGTATGATTATCTTGCTTAATTAAGTTTGATTGATGAGTGGTATACATGTCTTGTAAGCACATCTCAGCTAAGTGTAAGTTAATACTCATTAATGCTTGAAACAGTGTTTAGGAACGCTCTTGTCATACTCACACTGTAGCTTGAGCGTGATTTTCTTATCAGAATATTTTCCATCCTATAAATGATGTCACTTTTAAATATTAACAAGCTGTACTGATACTCCATATCCTGTACCTTAAACAGATCCAAACAATATTAACACGAGTTACCTAACAGTGAAACTCATCCATTTTATTACTCTCCAGGCCAGTGCTTTGTGCCCCTGATCAGGTCAGATGACAACTGTACGCTGCCCATCATGGTCAGCCCTGGTCACCTGATGTGAACAAGTCGCCGCTGGATGTTCCGCAGAAGTCTTGGAGTCCCAGGGATTCATCCTTGTCTATCAAGGCTTGTGCAGGACCCATGTCTCCTTCAGATGTAGGCACCATCCAAGATTTAAATGTTAACAAATTCATACTTGGATATATCAAACCAGTCTACCTAGCCTATTCTTAAAGAGATTTATACCTCAAGTTTTGGGGGATTTTTTAGTGTTTTTTTTTGTTTTTTGTTGTTGTTTTTTTTTTATATCTTAAGTATACTTTTCTTCTTGCTATTTTTTCATTACTTTTTCAAACACTGAATCAAAAACTTACAAAGTTATGAAGTTATAAGTAAAACATATATAACATATACTCATCCCATACATGTCTGAATTTGACTGGCTGTTCTTAATCAAAAGTGATTTGGATTTTATATGAAAAGGGTTTAAACTTTTCTTTAGGCAGACAAATTTCACAGACTGTGGACCACACCTCCCTCACAGAGCCCAGACCAGGCCAAGAAATTCTTCCATACTAAGAGGAGTGACAGTGAGAAAGGCTTGGAGCGCATAGGCAGGTAGGGCGTGCTTGAAACAAGGAAATATTAATTCATGTAATTCCTGAATGCTGAAAATTATTTCAAAATGAAATAAGCATATTTTATTCCATGCTTTTTTAAAAATACTGAGAAATATTGATGAATGATAAATCCAATCGTTCACCATGAAAGATAAGATGTTATCATTTCATGACACTGGTAGTTTCCTGTATTTGTGTTGAAAGTAATGTCACATTGACTAAGTATGGTTATATTTTTTTATCATAAGTCATGTTAAATCGATAAAAATGATACAATTACAAGAGTGTTATGAGAACATGATTATTCAGTAAGTGAAAATGCACCTTGAGTCAATTATAATGAAAAAGTAGAGATTTGGGATACAATATTATACCATGTTAGGAAATATAGTTTCAATTTGAGGGATATATCGCAGAATAATGCAGTGTTCAGATACACAGTAATCTGATTACGAAGTCCTGAGTGTCTAATTACAGAGTGTTGGAAGGCAACGTCATTTATTATTCTTCAATATTCATGCGAAACAAAACCCTATTTTCATTCTCACATGTTTACCAGCCTGCGAAGTATTGAAAGGATACAAGTATGTTGGTGTATTTTATACAGTTACGTGACATCATATATGTCGTCTTTGACAATGCATATATCGGAAAATAATTCATGAAGTATATTTTGTTGATCATGTTAGAATGGTTGTTGCATTGTAATGGAGCACATAATAATGAGACCATACTGTATTCAGCGGTATCCAGTCAAAACGGACCCAAGTAAAAACGGACCCAAGTTAAAACGGTGCCAAAATGGTCAAAACGGCCCCAACTGGGTGAGAAGATCGGTCAAAACGGCCCCATTATATATGAATGGTTACGAACGCGTGAACAATCAGATACATTGATTAAAGGAACGCGTTTAATGCAACGTGACATTAAGAACGTGTGAATAATCAAGTAAATTGATAAAAGAACATGTTTAAGGCAAGTCGATTTTTTATTTGTATCTGTACGAAATGGAAAGGTTATTTATATAATAAGAATTTCTTACATTTATTTTCGATAAATGTTTAAAATTTATGAATCATGAGTATTTTTTTTAATTGGCCAGTTAACCCTTTATATCTCTCATTCATAAGATGAATTTAAATGAAGGTGTGTGTGTGTGTGTGTTCTAAGTTATACCATCATAATCTTTATCTCTTTCTTGCTTTCTTTTCTATTCTCTCATTTGAATTGGAATTTATACTGTACGATATATCAGGGATGGGGAGTAGAATCACAAGAAAAAAATATATTTTGTGTATTTTTTTTATTCACTTTATTATTATTATTATTTTTTCATTTTTTTCTTTTCTCCATTTAAAATTCATTTTTTTTCACTTGTTAATTTAATTCAGTCAGCTCATGCTTTAATTGTCCTCTGTCGTCCTGAGAATACGCGGCTTGTAGATTGTTGATTGGGCACGTCTGTGCTCTGCCCGCTGTACCCTCCTCAGGCTGTTCAGGTCCTCCAATGCTAGGAACGTCGGCTGGATGTGTTCTGTCGGCAGGAACGGAAGGCTCAGCAACTTTCTGACGAATGTCTGTGTGCCTGGGTCAAGCATGTACTGGGTAGCCATGCCAATACCCTGAAATTGAATAATTGATAATTGTTTATATTAAATGTATTAATTAATTGTTCATGAAGAGCATTTCTGTAACTTATTCCATAACATTGATACAACGTTTATCGCATATGTTACAAATATATATTATCTACCTGCACATGTCGCCACACCACCTGGCTCCAGTGGAACTCACAGCTAACAATGTCTGCTCCTTGGAAGACATGTCATGCAGCTTTCCATAAAGCCTTTTCGTAGTCCACGACAAGACCTTCCACTACGCATGTGCCACCAAGGAGACGTCCGATTTTCTGAAAATACATTTTTTGCATATATATGTTTGTATGATTTGACTCACCGGATGAAAAAAAAATTAAATAAGATGATCAATACATTTTAAATTTGTACTTTCATTATTTAACGTACCTTCAGAACTTTCATGATAATATATCGTTAAATATTTATTTTAAATAATTACAGAACTAAGAATCTTTTAATGAACTATCATTAATTTGGTAAATAATCAAGGAAATATGAATCTTTTAAAAACATGAATTACCAATATATTTTTTAATAATCACAGAAATATAAATATTTTAAAAACATGAACTATTATTATTTTTTTAAATAAATCACAGAAATATGAATATTTTAAGAACATGATCAACAATTTTTTAAAAACATGGAATAACGTTACATTGTCTTTCATATAATCACAGAAATGTAAACATTTGTATTTCTAAATAATAAAAAAAAATACTTAACCTGTGTTTCCGCAGCCGCGGTGCTGCCATCCGTTGCAACCGTCGCAGCTGATGGCATGATGGTGACGATACACAGGCCTACTACAAAACAAACACGGAGGGTTAGATATACTAACCACACTATGCCTAGTTCAGTTTTCCTATATAAATTACGACTAAAACACAAACTTAATATGTCCACACAGAATATAACCAATTCAATTTCAATAGTTTATTTGGCATAAACATACACAGTTTATCGCCACGCAGTAACTGCTTAAGAAATTTCAGATGTATACGTTCAATGTCAGGGGCTTTATGGAAACCCCAGACTTCACACCCATAACATAAAATTGGCAATACCATACTGTCAAATAGCTTAATTTTTTCCTTTTTACTTACTGCAATACAATCAAATAAAGAATTTAAAGAATATAATGCTTTCAATGCACTCTCTGATAAAAATTTTTGAGACATATAAAAACAAGAATTAGATCTTAATGCAACACTAAGAATTTCCCTTCCTAACTACTATAATAGCAGATTTGTCAATATTTACTTCAATTCCCCATATTTTTTAATAATCATACAATCTATCTACAATAGCGTGCAAGCCTTGACAACACTGTATCATCAGCAAAAAGCAACATGAATAAATTAATACCATCAATATCTATGACATCTGATGAACGTTAAGTATTATTCTGACTTAAATGAAGATATATGTCATTAATAAACAACAGAAAAAGAAGAGGTGACAATGTTTCTCCATGTTTCACACCAGAATAGATATCAAAAAAGTTAGAACAAATGCCATTTGTACGTACACAAGTTTTTACTGTGGAATACATTGACTGGATTATCTTTATAACTTTAGTCGAACAACCATACCTTATCAGTTTAACAAATATACCATTTCTATAAACAAGGTCAAAAGCTTTTTTAAAATCAACAAAGCAACAATACAATTTTTTCTTTTCATAATTTACAACTTTATCAATGAGACTACTTAAAACAAAAATACCATCAACTGTCCTCCGATTTTTCCTTAAGCCATATTGAAAATCATTCAATATATTATAGTCATCTGCCTACAAAATTGCCTCTATAATTATTTACCTCACTTAAATTTCCTTTCTTAGGAACAGGAACAATAATGCCCTTTGTCCAATTGTCAGGATAAATACCCATTGAAAATATATGGTTAAACAATTCACATAACAGAGGTGACAATATATCAACACAGTCAATAAATAACTCCGGTATTAGGTTATCATACCCAGCACTTTTACCCCTCTTTAAAGATAATATGGCTGAATTAACTTCATCAACAACAATTTCTCGATCCAAAATATCTAAAGACTCTGTAAATGTGTACTCATTTAATTCATTTTCAACGGTATCATTTTTAAAATGGTTAACATTTGAAAATAGTTCACTAAAATGATCATAAAAATCATCAATAGATATATCAGATTTTTTATTGTTTCTACCTTTAATCTTTTTAATTTCATTCCAAAACTTATTCGGATTAGACTTAGCCATATTATGAAAATCTTGCCTTTGTTTATAATAAAATAATGTCTTGGCCCTTCAAATAATATTTCTGTAATTCCGACGCTTACTTTTAAGTACATTCAAATCATAACCGAACAACATGCATTATGACGAATTTAACTCTGAGAAATATATATATATATGTTGCAGCAAGAGTAAACCGTGAAAACAGCGGTTTCTATTGATCTCTCCTAATTAATTACATCATAACGATAGATTTAGCACATTTCCTTTATTTATTCACACTTTTATATCTTCACGTACCTTTAATTAGTGTTCTCAACACAAACGCCGACAATTAAACTTTATTCCGTAGTGTGGATGTTTGTAGCAATAATTTAATCATCGCATTAAAACTGACATCTCAATTACCATTAAATTTCAACAGTTTCATTTATTTATAAATTTATGAATTTTTCAAAGGATTAACCTAATGATCATTTATTTATCATGAAACAAACCGTAGTAGATGTTTGTATCAATAATTTAATCTCTTTATATCAATAATATAATCTCATTAAAACGGTTTATAACATATTTCTGGAAAAAGGATGGGTCCGTTTTGACTTTTTTATGGGTCCGTTTTGACAAATTTGGCACCGTTTCAACTTGGGTCCGTTTTTACTTGGGTCCGTTTTGACTGGTAACCTATTCAGCTATCCATATTTCCATTCCATAACAGGCAGATTGCCCAGGAGTTGAAGGTGAGCTGGTCAGAATACTGGGATTTCTTGGACAAGTTTGTGGACTTGTCATCTGACTCTGGACTCGACAAACTGGAAGAATACTTCAAGAAGAGGATCTGGCTGCTGTACATCAAGCAGTATCAAGAGAAGTATGCCGTTAATGAGACTGTTACAGACTATGGTAGCTGCTCCACTCCTGTGAGAGGCAGGGAAAACATCAGTGAAGAGGAGAACTTCCATGACAGTGTTTTTGAGACGAGTCCTGATGAGAAAGGCACAGAGGATGGTAGTGATGCTGGTTGTCATGGGAACAAAGGAGGGATGACTGTGGTTAGTCCAATGACTGGTCTGTCCATGAGTATGGCAAAGCTTAGATTGTTTGATGATTCCTGGTCAGATAAGGCAACTGTAAATAGTTCTAGAAATTTAGAGGATGAAAGTGAGGATGCTGAAAGCACAGTGAGTGTTGATGATGATAAAGCTAAATGTGGTGACAGCATGAACATTTCAGTTGGGAAGGAAGTGAAAGTCAACGAAAAGCCTATGGAGAACAAGGGTGAAGAAATCGAAGAAAGAAAAATTGATAATATTGGTTGTGAAGATTTGGTTGTTGAGAAAGCAGATGACTCTAAAGATTCTGTAGGATGTGAAGAAAAGAGAGAAAGTGCTAAAGTTAATCCAGAAGTTAGTCTAATAGACCATGAGACTGGCAAAGGTTCTGTTGATTGTGAAAAAGTAGGTGCAAAAGATAGTCAAGAAGACCCAAAGACTGATAAAGGAGAGACAAGTAGTGTTGTGAAGGATCCTGAATCTGATGATGATAAAGTGAAAGAAAACGGTGACTGCAAGAAGAGTGATAATGATTCTTGTGATAAAAAAGATCAGAATGATAATGAGAAAGCTAGTGTGATAAAGAAGGTTTATGAACGATCTATATCAGACAGCAGTGGATCTGTATCATCATTTGTTACAGCGACTGAAGAAGTAGAAACAGAAAATGCTGTGATAAAAGAACTAACTGATCTTAGCTCTTTCCTTGTATGTCTGAGAGTCAGTCAAGATGTTTTTAACAAAATGAAATCAATTCAAACTGAGGAAGAGGAACCTAATGTGGAAAGTGCTGCAAAAGATAATACTAATAAGTTTTTAGTCAGATTTAATGTCAGGGTCTAAAGGTTCAGTAGAGAAAATAGATATAGTCTCCTTTCCAAAGATGGACACTGCTAATTCAATAATGGTGATAGGGGATGTTGAGGTGATTGCAAGCGAGGGGGATGTAGGCAGGGTGGAGGAAGGAGGACTCGTGGAGATCAAGTGTGAAGCTCCAGTTGATGAGAAGCAGTCAGACGTCACAGGGATACAAGCTTATGTTACAAGGGTGGTGACTCTTCCCAAGACTGGCTATATCCATGGGTATGTATGTTTTACTTTGTCACAGTACTGATTACTGTACTCACAATAGTATGCAGCCAGGATGCTTATTCGGTATAGCAATCGTTATGGATACAAAGATTATTGATACAATCATAATGGACATGAACATAACAATAACCAGAGACATGACAATCTTGTATCCCTGTTTTATTTTGTGATGTTAGGGCCATACATGTACTGGAATTGTAAATGTCCTGTCATGTTTCAGTGTGTGGTGCATCCATACCTGACCACCATATGCTTTTTACCTTTACAATATGTCAGTAATGGTACAAATGTACATCAGTGAAATTAGAAGCATTTCTTTGGTATCAAAATAGGTAGCTTGGAGCTTTATTTAGGATTGGTTAGGTAAAGGTCACTGTTTCTAAAAATGGAAAGCTGAAAATAATAATTGCTTTGGAGATTGTGGTGTTAGCACGAACATTAAATGAAAACCCAGTTATGACTGCCATAGTTCAGTTTCATTCTGGTATAGTCAAGACTGAGCAATCCCCTGAATTCAACAACATTTAAACAACCTAGTTTCAATCTGCCCAATGTATTTCCATATATAAATAGACTGAATTAAACAACACCCTGTACATATTTTACTTGATATTCACAGTAATTGATAAAAAGTTATAATTACTATATTTCTTAAGGATATGCGCCCAATACAGTATAAGTATTTTACCACATAGACAAAGAAGGAAAACTAAAATTAGTCATGAGAATTTTCTTAAATTTTGCATGATTATAGAGAATTACACTAAAAACAAATTTATAAAAAAAAAATGGGGCTCACCATTCTTTTTGAGTTATCTGCTCTGTGAAAACTGTATTGGGTGCATATGCCTTTAACATTGTTTATCATAAATTGCTCTGGTTTGATTCAATTTCATTTATGCAATAAGAAACATAAAAAATGATGTAAGTGGTAGATCTTATTACCTACAATGACCTTTCAAAGTAACAATTGCACTTATTTGTCCCTAACAGAGGATACCCTGTATACAAAGCCACATATCTCTTATTGTTACACTAAGACGAACAGATCCTCCCTCATAAGAGTTTATGTTGAAGTCAATGAGAAAGGTTAAGGGTATTGAGAAAAAACATGAGAGATGTCTTGAACTGGATTATTTTTTTACAGGAATCATAATTACATAATCATGTTTAAATATTTCAGGCCTCAGCCAACTAGAGAGGACCTTGACGTGTCACGTGCACTTTGTAACACAGTTATCTCCCCTGATCGCCATCCGCTTGTGTTCAGCTGGAAGATCAGTCTCAGTCGCTTCTTGAAGGATACAAACTACAGGTCCTGGGCCTAAATTTTAAAGTTTGATATTTACAAAAAAATATTCTCGTAAGTCATGAAAAATATAAATTAAAATAAGTAATGAAAATCTGCCAAAATTTGCAACTTCTAAAATCTGAAAATGAGGAATAAAAACAAGTGGATCTGAATATATTCTGCCATTTTCTTACAGCACTGGGTAGATATTTTTGTTTAGGGTGTAAATCTAAGTATTTCCATGGAATATTTTAAAATACATATATATTAATTGCAAGAATTGCATCTTTGATAAATTTACTCAGGAGCTACCTAGTCTCAATTATTGTTCAAATTTTTAATGATATAAAAACAATCTTTTGGAGTGTGCAGATTTCTAGCTCATTTTTTTATATTCTCTTTTGACATAAAGGTGTAAGTGACATGTATGTTGAACAGGGCCCATGCACATCGCATAATTAACAAATAGATCATAGATTCAGCCAAGAGATATTCTATTATAAAGGTTCTGATTCAGCCAATAGTTGTAACATTATTAAGTAGAAAATAACATTGAAAATCCAGACAGTGTAATTTATCTCTCTGTTATGTACAGGTGGCAGAGTCCAGCCAAACTGCGGACCAGGTTAACACAGAGTTCACCTCTCTCCCCTCAGAGGAAACCCAGTCCAGTCATACCTTATGGCAGCCCTCTGGGACTACGGTCCCAGCCAAGGAATACCCCACGGTCGTCAGATATACGAGCAAATTTGTTTCCATCAGTTTTAGAATAAGGGCAGGAGATTTGAAGACTGTTAGGAGTTTTTGTGAGAATATATAGACTGAGTTACAAAAATATTTTTGAATGGTGCTTTTTTATGGATTTAAGAGTTTGATGAGTTGATTTCATTTTTTTTTAATAATTGTTATTTTGTTAATTATGCAATTGGAGTAAACTTGGAAAAGAATTTATACTGAATATATTATACATTTCATTTTGTATGAATTGGCTAGTTGGCCATATACAACGTTAACTCATTTTTGGGAAATACTTTTTATATAAAAATTATATATCATTGTTTTTTTAATTTAAGAAAGTTTCATAAATTGCATAAGTTAAAAGGAAATTTTTTTTTAATTTTTAAGGTACATTAATATCCAAGTTTTTTTTATAAGACATGGTTAAACAAATCATTGTTTTTGTCAGTTTACTAAGATAGGACAATTAGAAATATAAGAAAGTCTTTATATCCTATGTATGGTTATCAACATATCATAATTATTATTGTACTCGAATATTTTGTGTTTAATAAGTCTTTTTTTTTTCTTTTTTTTAACTGCTTTTGGCTTATCATGCTTATGCCGAGTTATTGTTAAAGGAACAGACAGCATGTGTATTTTGTAACTTAATTGAAAATTACAATCTGAGATACTTAATTAGTTCTGCAAGTTTTACATGACATTATTTATGTCCTGATGGATAACCAATACTGTTACTACCTTTGATATAATCTACTCATATTTTCTCATGATTTTCTATCTTTTCTTATTTGAGTGACTTTTGATTTCTAAAAACTGGAAATTATAGATGCTCAGTGTGCCATCATTGTATTTAAGGCACTGGATTATATACACTCTGTCGAATTACAAATGACGGGAAACATTAGCTAAATTACTTGATTATTTCCATGGGTAATACCAGTACTCATGTAGCTATTTAAGTTCCCCTGAACTACTTTCATTTGTTTCAGTGAAAATTAAACCCCTTCTTTTACAGGAAGGATACGTTTCCTGTCTTGACTTGATCAGTTGCTCACAAATAGTATCACAAAGTGAATAGAACTAGCATGGAAAAAATCCCGGATTAATCAGCCTGGTACAAATAACTTTTTACTTTTAAAAAATAAACACTGCATAATCACTTACAAAACAAATTACTGAAGTGTGGATTTTATTTCACTGCTGAACTACTTTGTTTGTACTGGCCTGGGTTTTCCATTACACATGATTTCCAGGCTACAAGTATTGTGTGTGTGTTTGTTACCAGGGTCAGCCACTGATCACCTGATATTCCAGCACAGTGATTGGATAATCTGATAATTTAATAACACTGCAGAGTTTCATGTAGAAATCGTAAAATTTTGTTTGTTGTTCATGATGTTTTAAGTTTTTTAGCTCACCTGAGCACTTTGTGCTCAAGTGAGCTTTTGTGATCGCCCTTCATCCGGCGCCGTGCATCGTCAACAATTTGCTTTAAATGACATCTCCTCTGAAACCACTGGACAGAATTTGATTAAACTTGGCAGGAATGGTCCTTGGGTGAACCTTTACAAAAGTTGCTAAAATAAACTTGATCAATGCAGAACTCTGGTTGCCATGGCAACGGAAAGAAATAAAAATGAAAACTTTAAAAATCATCTCCTTCAAAACTACTGGCCAGAATTTGAAATATTTTGGTACATATGTTCCTTGGGTGACCCTCTACCAAAGTTGCTAAAATTATTTGGATCTGCCAAAAAACATGGCCGCCAGAAGCGGGGCTAATTTGCCTTATATGTATATAGTGAAATCTTTAAACGACATCTTCTCTGACACAGCTGAACAGATTCACATCAAATTTGGCAGGGATGATCCTTGGGTGAAACTGTTTCAAAGTTGCTAAAATGATTTGGATCTGCTTATAAGTATGGTCCCCGGGGCGGGGCTTATTTGCCTTATATGATGTATACCGGTATTGTGAAATTTTTAAACGTTTCCTGTAAAACTGCCGCACAGAATTTAATCAAATTGGGCAGGGGTGATCCTTGGGTGAAGTTTTACCAAAGATGCTAAAATTATTTGGATCTTCTATTTGCCTTTTATAATTATATATAGCGAATCTTTAGGACTCTTTCTAAATACGCTGTATAGAATTGATATATTGCAGGGTGCATCATTGGTGCAGCTACACCGAAGCTCTAAATCATTTTGATCTGAAAAAATCTGGAACCAGGTTGGGGCTAAATTGCTACTTGTTAACTCTTCCATGGGAACCATTATGAAGCCTCAACAATAGTTTAATGTTTAACATAGCCTTTCTTGATCTTCTGTTGAAAAAAACTCTGTATCATTCTACAGACTGTAACATGCTTGATATTTCCTCAGTTTCAATCTTTATACATTGTCTCATTTCATTAACTAGTATCTATGCAAAGCATGAAAAAAAACCCACAAAAATAAATGCTTTGACTTTTGCATCCCAGCCAATGAGTATACACATAATTTCTTTGTTATTCTTTTAATCTCTCAAAAAACTTGTATAATTAAATCTACTGCAAAACATCAATACTCATCATCAGGGTATATTAACTTGTCAAATTGTACTATTTTATTAATACGTACCATAACCATGCATTGTTCTTACAATATTTGATGGCTGCCAAGCATTCCCTTTGTTTCTTTGTCACCTACTTCACTGTCTACACCAGCATCTTCAGTTGATAACTGATAATATTAATAACTGGCAATTAATGGTATTAAATCTAGTGAACGATTTAGGCATCATGCCCTCTTGTTTATTTTGTTCATTTAGTGTTTGAGTACTAAGCCCATACTCGTTTCTATAAACAACATTATTTTTCTATCTAAAAGAATCATTTTAAAACATTCTGTGGAGAAATCTGAAAGGTTAAAGATATATATTAAATTCTAAAGGTTTCCTTTAATTTCCATTAAATTTGTATTCTTGTTTTTGTGTTTATTTCATTATGCTTGGTTAAACGTATGATGTAAGTTTATGTGGGATGCAATAACAGATATGTTATATACATTGCAATGTGTATCTATATTTTATTCCTTAATATATGGAGGATATGCTTACAAAATATATGAATATATGAAATAAAACTTCTGTCGAAAAATAAAGATCTTTTTTACCAGACATGTCACAGTGACCCTGTGTTAAATGAGTTCAATTCAGAAAGCTTTGGTTGTAAACTTGATCCCTGATGTGGAATACATGTATATCAGAATTGTAACAAAATGGTGCTAGTCAGTAGCCTTGCTTGGTGCTCACTGCTCAGAATATAAAGTTAGTCCCAGGACTTGTCAAAACATTAAAAGTGGTAGGGTGTTTCGCTTGTCTACAGTGGGCTATTACAGTGAGGTATCACTATTTTTGTCTCATGTAGACTGGACAAAGTCCTGACTCCCCAGTGTCTGACATATTACCCACTTAAATTAAAAACAAAGTCAACATATAAAAGGCATAAAACTTCATACTAACTTCAACATACATGTACTTGCGAACAAAATAAATAGTCTCTAGATCTATGTGTTTCATTAGATACATGTGTATACATGTATAACTACAGCTGATGAAGTAGTAGGTCTGAGCTGATCTATGCAGCAGTATTTCAGTATAGCAACACTCAATTAATTAAGGCACGTAGGAAAGATCGTCAATGCACAGATGCACCTGCGTTGAACCTTAGACCTACTGCAGGCCAGCTGGAAGGCTTCCTCACATGCAAAATCAAATGACCCTGCCAGGAACCGAGCCTACTGCGCTGAGGGGCTATGTGATCATATATAACCATTTGACACAAATGTCCTTGCATTGGGTCTAGATATACAGACAGTTATACACTGTCACAACAGTACACTATAAACACTCCCACATCCTTCTCTTGGCGTCATCGTAGGTGTTGCTGGCAGCGTATTTTGATATGACTGATTGGTCACAGGAGACCTGTGGTCATCAGAGCCTCCTACTATCTTTCCCAAACAGCTAAATTCTATGTGATAAGTGCTGCACATTATACATTGTGTAATCATATAATATGGTATTTGGCCGATTCGTTGTAAAAAAAAAATATATATATATATAGTGTATAATTATATACTACAAAAATTCAATTCACCTTAGTTTTCAAACAATTTACCATAATTATAATATATATTCATTTTACCTATCCATCTGAACCATTTAATAAGGAATTAAATTTACCATCTTAGTTTTACCGATTTGGTCATTTACTTAAATGTCTGGAAGCCTATGGTCTGTATGTCTGCATTACTTATATCAAGTGCTGACGATCTTAATTACAGTGGATCAGTCTGCATTATCTGAATGGTTTGAAGTCGGAAAATATGTTAAATGGCATCATTTAATTTTCTCATTTATCTGATACTTACATCATTTCAATATATTTGGAAAAAGTCGCATAAAAAAGTCTAGTATAATGCAATTTGATGGATAATTTTAATATGAAAAACAATATAATGATAGAGTAATAGGATAGGTTGAGACTAATATGATAAAAAAAAAAGAGAAATGAGTGAAAACATAGAAAGTTACGGTGATGCACATTGTGACAATCTTCAATAAATTAGTAAAATTTATATGAAAAGAACGTTTTTTTCTATATTTGCCCTTATCTTTACAAGGGAAATGAATCTGAATTGTCTTCGTTTTTTGAAGTGTTAGTTTATTATGCATCAGAGTTATAAATGTTGTTCTGTCAATCTGTGCTACTGTTAAAATATACCTAAATTATTAAAGAATTTTTTTATCAATAAATTTTGATTCTTGATTGTTTATACTATAGTAAATACCAGTAATGCAACACACAAACAAGAAGAAATTGCAAAATTATTAAAATTTATGTTAATTTATCCCTTGATGTGTGCATTCAACTGTGACAGAGACTATGCTATCCACGTGTTGGCAATGAGCCAATGCGATCTAAGCGTGACATACAGACTGATTGGTTTATTGCGGATCCCCGCAGAGTCACTTTCTTATCTCCTTCTGATCTTATCTTGGTGTGTGTGTTGGGGGGCGGGTCCAACAAAGAAGGGCTTTTTTTTTAATGCCTTTAACGCCCAGTTAGGCTCAGTTTACTCTATCATGCCTTACAATCAATTTTTTAAAATGCCTTTATTATATTTACATTTACATAATATCTGTATCTTCGTGATAGATCTATTCACAAAATATATAATCAATACTTGCGTTATATATATTTCTCAGCGTTATTTTTTGTTTAATAACATTCATTCAGTATTCTTTACATGGCAGATAAATTGTAGGTAAGATGAACATGCAACCGGAATAAAGAGACCATTGCTGTTACATCACACACGATACCAGCGGCGATGAGTGTCTAAAAATAGCACTGTACTGTAACGCCACTGAATCTATTTTTAAACTTGACATCATGAGCAAGTCTGAGCTTGTTGCGCCGTCCGCATATAAAGAAGCTGGCTGCAGCATATTGGTATTCTCGTATCGCACACTGCGGAACTGATCACACATGATATTGAGCATTGTGTAAACATATTAAGAATTGAAAAGGCTAAAGATGTCGCATTTTATCAAAGATTTGCATCGCCTTATGAAGAGGGTGAAACGTTTAACGGACGGACAAGTTGCAATAGAAGATGTAGATTGGAATAACACCGATGGTATTGACCGCTTTATTATCAACATTAAACCAAACGCAGGGTTGTACAAGGGAGGAGTTTTTAGATTTGAAGTGAGTATCGATCAATTATATCGAACGTTATGTATTTTTGCTTATTAAATAAATTCACTAGTAACTATAGCAGATTATATCGATTTTATGCATTGCTGTTGTCTTGGAACAGAATGTTGATCTATTTATACAGCGTATTATTTACTGTATTGACAATTTGTCATATGAATTCAAACAACGCACGTATACATACCTTTCGACAATATGAAACAGATATAAGTGATTTTAGGCGAATACAATAAACAAAAAATGTTTTAATGGGGCTTATAATAAGCATAATGCCCCCTCTCTTTCTGTTTTTACTGTTTTGACCTTATAATCTAACCTGTCTATGCACAGGACACTTAGTCAAAAAATAAGATAAATAAATTCGACCTCTCTATATATTATCTATAATTATATATGTTGAGATTTCGATTTTTTTTTCTTGAACGAATTTTTTAATGAATATCAGAGTCCTGTGGTCTATGATTTAAATATAAAGGAAGCAAATACAACGGAAAATAATAAATGTATAAAAAAAAAAAGTATTTAAAACACGGGCCTACTATACATATATAACCTAACTACTTCCGAAAAGATTTTAAAAAAAAGGTCCAAGCCAGCTGGAACTCACGACCCCTTGCAGAGAAAAACTTAGCGGGCACTCTAATTAACTCCACTATCGTATGCCAATGCTATTTATAGGTTTCAACAGCGCAGCACTACTGACCAGTACAGTCTGACAGTTCACATTTCACTAATTTACTGCATTTACTACACCTAACGTTCTTCATATTAATTACGGTTGCATATTCATAAAATATACTTTACGCATTTCTTATCCCACACATCATGTAATGTTAAATTAACAATGTATAATTACAGCTCAATACAGAAGACATGAAATATGCTACAAGTGAGGCGATAAGTAGGTCATGACCTACATGTATAAACATCATTTAAATACAATCATCTACTGACTAATAACTTATTAAATATGATTAATCACACGCGAAACTATTTAAAACAAACACAAATCACGTACTTCATACCCCAAAACAATCGCATAAAAAAATACCGGTCACTGAAAAAAACCCATTTTCATTGGACATACTAATATACATACAGTAACAGGGCTTTTTTACCTTATATAACTGAGGCCGATATTCGGTGACTTCCCAATTCAAAAAAGCCTTATTATTTCCCAATTTTATCAGCAAATTTCCCAAAATAAAGAATTAATTTCCCAACTGCCATTCATATTTTTTACACCAAATGTCTGTGCGCGTGATTCTTCCACTGTTGAAGCGAAGCACATTTTTTGCCTTTTCTAGTAAGTACGTTTACGATAATATGTTACTGTGCGCGCGCATTGTTCATTTGACATAACTGTTTGTTTACATCATAGCCATCCTACATTTCTTTCGACCATATCAATTTTTATAAATAAAAAAGTCTTAATCAGACATTTTGATTAAATCTATTTTATAACATTATAATAAAATTAGGTTTTTTAATTACTTTTACATTCTGCAGAGCAACAGAGATTTAATGAGGTCTCTTAGTTGAATCTTTCCTTCTGCATTTAATCATATGACTTCTCGCGACTCAATGCAAATATTTATGTAAATATACTCTTCAACTTTGAGGTATCGAAAATAGGTCAAATCAACAACAAAAATGGCCTATCTACGTACATGTCCTGCTTGACAAAAAAAATTTAATTTATAAATATATATAGTTCCTGGATACGAGTTTTTAGAAAGGCAAGAATGTATTTATTGAAAATTAATTTGTTTTTATTTATGTTAAAGGTGCTTCTAAAAATAGTATTCTGATTCGATTCGACTGCACGTGTTTCGATCGCTGATTTTTTGTTTTTGTACGCAGTCGAACCAAATAAATGCGCGAACGTTATTGATAATTATAGGCTAAGTTTACAAAAAATGTTGCACCTGAACGTATAAAAATGTTTGTTTTTTTTTGTTTTTTTTCAAGTTTAATACAATTAATCACAATGCGATATTTGTAATTTGGTCAGCCAAATTATTCCAGCAAAATAATCGTATTTCAATTTTCCAAACAAGCGCACGATGTAAACATCCGGTATGAGGAAAATGCCGTCTAATAACGGGAAATACTATGTGAAGTCGGTAAAAAGAGCCGGTACAAAAAATCAAGGAAGTCTCTTTTTTTGAACCGAAAGTCAGTCTTCTCAGGCAGTCGTCAGTGTAAGCCAGAACTCAATCTAACAATCTTCGTGGTACACAATCAGTCGTCAGTGTCAGTCCAGAAAGTCAATCTACACAATCTGTTGATGTTGACAGTCTACAGAGTTTGTCTCCAACATTACCCCCTGATCAATCTTGCTCCAGTGTAACAGTTGATAAAGGAAATTTATTGACAGCCAGTCCATCACCCACCCAACCTGTATCAGTTGATCATCTTGAAACATATGATGGTCGTAAAGCTGTACTTATTAAATATGAGTTAAAGTTTTCATGGGACTGAAAGCGTGCTTCACAAGAGTTGTGGATTTATATGGCCTGGCATTGTTGATCCCTCAGAGCACTGCAGTTGTTGAGAGGTCATTCAGTCTCATGAATGACCTGTGTACGTTCTTGAGAACCTCACTGACCACTCAACAACTGGATGCTTTGATGAGGATCAATGGCTGCACACCACAAGAGGAGGATTTCGACAAGATTGTTGACCTTTTCAAGGCGTTTAAGAATAGGCAGCTGCCTTTGTAATATGACACTGACTGTAATACTGAATGAATGACAGAAAGTTCTTAATGTGTACTTTTCGTTTGTTGTTTGAACATCAGTCCACTTCTTTCCCAATTTGCCAAAAATCGCGCTTGAATTTCCCAAAATGAAAGGCTAAGGCCTCTTCCCAATTTCTGGAAAAAAAGCCCTGCAGTAATATATATTCATAGCTGAATACAGTCCAGAAAAATGGATGCCGGCATTTCTCGTGTCTATACTGATTATCGGTTTAATCGCTATTATTTTAGGTTTTGTAGATCTGCATATTTCTCTTTAACCCTGGTGTAATATTAGATTTACTTGTTCTAAAATAAATCTTATTTGGTTCCAGATATTCAAAGGATATTACAATGATAGCGGACCTCCAAGTGTTCAGTGTATCACTGATATACTGCACCCAAACATTGAAGATGGAACAATATGCCTAAACATTTTGCAAAAACACATTTGGTTGCCTTCCATTGGACTTGAAGGTGTTGTTCTCGGACTTCTCTTCTTGCTTCACAATCCGAATTTTGACGATCCATGGGCTCATGCGTTTGATAAAGTATTATCACATGACGAGATGGAAAGCATATTTAAGGAGTATTACAGTGGTGAACTTGAAGGATACGAGTTTATAAAAACAACTGATACAGTTGAAGTTGCAGATTCTGGAAGCGCTGGGAATACTGCGCCAGGTGATAACTCCTGCCAGAAAAACGAGGTTGCCATGGAAGTTGTTGAAGAGAATGTCATGAATATTGAGACAGCTGTACAATTGTACGATTTCCCCACAGAAAGTGTGGTAGAGGAACAACCAGAAAGTGAAAGTGTCTGTTCTCTTCAAAGATCTGCAAGTTTGGTGCTTAATAGCATTGACCGAGTGACTAATTTGAAGTCTAGTCAAAGTTGCTTTCCATTTTTCTGTCAAAATGTTGACTTCTTTAAGACTAAGATGGATGAACCTAAACTAAAGGTTTTTAATGGAGAAACCGTTCTTATGTATTAAGATAATCATTATTTTCATCATGACCATCACCATCCTTTGTACGACATTATATGAAATTTCTTGTCTTCCATTGTGTGTGCAGTGTTATTAAATATAACAATATAATAAAAAATTGATTATAATCAAAGTTGGTGTTGTGTTGGGGATAACCGTCACCGTAGTCCCATCAATGAGCCGCTCGGCGCGACAGACTATTTTTTTATTTTTTTTTTTGGTACTGGTTGTCATTCCGTAGGGGATAGCGCCAAACCGAAAAAGCATGCTATCACAAATTACGGGTACACAAGTGGACCAACCGTCACCACAACAGTACGTCAGTCATGCTAAAACCCAGCTAATTTACAGGGCTTCCTCGCTTGAAAAATCCGAGTGACCTGACCAACAACGGCAAGGGGCTGATTAATATTTAATCAGCAATATGGTTTGGGCAACGATCACAGGGACAAACAAACTTAACACTATTCACTGATCATAGCAAAATGTAATAGTGTGTGTGTGTGTGTGTGTGTGTGTGTGTTAATTTGATATAACTGCCAGGTTTCAGAAATTTCGTGTCACAGAGGTTATCAAATATGTCAATTACGAACAGTAAGTAAGTAAATGTTTTATTAAAGTGACATGTCTTATACAATATACAAATTAATGAAAAAAGCAATTCAAACACCCGGCCCCATGGGCCTATAAGGCACTGTTGGGACATACAAACATAATAAATTCAACAGAAAATATCACATGTAAATATGAAAGATAAATAAGATGGAAACTGATTTTTGAAAATGAATTAATACATACATAAAATATTTGAGAATTTCGGTTTATGCATAAAGTGTCTTACAACGAAAGTCAAATGCACACCAAAAAACTTGGCAGTTTTTCTTTTATTTTCGTCTAAAAGGAAGGCTATCTTTTCAGCAACAGATTTCCGAATAAATGAAGGAGTAAATATAAAATCTTTGAACATATAAGCGTTTACATGTTTAAATCTATCACATTCAAGTATAAAATGTGTATGCATAGTCAGTTGTCTTTATTTGGACTGGAAATATGAATCTAAAAGAAAACTCGTGTACACAGGTGTGCTGAATCAACACTACTAAAAGATATGATAAATATCATTATCAATGTTCATGTGGGATGCAATATCAGACATGTTATATACATTTAAATACAAAAATAATATTTCAGTCGAAAACAGATCGTTTGTGAATCAAGATGGAAAA
Organism: Solen grandis; assembly: GCA_021229015.1. Lineage (NCBI taxonomy): Eukaryota > Metazoa > Mollusca > Bivalvia > Adapedonta > Solenidae > Solen > Solen grandis. Next base: position 3,959,347 of record CM037790.1, on the reverse strand, counting down.
CAGAGATTGTGGGATTAATCCCTTATATGGCAATATATATATATATATATATCCCTATTCATAATGTATGTGTGTATGATGTATATTGATTGGCGGAACATTAAATGGTATATGAAACATTGGATTTTTCTTTGCTGTGCATGCTGTGTAGAAAATGCGTTGTTATATCGTACGGGTGAGGAAACAGAGGAGGCCCTGATCAGACAGCTCCTGTTTCAGCTCCTATGTCTACTCTATTTGCCAATGTGTCATGAAGTAAAAGGGGATAACAAGTACCTTTGATTGGTACTCAGCATATAGAGGTAATTTCATGGCTCAGGACGATGTTAGAAGTGGTGGGGTTTCAGTTGTTACGGTAAGGAATCACTAGTTCTGTCTTCTGTAGACTAGGATGGGTTAATGACCCTGTGTGTTGCAGTATATCAGGCCAATGAAGACTTGCTCACATGAAATAAGTGTCTCTGTCTGGAACTGAACCCACATCAGTGAGGCGCAACAGAACGAAATCAAAGCGCTGAAGTTGTGAAGATGGTTTGACGAGCTGCAGGTATGCAGAGTAACTTAGTTTTTGCCAAATACTAGTATCAAACTTATATTAAAATGATAAACGATTGCTCATTGTAGACGATAAAATAGGGAGAGTATAAGTGGCGAAGTGCTAATTGTTAACAGTTCGTTGAAACAAATAATGCCTTCATCTTTAATTTCTCGTAATGACCATGTTAACGCAACTTTAAAGCGTGGTTATTGGCATTGCGCGAAAATTTGACCCCCGTTTATTAAATTTACTGCAATAAGCAAAAGAAATGCGACACAACCGTTTTCTTAGCTTTGATTTGTACAATCGAGCGACGGCACAGTTTCTATTTAAAGATGCAATCAGTGGCTCCTTACCGTGTGTTTAGTAATATACACATGTACCAGCTATTCTATAGAGCAACAAATAACCCCTGTAGGTATCTCTGGTGTATCAGTGATAGTTTGATGTGATTTTTAATAAGTTAAAGGGCTTAGTATCGGAATATAAGCTTTCTGTATGGACCAGTGTACATAACACCACTAAATAACCGAAACCTGCACAATCACCATCCAAATTCAGGCACAAGCCACCTTTGCATCGAAAGAAACTATACTTCTTCGCTTGGTGAAGTGAAAGTTACGCAACATTATAGGGAAAATAGGTCTTTTTTGTATTTTTATGCTACATACAATTATTGTGTCCCGTAAATATACATTTTCTTTACTTAAAATTTAGTTTTCAACACTTTGGCTGATCTCAGCATACCTGTGTCGTAGAATTCTGTTCAAGCGTACGATCATTCACGCAAAATTTAGAGGTTATTCGGTTTTAAATGTAGTAAACGGACCATCATAATATAGGTACTATAGTTGTAAATGACTACGACAATCACACTCAACTAAAAACGACAGTATGAACGCGACAAAACGTCGTGCGCGCGGTTACTCTTCGTTCAGTCGCGTGCGCCAATACGAAATTTGGTGGTGTTTCGCTCCCTTGCGCGCAAACACGAAACTTCCCAGGTTTAATATGTCGTTGTTTTCGTTCTGTCGCGCGCGCAAATACGATACTTCCAAAGTTTTAAATGCCGTTGATGTCATTTTGTCTCGCTCCAGAACGAAGCGTTCAAATGTCACCGTCCCCGGTGGCCGAGTGGTTAGAGCGTCAGCCTCAGGAGCGGGATCGAGGTCTTGGGTTCGATCCCAGGCCGCGACATACCAAAGTCGGAAAAAATGGTTTTGTTATAGCTCCCTTGTCTGGCGCTCAGCATATAAGGGTAGTTGCAGGACTGGTTGGCCCGGTGTCAGGATAATCTTTCTGGGTGTGGTATCATGCCACATGTCTACGGCGAGAT
>CM037790.1:3907373-3957373 GCA_021229015.1 Solen grandis | reverse complement strand
CACTGGTTCTGGGATCTGTTTTGCAAAAGGTCAAACCGTGTCATACTTCATATATCAGTAACCATAGTTTGGACGAAGTTATAATTTTTAGGTCACTAAATACAGTTTGACATGACACTAGCAATTTATTACTGTATTTAACTATGTCACAGCTGAAAAATGAGAATGATATATCTTTCTAGACCCAACCACATAATGATAGTCAAGGCTTTTTAATAAACATGAAATAGGTCAGGAAGGCCTCCAAATGGCTTAATGAGATTTTAATATATTAGAAAGGCACTTTATGAACCTGGCATGTACATGTTTACCTCTAAGGATACAAACCATTTTAATCCATTATTATAAAAAGATGAAAACTTAAGATTTGGTACAAGTGAAGCCTGATAAATATTAGATCTACCTTTTACCCCAAAATCAAGCTGAAAACCATTGCCATATACATATCAAAGCACTCAGATAAACAAATACCAGCCAATATCACGGGTGATGTCTTGCTCAAATTATCAAAGCATTTCTCTCAAATGAAACTATTTTTCGTGCTGGGACTTCTTTCCTTTGACTTAAAAAAACTTTCCTTACAACACGTGATCAAGCCCCTCAACAGGCTGTTATTATTTATTCCTTATCTGCATGTCTTCAAACCCACTGGGTGCTTCTAAATATCCTTCCACAACAGCAACCTTGTGGATCTCCTCCAAACCCTCTAATAAAAAAGATTGTGTGGTAATAATCTGTTTTTCACATGGCCACATGAATACATCACTAAACTTACATCCCCCACACAAATTTACAAGATTTCACTTGCCAGATGCAGCCATGGATACAGTTTAAAAGTGTCAGCACAAAGATTACAGATACTTATATACTGAAAATTTTAAGCTTTTTTTAATGACATGCAATTTAGATTTATGGATGCTGTGAACCATTAAATTACGTTCTAAATCATCTTTCACATATCTGCCTATATAAACTGTAAATTATCTGCCTTTTAGTCCTATGCAAACAACTTATGCCAACAAAATGAATGTAATATGCGATATTGTAATTTTTCTTATCGTTGTAATGAAATACAGTTGAAATATAAATACTGAAGCTGCCTTGCACCACTTTAAACACCCCAGTTAATAAACCGAGGACTGACCATGAAACTGTAAGTGCATTTAGAAATAGAAGGAGATAGACCAGTTTCGCAGTCAGCTCTAGAAATGTCCTCACAATTGACGATAAAATAAAACAGGTATGAAGATAAAACTTTTCATTTTCTTTTACATTTTTATTTTAAACTTAATATTTTTCATACCTCTATAAAGTAGATAATTTTCCAATCATAATATACCAAAATAACATTAAATTTTTCCTTTGTTTGTATGATTATTGGACAGCTTTATCAAAATTTTATAAAATGATTGAACAATTTTAATGGGAAAGTTTGGTTTATCTGGACCACCCAGACTGATACAAAGACTCGGGACTGTTTCCCCCATTATATCTTGTCAACATTCCTGGATCCCTTACAACCAGTGAGAGTGTGGTTAACGAGGCCTAACCATGCAGTCTGAGATACATAACAAGCTACTAATTGGTTTTACTATGTGCTTAAATTATTAAGGCACCCAGAACACCTCCTGGGTGAGACCTTCAGAAAGTAGAAGACAGTGAGTATTATACTTGAAAGGCAAGGCCCTACAAACTCCCTGGCCAACTCCTTAGAATCTTAAATGAAACCCCTTCACAGACTCCCAAGGTACGTTGCAGTCTAGGTTAAGTGGTCTGCACTTACACTCTAAGATAAGTATATGCTATGTCGAGCCTCAGAGAAGAAATGGGTTACAATGAATTGTTCCTTATCTTGAAAATTGCCTTTTGTTGACAATTTCATAAAACAAGAGCACCACATGTGGATGCCAATGCCCATCTGTTGAAGTTTAAAAAAATGGAGATGAATTAGGTAAAAATGGACCTAGGAGTTATGGCCCTTGATAAGAATGTAGCCATTGTGATAGTGAACATGCCTGTGAAGTCTGAAGACAGAACCTTTAATAGTTTAGAAGTTACAGACAAGGTTTAAGTTTTTCATGACAACGAGACCAACGACGATACCAAAGTGATATGACAATACCTCAACCTTTTTTTCCCTATAAAAAACAGACAAGTTTAAGAGGAATTGCAATTTCTAGATTGATTTAAACCTTGATTGGTATATTATTGAGAAAATAACTATTTCAAAGAGTCCCCCAAACCCCTCAATATACATGTACTGAGATTTGGGCCTTCAGTAATTGCAAGGTTCCACAAAAAAACAACAACAACCTAAAGCTGAGAATGCTAGAAGGGGAAATTTAATGGTGCATACATTTCTTCACACTTACAATAAAACCTCCATGTTGAACTCGTTCTGTAGATTTCCCAGGTATTCCCCTATCATCTGCTTACTGAGGCCCTTCCGAGTGATGAGGAACCTTGCCACTGTTTCTGGTGCCTCGTTAATGAATCCATGTTCACAGAGGAACTGTAGACCCTTCTCCGGTTTTCTGAAACAACAGATGGTACAAAATAATGGTAGGATAATGGCTTCTTCCAATGAGATGAGCATGCTGAAAAAAGAACAAGAAAAATATTGCATGCTGACAGACAGGAATTAGAAGTCAAAAACCTTTATGTTTCAGGGTGAGCAAAAACACAACACATTTGAGAAGGAAGCAATTTGTTTTCTTTTCATTATTGCATCACTTGTATTTCGTCAAGTGTGAAATTAAATGCAAAGGTGCCAGATGGAATCCAAATTTCAAACCCCCCAAAAAACTAACCCATAGACAGGAGCCCAGAAAAAAAATGGAAAAGGATAAGGTGAATGTAATGGACCCTTTCAGATTTTAAAATAAAATTTCATGTGCCAGCTTCACAAAGTTAGAGGATTCATAATGGTCAACTGCCAACAAACAGTATAAGAAACAATTTACCATGTGCTATTTTTTTGCAAACTAGGTGAAGCAATGCTCACATGAAATTCCAATGTAGCTACATGTATTAGTTTAATTTGAAGGAATCTGTAAACATTGGAATGGTACAAGCAATGGAAATCTGTGAGTTCAGATTATGGTCTCTTTCATTAAACATGTACTGGAAAACAATTATAGTTCCTAATTAATTAAGAGATATTCAATAATAAACTCCTATGGAATAAATGAAAATGCTGAAGTGCTTCAACCTGGCACTAAAGATAAATTTTCATATACATCAAAGAAATCTCAACGAAACCATTTTTCCAAGCCATTTCCCATATGAAATCAGAACTGCCTGTTAGCAAGTTTACAGACATATTCCTTATATTCCATCAGTATACGTGATGAATAATTTTCCATGACAAGTCATAAATATTCATAGATATTCAAATGATTTCGATTCAGAGTGAGAGCCTGATACAAGAAAGGATTCTAAGTGTCAACAGTGTAGATCAAATGGCATATGAATACCACAAATTATTGCATAACATCTGATATGAGGACACATGTAATATTTATGCATGCTTCAAATCTTCAGGTCTAGTCAACAATGGACCACCATCTTGTGTTTGTCTTCCTGTAAAGCCAGTCCTAATAGGAGTTTTTATGCAAGTGTCCATCAAACATTTATAAGTAAGAGAACTGTGTCCCACATTTATAGCAAAGTATATGGAAGTTCATTTCCAATATTTATCAGAATTTCAGAGACTACATTCTCCAATCTTCATTCATTTACAGGAAAATAAATTGTAAGGTAAATCCTATTTTATGAAGAATTCGGATTCTATGACTTTTCTGCACAGGTGAATATTAAAATGCAGGTAAATTTGGTTCAGATTGGTATACAAGATATAAATGTTCTTAGAACTGGTTCTACAGCGATAACAAGGTTAATACATGTATTTGTGATGTAAAATTTTATTTCTTGATTTTTCATCACTTTAACATCTCCATCAGAGCTAACAATAGAAATTTATAGTTAACCAAAGATTTCTGTGAATAAATCATAAAAGCTGTGAAAATGTTAAAACATTCAATTTCCAGGTAGGAGAGTGCTCCCACTGCATTTAATCTAAATGATTTGGGAACTTAAATGGGGTATTTGATAAAATGCTACAGTGACAAGTGCCAAAATATTTCCATTCTAATCAGCTACAGGTAAGAATCACCTGAGGGCAGCTACCAAAATAGCAGCTACAACATGCCGACAAAATGTCGAAGTTCAAAAAGTCAAAAGTTTTACCCATTGTTCAGCCTTGTGCATATTTATTTCCAAAAAAGTGAATTTTAATTAAAGGGGAAATAAGATCTTGTCCAAGAATGTAAAAAGACTTTTATTGATACACACTTTCCAATGATGTCAACATATGTCACAATATTCAGGAAATACAATTTTGATAGACACAAATCAAAATTTCACTCTGAAGTGAGGTTAATGAGACAAGTAGGTCACCTTTGACATTGTTAACTACACCAATGTACAAGTGAGATTCCACAAATAATGTAACTGATATTACAAGGTTAAGTGTGATATATCAGCTGACTGGTGCATCAATTTCACTGACATACCACAGGTTCCTGTACCGTTTGACTGACAGGGAACATGCTGCAGGAGGGCAAGGCTTGGATCTAGGGTGAGATAAAGGCAAGAAAAATGTTGGAGAGGTGTAGGTAGCGGAGCAGGTTTCTGATCCCGGTCCTGATATAGGTAACACTGATGTTGCACAATATGGCATCGCCTCATGTACATAATTGTTTCTTAATGATTCTTGGGGAAAACCATAGGAAATTTGAATAAGAAACAAAAACAGCCAGTATGCAGTGTAAACCTAGGATTCCTTCACTGGGAAATTGCAATGTTGCAGTTTAACCCCCGGTTAACATCACAATTCAGTTGTTATGACTTTACAATCAATATCTGATCTCAACAGGACATTTTCTTCAAAGCCTACAAAGATGTCAGATATCTTGAATTATTGGAAAATGCAGGATGCATATCAAGCAACCAGGAAATATTCTTCAAAAGCCCTCTTCAGTCAAATGAGTTTGTCTATACTGATAAATCAGATATTTAAAATAATTGGAAAACATAAGCTGTCAGGCTAACACCTCATACTGAACATGTTCACCAGGCAACTTGTTTATTAGTCACATTTCACAGGCCGAGGCTGGGTGGCACTTCCTCTTGTCATGCTATTCCCCACTGCAGTTTCACCTGGCACTTTATCACCCTCTAAATCAAGACTCTTATCTGATGCTGATGTTAGAAAAACAACAAAACAACTCGCTGTCAGAATTTTTTCCTGGGTTAACAGTACCCTTATTAGATATATGTCTAGTGTATCCAACCTTTTTCCTACCAGTGTTATGCCCATCCATTTGAAGTGGGAGGGGCAAAGTAGTAATAATTGTATATACCGGTAAACCCTACATGTATCATTTCTAATTAAATACCGGAAAGCAGTTACCGTATTTCTAGAAACAGAGTACATAGAGAGGACTAAAATAATTACTGCATTATAGTTATGGGAGGGAAGCTACTAAAATTAGGCCTTATATCCATATTTATTAATTAATCATATGATATTTAATCTCAATGACTCATTATCCACAAATCAGATTTTTTCCCAACCATATGAGGAAAGGGAGGATTCACAGATTAACACCACACAGGAAGTTTCCCCCATGATTTTACAAGCATTTACGTCAATAGCTTTACTCTAATTAGTCATTCTACATCAAAAAGTTTCATTTTATATCATCCACATAGATATATTAGTCATATATAAGTCCAAACATCCTTGTTTTATCTTAACACTGGAGAATGGAGTGTGACCGATATCATGTATGCACTCTTCAGATTATCAACCATGAAACATCTGTGAACAAAACCACAACCTGGGGTCAAGAAAGAAACAAGAGAAGTGCAGTTGGCATCAGCCACCATGTTTATTGCACTACCACTGTGTTTATTGCACTAGTGTGACAGCAGCATCCAATAATTAGCCACAATGTCACAAAATCAGCCACAAGGACCACAACTGGAGCAGTGATGTTTTTTTCCACTGTTGAGTACCACCACACTCTCGTTAGCATTTGAACCCTTTGATCAACCCTTCAAAGCATTGGATGAAACAGAGATGGTGTTTAGTGTCTTGTTAAAGTACATGCTCCCTCTGAGGAGGCTCATGTTTTCTGTTAGTCCTTAAATCTCTGTAATAACATTAGATTAGTCATTAAACAAACAATCTTTCCTTCTATATATGAACAGATTTTTACTTATCATCTTTTTTTATATTATATGCATCATTATTAAGGTCAGGTTTTTTTTTTGTTCTGCTTTGAATTATTTATGTGATATATTATATTTTTCTCTTACTATAAACTGGTATATCAATATCATCATAAACATCCTGTATTACTTGAATAAGTAACTAATTCTGCATTATTTTGTTTTCAATGAATTAATTGATTGCACTTGTTTATTGTAACACATGGATCATTTAAGGTTTACACGTGAGAAGCTGAAAAAGCTGATATCAAGTGAAAATCTGATACCACATGTTTCTCAGTGTAACTATAAGAGGGGAACCAGTTATAGCTGTTACACATGTATCTCACCAAGTGCAGGCATCCAGCTGTTGGTGACTTATTTCCTATTGACACATTTTATCCACTAAGACTAATGCAATAAAATACTAACTGAATATAATTTTTAAGTACATAAGAAGAGGCTGTAACCTAAGATGATGAAGACAATTCCTACAACCCTAGGGTGGAGTTTTTTGCGGCCACAGTATCTTCCAATGTGACTTAATTACAGGTATCTAATCACACTTTAAGGTGCTTATTACATATATCTATTACACCAATTACTTAAAAATGCTATAGTAACTCCCAATATATAGCTTAACCTTTTAAAGCGACAGGATTAAACCAAGGCGTATAAACAATTTGGGTCATTAACTTGTGATGTGCCCCGTCTTAATAGCCAAATGACTGTTTTACAGTTTAATGACTTAAAAAAAACTGGATGCTGCCTTATTCTGTATTCATGGTTAGACTGATGGGTATTTGTATACCACTTATGGCGATGCCTTGATCAATGATTATGATGTAGTTGTTAATGAATAAATGATAATACAGATTGGGTGGTAAATTTAATGGACAAAAAATTGGCTTTTTTTTTTATTTTCTTGTCTCATGTTTAGCTTGTGTTTCAAGTCATCCCCTTATAAAGGAAAGTCTGTGAACAAAGGGCCTATGTTTGAATCTTTGCTTTCCAATTATATGTTCATCTTCCCCTGAACATCTAATTATGATCTTGAAATAATTTTCCTTGTTCAGTCTTTGATCACGAGATGCACTTAATTCATTGAGACATATAAAACAGACCATTAGTCAGAAAGACAGACATATAAACAGGCAGTAGATACAATTTTGTGATTACCTCATGTCTAATTTTCTCATTATAAACATCCAGCCCAAGAGAGCAAGACTGAACATGATGCATACACACAGTATAGGAGGGGACACATTTCTCCAGCTACTTGTGCCCTCTAGTGCAGGCGGGAAACCAGCACTCAAGGGGCCTATGTTTGTCAACAAGTGTCCGCCGAGCTGCTTCCTGTTTCGGTGATTGTTCGCGATAGTGTCACATGTTGCCAGCACTCAACTTCGACAGTTGCCGTGTCAATGAGCCTGGCTGTAACACAAACAGCTCTTGACCAACTCACCTCACATGTGGCTGTCTCATAGAACTAAATAACAATGTCACTTCAGTCCACAAGTGTTTTAACCCTCTGTTGTTCTTTAATTCTTTTGCAATATTGCTCAATTGTGCCATTAAAAGTGAAAGCTTCTAGCAATAGATTTAGAAAGAGGAGATGGCTTTTTATCTGTGTGCTCTTTTAATGCAATACCGGTACTTGCAGAAAACTTCCAAATGCCATTGCTCTTTTAAAAGCTCTACTTTAATATGCACACTGATGCCTCACATTCTTGGGACACAAAAGCACTCTCCTAATTAAACACTTACCTATGACTCACTTGCTTTACACTTTTTCTGCGAAGAATACAGTCTAATTACTTGACTTAAGACTCTTAAAACATTGTAGAATCATATGCAGATTTCTCTACCTTCAAGGCTGAAGAACTCCGTGACTTGACTCTTTCATTAAGCAGCTAGTCACAGGTAAATCTACCAGGTGCACAAGCTTAATTTGATGATGAAGTTGCATAATTATTACCGAAGACTTTCCGAGCATGCTTTTTGGCTGATGGCACAGGCTGTTTCAATCAAAGGGTATTATCATGTTGACGTCATTTATATGCATGGCACATTATGTTTTTGTGTCCCCCCCACCCCACACACCCTTAATCAATCTACTTAAAGTTGAGGCCAAAGGTTAAAAATATACTCAACACAAAAAAAATCCTTAATTTTCAAGACATTTGCAAATATTTGAGACTATGTGGCTAAAATTGTCATAAAATCTGTGCAACAAATATGTAACACTTTCTTGAAATTCTGCAAATGTAAAAAGGGTCTGCCTGGGTCTGTGTGAACACAGAAAACCCCTTGCCCCCTAGAGGGGCAGAGTTTTATGTTCTGAAATGCCTGGCATGAATTTAACTGCAATTTTATCCTGCAGAAGTAAGTGCCCCTGGCTCTTGCACATTGTACCCTGTATTTTGTGAACTACTGAACTTGAGTGTACATGTAATTGAAAACAAAAGCACTACAAACTTTTATGTGAATTTTCTGCAAATGTAACGATTTACTCTTCTGATCATGTATGACAAAAAAAGATCTTTATGTTGTGCTATGGCTAGATATCTTTTTTCTTAACAAAAGCACCCCAAAAATCACTTTTCTTTTTGTGGTATTAAAGTCAATGGTAACATGTTTATAGCCAAAGGATATTTATCAGTAGTAAAGTGTCTTCATTGATGTACTGTAATAAAATAATGAGTTGATAACAGATAAAACCTGACTGGTAATTGATTGCAAATAATGATGTTATAAACATAAATAATTTTAATCCCTGCAACTGTTTTCAATGAAAATGGATGCCTGATACTTAATGTCAAGATATTGATAAACCATGGCTTCTGCAATCCACCATGTCTGGTAATGAGAGAAGAAATAATAACAAAGCATCCTTTATTATTGCAGCGGAAACAATACTAAATTCACTTAACAGGTCATAAAATTAATATCTCAGGCAGAAACAGCATCTGTTTATTCAACCAATGAAAATATATATCAAGACTCAGGGATAATCTGTTCTCATTTTAAACTTCCGTGCATGGAAACCAACATGTGAACATGCATTGTTTGAAGGTCTCTGTGTTTCAATGGGAACAATAGGTATTACAAAGGTAAAAGACAGCTTGGAGGGAAATAGGACAAAACAGCTGAGCTTTTTGAAGAAGACAGAGAGGATATTAAACAAGATGGTCACAACAAGGGTGATCTGGACTCTCTGAGGCATGAGTTGTTCTTGGCACCATTACAGAAATAAGGCAACACAGCCTCAGTTTTAGGCAAATGTTTTCTTGACAGCAAAATCACTTCAGCAGGTTGCATTTGTAAGCAAGATGATTAGACCTAATAAAACCTAATAATTAATGGCCATTTCTCTATTTTAAATCCACTTCTATAACCACACATTTTTAAATACTAAGTTTTAAAAAGATATTTATAAATGATTAAAACATGATAGACTTACTTGTTGAACAAATTTAATCCGATTCTGTATATACGTTTCCGCTGTTTGTCTGCCGACTTAGGAACAGTGTGTGGGTGGTCTGGAGTGACACTGAGCCTCAATCGTCTCTGATAACTTATACTATCACTGCCATTACTAATGTTTTCGGAACTAACGTTTTCTGAACTTTGAGAACTAGAATACTGATCAATGCTATCCGGTTCACTGGTTTCCGATATATTGCTCATTCGCTTAACATCCAATTTCCCTATCGAGCCCGTGGACCCGTTGATGTTCCCATTTTTCCGTTTCCAGATTGGCGATGCCTCGGGCGCTCTGCTGGGAATCGGTGGTCTTTTATTGCTGTCTGTATTAACATTAAGATTATTGCTACTTGGCTCTTTCCGTGATCTATATTTCACCTCAGAATTGTTCATGAAATATTTCACAGTTTGTTCTTGCATAAGCTTTTGTTCTCGTGACCGTGAATGTTCTGGAGAAACTCGGTCTTTATTGAATTCATTTTGACTACTTGTTATAGAAGCACTATCACTAGATTCAGACTGAGTCCTAAAATTTTCATAAGAAGAATTAATACTCCGATTGCTCCCAAGAGTCTCTGTACTGATATTACTAGAGGCCAGGGAAGTTCCTGACGCCCTTTGTAGACCCAACATCGCTGGATTAATTTCCTGACTAGCATCACTTTGAAAACTATCTGTAAGTATATCAGTCTCTTTACTTTCAACCAGAGTCTCAAAATCTAGACTATGGATATCCACTGCACTTTCATATGGCGTAACTTGCGGGGAATCACTTGCACTACTGTCATTCATTTCAGGATATGAATTCCTGTTATTATTTTCTTCAGTCGCCCCCCCGCCTGCAGCCTTGCGCCTGGCTTCTTTCTGTGCATGTCCATCACTTATATCCACTCCGCGACATCTCTCCAAACGCCTGTCTCTTCTAGACGAACGCAATTTCTGCATCTCAAACTTGTAACCTTGATCAAAGCTCATTTGTTGCCTCATGCGCAATGAGTCTGTGGAATCAGAGAGTTTCTTTCTTGAATCGTTCACGTGTAACTCTGGGTGCCGTTTATTTGTCAAGTCACCGTTTTGTATCACAGTTGCACCCATCGTGAACTGTGCATCGGTAGAGATTCGGTCTGACCATACGGTATTACTTCTACCGAGCTTCGATAATCTTCGCTCTGCAACGGAATTTCGTAATTTTTGGAAATTTTTGTTCATACAATACTGCCTGTAGGCTCTTTGTATAGTTTTAGCGGCACGGCGTGATCGTACTGAACCACCGTACTTCCTCTCTAGCATCTCCACCTGCTTGTCCTGCAGGTCTTGTGACAGTTCATAGGATACTGACTGTGCTCGTGATCGCTTAATCAGCTCATCTTCAGTCCTGCGTAGTGACCGTTGCCTACGCACGCTGCCAGATGCTCCTACTGACTGCTGGCTGATGACCTTTGGGGGTCGTGAGTCATTTGGTGACCCTACTGACCTTGACCTTGCCTTCTGACGCAGCAGTTCCTCATTGGCACGTGCACTTGTCACGCTGAAAATACACAAAAACGAAACACTATGAATAAAAAAAGCATATTAAACACATTATCATTTCTTTATATATCTAGTAATAGGTATCCCCAAAGAAAAAGTTCAATTATTTCATTTAGTGATTTACATGGTACACAATGTTACTATAGCAACAGATCATATACTACACACATAACTTACATTAACGCTTCATAATTCAAAAGTATTTTGAAAATTAATTCCATACCAGTGAATTATAATACTTTCAACTACAAAATGAACCTCAGGTCATAAGATGTCTACAATATGACAAACTGACAATCTAAATGACCAAGATGGACAGAATAGTACAGTACAGTCCATTGTGTGGGTGTACCCTCACATGTACTATTGATAAGCAGTACTTGGGATGAGATATCACTGTATTCCAGAGGAAATGATAGTGAAGAGCAGGAAAGGAGTTCAAAGCATTCAAACTTTGACAACAAATGTCTCCACTTGAACACAATCAACCCAGCCCATCTTTACCCATAACGCATCTTAACTCATCTCTTACTGAGACTTCCTTTTCATTATCTCTCATATACATTATCAGCAATATAACTATTAGTTCAACAATATTGAGTCTGAAATGGTTATCGCAATATTTCTCTGTAATGGTAAGCTGAAGCCAGGAAATAAAAAAATCTATGTCAAAAAGCTTTTACTTTTCTTTGATTCTTCCATATAAGTATTTCTTAATTTCACAATATCAAAATCTGTTTTTATGCAAACTTCAAAATTTATCACATTAAACTTTTATCAAACCCATACACTTTTTTTAAATAAATATTTATATTTTGTTTTTAACATTTCTTACATTTGTATAACATGACCATTTTATTAACTTCCTGTTTTTATTTTCATGTGACTTAAAAAAGTGCTTAGAACAAAATGGAACACTTGAAACAAAAAGAGAAGAGCTTATTCAATCAGATAACCAGTCATAACCAGTTATGTAGGACTTTTCTAATTACATAAAAAAAAATTTTGAAGTGCTTTATAAGTAATTTTGAAGAGCTGTTAAAAATATTGCAACTGAATACATCTGGACAAACCTAAAGACTTCTCTTCTACTTCCGTTTTGCCCTATCAAACATATTGAGATATCTCCAGTTATCCGAATCTGAAGTCCACTGTTTGTCGGACACAGTGCCAGATTATTACCCATGACCATATTGTCCTTGCGACATAATGACCGACTGGCCGTCCCATAGTAATCACTTCCTTGATCCAGCACATAATCACTCTCGTCATAATCATCAAAGTGCCATGGCTTCTTCGACCGCTTCCTCCTCTGACGCATTTTATGTTCTACTCGTGTGACACAATTTATATCCCAAAAATCAATTCTTCAATTTAACTCATTATTTCGGCTAGAACTTTTATTTTATAGCATATTATAAAAACGTCACAAACACATTAAGATATAAATTCGAGGAAAATTTCTCCGCAATATCTAATCCGAACACAACCACGAGCCTCAACCAGCGTAACGTATCTGTTATCTGTTTATCAAAACATGACTTGGTTCATTGAACATCACAAAACATATGAGCGGCAGGATCATTAAAGACGACCCTGCCTTCTCAAACTTGTGGTATACAGGTTCTCATTTAGAATCTGCCGTGTAATAGGTTTAGTGCATTCTCGTCTCCCCTGGATATAAGAAGAACAGAGTAATTTTTAATTAAAAGTAAGCCCTAAATCTGAACATATCTCGCGAAACCGTAACCATATGCCGGCATTATGGACCCCCATAAAGCAGTCTACCTTGTGCTAATGATTATTTGACATCTCTGTAGAAAGGAAAAATAGATTTTATGTTAATTAGTGGCATGATGAAACAAGATCAAAGGAAAGCGGCCCAGTATTTGTACCTATGTATAATTGTTAAAATATATGTATTATACTTAAACACCCAGGGACGAAGATTTCCCTAAGTCTGTCTCTACGGGACGCTTGGTTAATCATAATCACTCAGAGGCTTGAAACTCTGAAGACCGAAGGCACGTGGCCTTCTCATGCTGTGCAGTGTTTCAGAACTTCTTGAAATAATCCAAATTAATACCCATCATTATTTGACTGGAACATTTATCATTTTTCAAATTGCCAAATAAATGGTAAAATGGCCACATTAGTAACTAATTGACCCTGTTGCATGTTTATTATGCGGACATCTAAACAAGGTCAGCTGCGACTGAGGCTCGTAAATATGAAATAAAAGCTTAATTTTAGGCATAAGATGGGGTGGAGACTTAGTGTAATAAAAAGTTACTGCTTCTTGGATTCCAGGCTTATTCCTATAGCGGCATCAATTTACTCAGATTAAGTATCCATAGCTTAATATAACCAAGGAGATCTTGGATGCAAATCCAAAGTTAACATTTATATACCATGTATGTATTTTATTTGTTTTTATGTTTTGTAGTGCTAAATCTCTCTCTATATATATGCATTATCTGTTCATATTTGTCCATCTGTCTGTCTCTTATGCACATCTAAACTCAAAGTTTTTCCTCTTGAATGCTATTAAGAAAAATCCAACCATACCTACAAATCCATGAAATTAATCCATCAATACTGTAAATGTCATGCTTTGAAAACATTCACAAAACCTAAAGATCAAAAAATGTTAAGGGCTCATCTCTCTATAGATGTCATATCCATTTCGTGTCATCACAAGATGTCATCGCATTGTCCAGCTACACAATGAAGACTGATAGGGTTAACTATCAGCTTATATCCCCTGATTTCCCCTGACTGACCTTCACAGTGGTCAATTACCTAGCTGGAAACCCCACAGTCATCATGTCCACTGTGCTTGACCATCTTATCTCTGTATTGCCCTCAAGCCGTTGGTCATTGTGCTTAACTGCTGACCATGGATGACCATGGTTAGCAGGCCAGGCTTCTACAGTTATTATGGACGACAAGATACATATATATTATCTCACATTATCAGTGTCTAGACAAGTTAATCATTTGTCCAGGCCAAGGGAATCATAACTCTCTTATTTTTGTTTTCCTTATCTCTTTCTAGCATCCCTTTCATACCCTGTTCGTTTTGTCTCTGGCAACTTTTAAGAAACTTATGCAAAATAAAACAAATCAAATATCATGGAAGAAAAGAATAAATTTTAATAATAAAATGCTAATCTGGCAAAATTATTTGCATTCCTATTGTATCTATACTTGAACTTTTTTTGTCACCTATTACAAAGTAATTATTTATATAGTAGAAACAGTAAAAGATTTTAAAAAGAAATACCACAAAAATAAAAACCTGAGGCAATGCCAATCCCAAAACATCTGGATTCCAAAGGTGCAATAACTCCCAGCAATAGAAATAGTTTCTCTAATTCCAAAGAACCCATCATGTGAATAAATCATTACACTGGGGGTCTTCTAAGCCCCTGTCTTAACAAATCACAGCTAAACCCTGAACATTCCACATACCTCCTGACAAAGTTCAAGGGATTCTTGCCTAAGACTCCAAATCCCTTAATTTCTCATTAACAGTTTCCCCACATGGTCAAAGATACTGGGGTCAAAGGTCCAATATGGACAACACCCTTTGGAATGCATGGCCATTAGAGAAGGTTAAATTGAAACATAGGTCAAAAAGTAGATAAAGCAACAGAATGATTGGCTGGCCAAGTGTTTCAAATTCTCTGATTTATTGTCTTGCTACCACATGGTCACTTTCTATGCCTCCTTAGCCCAGCATGTGGGAAAGGAGCAGGACCAGAGAGTCAAGGTGGCCTTTTGTTATTATGTACAAAGATGAACCTGAAGTACTTAACCCTTTCCCTCATAGAGGACACCATGAAAAGACCTATGCGAACAGCATAAAACCAGATCAGCCTGCTAGTAACTCGCAGGCTGATCAGGTTTTATGCTGTTTGCTGCTCCTCAGTGGTCTGGTAATGAGGATTTTACAATTAAATTTGGTAAGGTTTGAGTTTGGCTTTTTGCAGATCAGGCTTTATGTGGTACCTATTAAGTGCGTCAAAATGAGTCTATATGAGGGAAAGGGTTAAATAACCCTCCTCATGTTAAATTGCTTAATTGGACTTGTCATTCCTTCATTTTAGACTGTACTATTGGTTGTTAATAGGGTGCTTGCTGAACATTTATGGTATTGACCATGATCTGACTGCAAAGGCAGTAACAAGTGCCCAAAGCTTTGTAAGGGTAAACATAAGCCTCAGTGCCTGGGGTCAGCTCCACCCCTAGGAGAGGGCCATATTCTCCAAATGAAAATATTCATCTCATTTTATTTTTATCTCTTTTTTTTTTAAATTCCCATTGGGCGTATGTCTTTCAACAAGTTCTGATAAAGTAGGAATAAGAAAGTCTGACTTGATTCACTAGACTGTCTGATTACAAAGTCCTCTTGTCTCTAACATAACAGAAAAAATTATTAGGCAATTAAAACATCAAAGAGCACTGACAATTTTCTTTCTGACACCCCCACCCCTAACACACACATACACAAAAACAACACTTATATTGAGGGCATAAGAGTTTATGACCCTAATATTTTGTATATTCTCGATGATTAAGAAATATTATAAGGTATCACTGTGACCCCTTTCATCAGTGATGCGCCACACTTACGTTTATATCCATTTAATAGTTGTGTAAATCATATTAATCATTCTCTTATTATAAAGCTATTCAGAATGATATAATCTTGGAACATTTTGTGGGTTTTAATAATCCCAGTGCTGGTGAAGCAACCCTCTGGGACAACCTTCTTTATGACTTGAAGACTCCCTGGTCATTAACAAACCTAAAATTCCACGTAGTGGGTGGGGTAATGAATTATACAATCCTACATAGCCTGAGAATCGGTGAGCTTTAAATTCTTGCTGCTAAATTAATCAAATGGCATCCAAATTACAAATAAATGGCTCCATCATTATGTAGGAGGTCCAAAAACTGTAGACTGAGTCAAACCCAGAATACTGTATACCAGGGAGTCTCAATGCCTCAGGTATATAAAAAAATAATTAACTGGGCATTTTTTGATAATGGCTGAAAATTGCCTTTGAACTAGTTGAAGATGTCTCAAACAGTCCTTAATATGCAGTAAAAATATTTGGCATCCGTCTTTGTTTTTGTTGAATTAATCTTGAGATGAAAGGCATACCTGTTAAACGACTTGTAATATTGCAGGAAGAATAAGCATGTGGAACATGTGCAAAGGAATCTGAGAGAGGAGACACTCTGACAAACCATACAATCCTATCCCTTTCATTTTTGTTTAAAATTCATAATAAATTGTTTGTTGGGTTTAATGTCCCAGCAACAGTATTTCAGTCACTGAATTGGAGACTATGTCTACTTGAGACGGATACAATACTGCCACACTGCAGTATCTCACTGTAGACATGTGGCATGATACCACACCCAGTCACATTATCCTGACACCGGGTCAACCTGGAACTACCCTTATATGCTGAACGACAAGCAAGGGAGCTAAACTTTATCATCTTTTCTCTGGGGAACCAACAACCTCCTGCTCCCGAGGTGGATGCCACGAGGAACGTTAGAATTCAGTACAGAAAAACTAGATAGTTGGACAAAATTAGAATCATATGAGCATTGTAAAAACATGGATACATTATTATAAGCAACCATTTTACAGTGTTTTTTGTAAGCGAACTATCTCATGTACATGTACTATTCCTCTATAAAAAGAAAAGGCATGAGCTACAATACTGTTAAATACTTAATCATTATCTGCTTGGTATCTTGTCTGAGATCAGCAAAAAATAGAAAAAAAAAGGAGAATATTAAGCAAAGAAAAAAACAACACAAGGAGTCTTTTCCATTCCCTGAGTGATGAACTGTATTAACCTAAACCCTTGCCTTATTGTTTATTATGATTGGCTGATGTAAACCAGACCCTCTCTCCTGTTAACCAATCAAAAAGCCACAATGTGAGGGTGAAAAATTAGGACCCTCTAACCTTCATTACTGTCAGCAACATCAAAGAAAGCACTAATTCTAAATATGCTAGTACAGTATGGAGCCTGTTTATCATGTATATCATCCAAGTATATTGACGTCCGACAACACCCTAAGAACTTTTACTACCAACAAATATACATGTGGTTTGCGTTTTTCTACCAAGTCCTTAGTAGCTCTGACGTTTACATCTCAGTCGTGTGCCCAAAGCAGCAATGAAATAAAGATAAAAACAGATGTAAACACCTCAAGTACATGTGTAAAATACCCCCATGTCTGCAGAAGTACTTATTGTGACAATTCAAAATCCTTTGCTTAATCTTTTAACCCCTTTGTGTAGCAACTGAATATGGTCACATGATAGCAATTAACATGTAACCTTCCACCCTTCCTTTGTGCTGTTCTGATCACAAGACAGTAATAATCATGAGACCCAAATTGTCAAAAGCGTTACTAATTGTTACCATCTGGTTAAAACAAGGGAGACTACTTGGTTTCTCGCTTACAAAGTCTCACTACAAGTATATATGATTTAAATAGCATGGAAATGGCTCCTCCCTGGAAAATTTAACATAGGCAGAAAGGCTTTTAAGGCTTCTATCTCTGTAGAGATATTATAAATCTATTTTAAGGCAAATGTTTGTGCTTTTTTAAGCATTCACATAATTTAACACAGGCAACATCACATGCTCTGTGGTATAAAGCTAAGCTTGCTCAGTCTCAGTGCAAGACTCTAACCCACAACCGCCAGAACACTAGACTCTTGCTAACCAAACATGAAATACAGGCAATTTTCCTTTAATCACCTTTCTCAATTTACTCATGATGAAAATAATATTCTATAGATATATAACCCAAATATATTTCTAAAAGCCCAGCAATCCCTATCATAGTAAAAAAGCAACAATATTCCAATTTACAGGACTCCACATGGCCTCATTGACACAGAGGCATCATTTCAGGACAAGTCCTAGAAACAGAGATCTGATAGCACCAGAACTCCCACCCCCTGGGGACACCAGACCACTAGCTGACATGCTGCCATGGAAACACCACATACCATTCCTAGCTATGACAACGGTAAGGCTGCATTGCTTAACGTCCTGATAGCCTACTGCGTTTGAAACTATTTCAGACATACGGCCACATACTGTGAGTTTCACTCGATTTAACACTGGAATGTTACATCTGTCACCTCCTGGCTGATGGTATTAACCCAACATAAAATATTATTTCCTAAAACACTCAGTGAAATTCATTAAAACATTCAGTTGGCATCGAAGTTTTAGTCTAAAATCCATCTCCTGGCATGTTGTAAAATTTCTCATGTCTCTGTGAATTATCCGATCTATATGTGACTGAAACATAACACATTTAATACATCTCCACTCAAAAGCTTTTACAGGTTTTTATTTTCCTTCCCATTAATTTTTTTTAGGCTAAAACCTCAAAGAATGAAGGAACGTAAACATGAATATTGTTATTATATCTGATGTTTCATTGTTTAATGAGTCTTCTGCAAATGTTCATTCTTTGCAAAAAAATAAAAATAAAATAAGAAATAACTAATAGACCACACGCATGTCAGCCTTACATATCCATACATACCAACCAATTAACCCTTTCCCTCATATAGACTCATTTTGACGCACCAATAGGTACCACATAAAGCCTGATCTGCAGAAAACCACAGTTAAACCTTACCAAATTTAATTAAAAAATCCTCATTTCTAGACCACTGAGGAGCAGCGAACAGCATAAAACCTGATCAGCCTGCGAGTTACTCGCAGGCTGATCTGGTTTTATGCTGTTCGCATAGGTCTTTTCATGGTGTCCTCTTATAATGAGGGAAAGGGTTAATATCCAAAACCTGTATAAATTCTCACACACAAAACCTGATTATAACCTAACCTTGGAAGTTTGACTGGAAATGGTCTCCCTGCTTTGCTCACAACCTGTATCTTCATGTCTTTTTTGACACGCCAAATTCTCTTTACCCAAAAACACAATTAAGTCCAATATTCCAATTATTGTCCTTTTATAAATCAGAATATAACAAATAATTACAATATATATATATCACAATTCAAAGACACAAAATATTTTGATTATCAAACCACAGCTGCAAACAGATTTTGTTTCTGCTACCAATTGCAGCAGACGACAATTCAAAATGGCCAGTGACCATTGTGTATGTGTATAAGCTGACCCTATTCATGCAAATGCAACAAAGAAGTCATGAGTAAAATTCATAGTATTTGAATGGGAACCCTTCACAACATACTGTGTAATATTTTGTAATAAAACATCACCCGCTGAAAAAGAAATGTGTCAATCAAAGGCTTACTGAAAAACACTTGCGTAATCCTTTTAGCAGATCAGCATAAAACGGTAACAAAAGAAGGCAAATGAATTGACAAAACATAACAGTACCATGTAAAACAAACACTGCAAAATGCTTTCCATGAGAAATTTCATCTCAGAATGAAGTGTGATCCGATTACATAAAGCAGTACCAGGTCCTGCTTACCTTGACCCAAGCCTCATACACTGATCAGATTGTAAACCATTTACAGGTCACAACATATCTTGGAACCTTGAAGTGATAATGAAACACTGTAAAACCTTTTCATGATGAGAAATTCTGGTTTCCTATAATGAAACAAAGTGTAAACTTTTTTATCCATTTGGTAAATTAATTGTATTTAATTACAAGAATGTTTAGCTTCTTCTACTTACACACCGTTTTGTTTACAGAAACACTAATATATTGAAATCTAAATAACTTACACCTTATACATGCAGTCCATATAAAAAAAAGCTTTCTTTGCACTCAATGTCAGACCTTCACTTAAGCATGTCAACCCAACGTTCTCTATAACAGCCAATGTGCAATCAACAAAAAGCCCAAACTGAGACCTTGATTCAATTATAGCACAACAAAAAAACATGACAACAGAAATTGCATATCAAAGCCAGTACACACAAAATAATTGGGCTGTCAATCAAGGTGTTATTTCATCAACTGATACTTTTTGCAACAAAGAAATCAATGTGAAACAGTTTATTGCAATATAATAATCATATTCACCAAAATATTATTGAAACATAGTACATGAATTATCTCCCTCCTAAATGAAACTCTCACTCAAAATATTTATAAAAACAATCATGAAAAGAAATAAAGAACACATATGCAGCCTTAAGAAAAAGAAAAGTCTATTACATTTGAAAATGAATTGTTTATAAATGAGAAATGACCCACCAATGTATATAATCCAAGACACACAGGATTTCGGCAAAAATTACAAGCAGTAAAACTTGATGAAGGATATCACGAATGTAATGGTGAATCACTGACTCGAGCATGACTAAAACCCGTTTTAGACTGAAAGCTCTTCAGAAAAAGAGTTTTCCAGCATTTGCTCAGCTTTCAAGTACTTCCCTATCCAACAATAGTGAACCCCTGTTTTTGTAGAGCCTTTCCGCTAACCCATTGAAAAACAATGACATTCTTATTTCAAGCCTAATTAGAATTAACATCTGCTGTACGTTGCTATTAATGACCTCATGGTAATGAGTAAACCTTGTTAAATTCAAGTTTTGATTTCTAGATAAGTATTTTTTCTCTTCTTTTACTCTTTACCCTGTCTATTAATCAATCTCTTGAAATGCTTCCACCATATGTTAGTTTCCTGCATGTTAATGAGCTTTTGACTCCACACAGCAACAAACTGGATATCTTCTGACATCATTGTTTATATAGTTACTATGATTCCATACTTACAAGTTATCTTGATATTTCATGTTTAATATGACCTTGATAAATTTGCTTTCCTAGTACTATTCCAGCTTTTTTTTTTCGCAAAAAAAAAAAAAAAAAAAAAAAAAATGTTATTCAATTGCAGGCCAAAAACAATTTTCTCTAATAATAATCTCTCTCTCTCTCTCTCTCTCTCTCTCTCTATATATATATATATATATAGCACAAATAATCAGAATGACAGTTTGCCCACTTGAAGGAGACATAAGCGATTATACTGAGCAATAGAAAAGCAAAACATCTTTTTACCATCCATAGCATAATATCCAACAAATTCTTCTAAGTAATATTAGCATTCTGTTGAAGTTATCATGAACAATTACAGTCTCCATCATGAAACAGAATTTTTTTATATATAGGCCAGTTCACACATTAATATCCAATCAAAATGAAATAAAGATATAAATACCAGGTAAAAATTGCTGTTAGATCGTCTACCTAGTTGATGACACCAATCCTGAACACAATGACAATCATAAAAGACGCCACATGACATCACAGTTTCCGAGACATGCATACATGTATATCAACCCTGCATGATGCACATTGCAGGCAATTAACTGGCTACATCACACAATTAATGGCACATCCCATAATTAACCTTGTCAGACCTGTCCCGACTTCCTGGGATTACCCTGGAACCAGGTACCACACCTCCCTGGCAATAATCCTGATTACTCCATGGGGGTATTAACTAACAGATATTATTCCTAGGAATTTTCTGTGATTGAGGGCGGTGATCCCTGGGTTAATTGTGCTGCGGCTTGCAGGAGGGGGCGGGGCTTGCTTATCAGCCGTGTGATGTATACAGTAGCCTCACGGCAGGGGTGCTCTAACCTGATGACATACCTAGTAGGTTCCAGTAAGATGTTTTATTAGCTACATAAGACATATATCCTCCATATGAAAGAGAGGATGAATGGGTCAAATGACATATTTTTTTAGAACCACTATGATGTAGAACAAGCAAAGCTAAAATCATAACATTAACTCTGCTCTACATGTAAAAAAAAAATGTGCAGCTTTTTTTTTATTCATGAAAAGCATATAAATGAGTGAAATATAACCTGAACAGAGTACCACTGTTTGTATAAATTCTTGAATAATGTTTGGATTTGGCTGTATATTTTGGTACAGAAATACATAACCATCATGATATGATCATAATTCAATCTTATCAACTCTAACCAGTCTCAAAAACAGTTTAGCTGTAAATGTAAGGTTATATTCAGGAAATATCAAAAATGCAAAATATTCAAAAATCCACAACTTTATTTTGTCATTCGACACCTCATGCATGTTTTCCTTCATGTATATATAAAGTATACTGGTAACATTTGCAATCCTGAAAAGATAGAGTGCCAACTCAAGGAGAGTTTACTCCCTCTGCAATTTGCATTTGATGATAAATATAGGATGCAAAAACATATGGTCTATAAAATGCCTATGATTCATCCCATGCATGCATGATCATTTCCTATCATTACCCCTCTCCACTTAAATGTGCCGCTCTACATTTAGCTAGGCTACAAACTCTACCAAACTTTAAGTAAGAATTTGCAGCATTTTTCTCTTATCTTAAAGTAAACTGATTGTAGTGGAACCATGTGAAACCTGATCAGCATGGACACTTCTTGAAGGCTGATTTGTTTCATATTGGTTCCAGTTATTTCCCTTTACAGCTCTCCCTGTGCAGTATTAGGGCACCTTATTATGTGCATGAAAGAGACAGCCAGGCTATAAATGCCAAATTTTCACATAAATACAAAGTGTTAGGTCTCTTCAATAATGACAGGTGCTTAGTTCATTTAAGTAAAGAATTACCATCATTTTTATTATTTCTACCTGAGAGAGCATTATAAAGTGGAGCTTTGTTGTTTTCCCATATATTTCTAATCATAAAGCAAGTATCAGGAATTGATAAAAAAAAATCAAATTTTCTTTTTCATTTCCACCCCCCACATATAATTCATCAAGACATGTATTACATATCTAAATCAGGTTTAACCTATACAGCTCAATTCTGCTTTCATACAAAGGATCTAGTAAAACATATTCGACACAGAAAAATTACTAGAGCTTTCATTGTAAAGGGAGGAAAAAAAAAGCGAAAGGTTCTCATGAAATAATAATGGCACGCACCTGAAATAAAGACAAGGATCAGATTTATAATGTGTGGTCTGCTGTCTGTACTGGGCTATGTCACACATCCTGTTTTCCACACAATCGCGCGATCACCAAATATGGGTAATTATCGAAATCAGATCATCTACGGTTGACATTTTTGGAAGAAGGTCAGAGCTATGAATTACCAAATCCAACGAAGCGGAACGTTTTCATGCATAACCATTCTCTTATGGTCGTTTAATTTTTGAAAACGTCTAAACACCCTTGAGACTTCAGGAAAACTAGCCTCTTTATGAGCTGAATGCTATTGAACGATCACGCAATTTGTAAATTTGAGTCAATTTGCCAGCCAGAGAATTAAACACGCTCTTGATCTTATTAGTCACTCAAAACTGTTTGCTAATCATTTAAAGGAGTATAACCACTGCTGAATCATCCAATTGTTGAATTATCTCCATTCACAATGCCTATTATTGTTCTCTATCCCATTCTGTTTATAATCATCATGTTCTTTTATCAACTTATTACCACCACTGTTCAGTTTTCCCCCAGCTTTCTCTGATGAATACAAGCTCACAAAGACGGCTTTTTAATGTTTCAAACATTCTATCATAGATTTACTTGATCTTTTTCTTGATTTCTGATATAATACTTAAAATCGAACACTGAATATTGATGCTTCTACTGTGCCTTGACAATGCTCAGTACAAATACTGCAAGTCCTGAAGCCATAAACTTTCAACATCAGTGATTTCTCACTTAAATTTGTTGCTTTTGAATAAATCTATTTGTTTCAAAACCGGAGAATCATTTGCACTCAGACCAACAATACATAACAAAAACTCCACTGCTGATAAGCCCAGCCAATCAAAGGGAAGTAACTCCACTAGCCGTGTCTCCTGGTGCCAACTCATTACCTGTCTTGATGTAAAACAGAAACACAACTTTACTTAGCATTTCACACAATTTTTGACAAGAAAAAAGCCATATAGTCAAATTGTAACATATATATTTCAGTTTATCATGCAAAATCCAATGTGTCCAAATTGTTTCCTGTAATTAAATGTGATTTCCGCATTGTTAAATGGGTACAGTCCATCAGAGATGACATTGTGGCAATACCGTTAAGTGTAACATTCAAGTGAACATATTATCCAATCAAAAGCTGAGAAACAAAACTCTGAAGTGTAAACATCCTGATCTCACATATATCCTTTGGATGACCCTCTATCCTTCACAAGTTGGTCATGTACCAAGCATACAGTATATATGTCCCCCTCCGACACACTCAAATCTTGCTGATACACAGCGCCTCTGCATGTATGTCATTACAGTACACAACACTTTGACTATCTCTCAAACTTAGTGAGACACTAAATTACAAACCTGACACAGTTAACTTGACAGACTTGTATATAAACTTTATGTAAGCTTTTCTTAAGGATCAACATTAAAGTTCTTTCATAAACGAATGTGAAATAAAGCCGAATACCTTCTGAATTCCTTAAAAGAACAACAACTCAACCAAAAGTCCAAAAATGCAAAACAAGAATTTCATGCTACCAGTTAAGTTTTGAAGATTATATTTCATAAGAAGCACAAGCTTGAAAGAGGTCTTGAAAAATCAATTAATTCATATCTAAAAAATTAATACACACATAATGATTAAAACTTACATTCAAATTGAATCAATCTTATAAATAAAGAATAACCATTTCTATCTTGCCCAATAATTTAGTAATTCTTTTTTTTCTTTTTTTTTCAGCTAGACAAGGTAATGTAAAGTATGACAACCGGCATTCAATAGCCCACCATGTTCAATGAATCACAACCAAATAATGGGCAATAAAATAAGAAAGTTTTACCATAGCACACCTGAACTGAACAAAAATTAAAATCTAATAATATTAAATTATTTTTCAAGACTGGTAATTAATGTCTTTCAAGGCAATTATAACTGTCAATAGGAACTGCACATTATTCTTTCGAGTTTTATGACAAAGTTTCAATTTTGACAAGAAACAAATATAACTGTCAATACAAACATTATTCTATGAAAGTTTTATGACAGAGTTTTTATTCTATCTATACATAACAAAGAGATTACACAACAGTAATTTCAACAACAACAAAAAAAGACGGAACAAAAGGAGATTAAAACTCTAAAAGCAATAAACAGTACACCCAGGGCTGTACACTAAATATTTGAACAATGGAATCTATGAACAATAAAAAAAATACACTGACATGACCACCTATGTTATTCAATCCATAATTTAACAACTTGTACTTTCAAATAATAACTTTGATAAATTTTGTCAACATTATTTTTACTATTTCCTTTAAAAAATCCAAAGAAATAACACCTATTCATAAAGTTTATTGATGTTGCTTCAGTGCCCATGTTCTTAAAAATATTTAAGTATGATCTCAGGCTCAAATTTTTCTTTCCTACTCTAATTCTATTGAAACCAATAAATTATGGGCCTTGTTAGAATCTGAGTGCTAAAATCAAACTTTAATATCAGTTTCATTTTTGAGAACATGAGGTCAGGACAAGTGAAAATCTAATGACTGATGGATACCTTTAAAGCAGGGCAGATGTTACACATTAGTGGATGCAATTTTGTTACATAACAAAGTGAAAACTAGGTATAATTATACACATACAACTGCCATATAGCAAAATTTAGGTCAGCCATTCACAATGCCTGTTGTTAATTAAAACACATGCATAGCTAATGTCTGGTTACAAATTGAGCCTACAGGGGGTACAAACGAGTCTGGGGTCTAAAAACATGTCTGTTACATTATCTTGTATATATATTTGAAGAATTTCAACAAATGTCAAACAACAGATCTATCACAGCTACCCTGACCTGTGTCAATCTTCTCTGTGATGATGTCATCAGCAACTCGATCACAGCTAGGTAAGACAATCTGACTGCTACAGATCACCTGCATAGCTGCCAGCCCCACTGACTTGCTGTCTAAATACTGACCCATCACTATTGTACTAATTGACAATAAACACAGATGAGGTATCCAAAGAGACAGACTTTGACTGGCAAATGCTCAAGTTCTGAAACCTGTGATTACCTCCCCTGGTCTATCAGCCATCACATGATACCAAATTTGAGAACCCTGTTGTCAATCTAACAAATCCAAAATTGTCTATATCAAAATGAATGACAGTTTAACAATTGATATGTATCAAATTATGTTGGCACCAGGCATAGATCTTCTAACAAAATGTTACCAACAAAACCTCTGTTTCAGATACAGAAAAAAAATGGAGCTATTATTACAGGAAACACGTTTTATTACACCAATAAAATTTGGCTGACACAGTTACAAAACCAGTTGAGCTAGTTATCTCAAAACTAAAGATTCACTTTGACATATCAGCTATTTACTAAGGCTATGTCAGCACATTTACTACCTTTTTTTTTTCAATATTACATACTTCCCATGTTTACACAACAGACAAATTTGGCACAGACTTCATTAATGTAAAAATAACTGTGAAACAGAATAAAAAATAAGTAAATAATAAAATCTAAATAAATCAATTGAATGCATCAGAAAAATTCTAAATATTGCTTATTCATTCTTGATTATTAAGTACATATACATTTAAAACCTTAATGCCAATCACTCGCAAATAAAAAACATTACATGGTGGACTATAAACAATACAATCACAAAAAAATCACTAGAACCGCAAGCGGTATCTCGGTTTTCGCTTTTAACCTAATCAACTTGAACACTTTATTTCAACTCAGCCACAATTTTCAATATGAAACAGAACGAAAAGGTTTTTTGAAGACCTACTCTCATTAGCACATTTTTTTTTGATTTTTTTTTTTTTTTGCAATGTTAGAACATTCAAACTCTTCTAGCGCAAATATTTTCCCATAACCTATCCTTTGAAATCCATCACATTTTTGGTGCTGTCAACAAGGAACAAAATGCTGAAAACCGCATTTCAATCAGACTTTAACGTTTTGAGTTATAAGCAAAAGAGTGATTTTAAGCAAAACGCCCTCTAGCGGCAAAATGAGAAACAAAATTGCAAAAACAGCAAATAGTTCAAACAAGTATATAAGTCGCACTAGTCGAACATTCTTTTTCTTATATATCACAATTTCAAGCATAAAAACTGATTAACAATTATTCCAAAAAAGGATCAAACTTTGGACTGCCGTAAAATGAACAGATCAGGTCCGATCTTCAAAAACTAAACATTATACGAAAGAACTATTTAGAACTAAAACTTTTGTTCATATACTCTCAATGAAATATTTTTTAGATTTGGAGCACTTTGTGGCCGAATAAAAACACACTTATCATAATATGACCTTGACCTTTTCAATGTTTTGTTAACTTTTTAATTGTGAGGCCCTTTCAAACTTAAAAACCATAACGTGTAAAAATTTCATGACGAATAAACAAAACATTAAGTCATCAAGTCTCTAACAAAAACGGATAGGTTTTTTGTAGACCTACCCTCATTTGCACAGTTTTATTTATTTATTTTTTTGTTCTGCGAGGTTCGAACATTCAACCTTCCGTAGCTCAAAAGCTTTCAGCCACACGGACCCTCGAATCCTATCATATGTTATTAGGCTATCAACAGGGAACAGAATTCAAAAAACCGCATTCGAATCGGACTTCAACTTTTTGAATTATCAGCAAAAGAATGATTTCAAGAAAAGCGCCCCCTAGCGGCAAAATGAGAAAGAAAATTGATTAAAATTTTCTGTTAGGTACCTAGCAAAGCAGCAAATAGTTCAATCAAGTATACTAGTCGCACAAGTC
Source organism: Solen grandis (assembly GCA_021229015.1). Classification (NCBI taxonomy): domain Eukaryota; kingdom Metazoa; phylum Mollusca; class Bivalvia; order Adapedonta; family Solenidae; genus Solen; species Solen grandis. Next base: position 3,929,316 of record CM037790.1, on the reverse strand, counting down.
AAACTTTTATTCTTATGTATCAGAATTTGAAGCATAAAAACTGATTTACAATTATTCCAAACAAGGATCAAATTTTGGACTGCCGTATAATGACCAAATCAAGCCCGATCTTCAAAAACTAAACATCACTTGAAAGAGCTCTTTAAGAACTAAAACTTTTGTTCATATACTCTCAATGAAATATTTTTAGTTTTGGAGCTATTGGTGGCCGAATAAAAAACACAATAATCGTAATATGACCTTGACCTTTTCAATTCTTTTTTATATTTTTGAATTGTGAGGCCTTTTCAAACATAACAATACATATCGTGTGAAAATTTCATGAAGAATGAACAGAAAATAAAGTCAGGAGCGACAAAAACATGTTTTTGAAATTTTAATTTTTCCTAAAATTTAGTGAAGTTTGACCGTTTCTAAAGGACAAACCACGCATTTCCTTAATTCGCCACCCCATATATTTTGTGTGTATACGTCTTTCAAATGGTATGCCGGAGATGGAATTCTTCTATCTGATCTCTAACAAAAACGGATAGGTTTTTCGTAGACCTACCCTCATTTGCACAGTTTTTTTTATTTTTGTTTTGTTTTTTGCAAGGTTCGAACATTCAACCTTATGTAGCTCAAAAGCTTTCAGCCACACGGACCCTCGAATCCTATCATATGTTATTAGGCTATCAACAGGGAACAGAATGCAAAAAAACCGCATTCGAATCGGACTTCAACTTTTTGAGTTATAAGCAAAAGAATGATTTCAAGAAAAGCGCCCCCTAGCGGCAAAATGAGAAAGAAAATTGATTAAAATTTTACTGTTAGGTACCTAGCAAAGCAGCAAATAGTTCAATCAAGTATACTAGTCGCACAAGTCAAACTTTTTATTCTTATGTATCAGAATTTGAAGCATAAAACCTGATTTACAATTATTCCAAAAAAGGATCAAACTTTGGACTGCCGTAAAATGACCAAATCAAGTCCGATCTTCAAAAACTAAACATCACTGGAAAGAGCTATTTAAGAACTAAAACTTTTGTTCATATACTCTCAATGAAATATTTTTAGTTTTGGAGCTATTTGTGGCCGAATAAAAACACAATAATCGTAATATGACCTTGACCTTTTCAATTCTTTTCTATTTTTTGAATTGTGAGGCCCTTTCAAACATAATAATACATATCATGTGAAAATTTCATGAAGAATGAACAGAAAATAAAGTCAGGAGCGACAAAAACATTTTTTGAAATTTTAATTTTTCCTAAAATTTAGTGAAGTTTGACCGTTTCTAGAGGACAAACCACGCATTTCCTTAATTCGCCACCCCATATATTTTGTGCGTATATGTCTTGCAAATCGTATGCAGCAAACAGAATTATTCTATCTGATCTCTAACAAAAGTGGGTAAGTTTTTCGTAGACCTACCCTCATTTTTCCACTTTTTTCCAAGGTTCGAACATTCAACCTCTCCTAGAACAATTTTTTTCCAGTACTCGATGATAAGATATCCATCATATTTGATTGGGCTGTTAACAAGGAACATTATGTAAAAAACCGCATCTAAATCAGGTTTCAAATTTTTGAGTTATTAGCAAAACAGTGATTACATGCTTTGCGCCCCCTAGTGGCTAAATCAGAAATAAATGTGAAAAGTTTGACCAATTAGGCACATGTTCAGATAAAGATGACTCCATGCACAAAATTTCATAGCTGTAGCTTTTCTCATCTGGCCGCTAGGCTGGACACAAAAATGGGTGGAATTGGAAAAATAATAAAAATAAAAAAAAAAACAACAAATCAACAGAAGAAGAACAATAGGTTTTCGCCCAGCAGAGGCGAAAACCTAATAAAAATGTCACTTGGCACACCATCTGTCCTGCTCACACACAAAAAATCAAAACAAAAATATTTTTTTTATCCTTCTGAACAATTTTAAAAGGCTCACTATAAAACTCACCAGACCTGTTGATCACAACTATTTACAGACAATAAATTTACTAAAACAGTCGTTAAAAATCTATTAAGGCAGTCTGCTTAATTGACACAACAATTGTGAAGCAACCTCATGATGGATTGATAAATAGCTAGACACCTTGTTCCACATAGTGTCAAATACTTCAGGGTAATATAAACACAAATACCACTTGTAAAACTGGTATAAAGACATGTACAGACTTAAAGCCTGCTTTATCTGAATGTATATTAATGAGGATTAAAGTTTCTGACTCCGGTTAATCTCTATGGCTACTGTTTACAATAGATCTGTGGCTCTGTACTTGGCTAGATGGTCAAATAAACTCAGCAGGGATACATTTCAAGCTTAAGTTCGAAGTTCAAATATCCATTATGACCTCTTCTTACATAGGGCTAAATAGCATTCCTTATCACTACCAGTGAGAGAGAGAGAAAAGATTTCAATACATAAACACACCAAATATTGGAAGTCAGTATGCTTAAAAAAAAAGTTTTCCATCATCAAAACTCACCTCTTTAAATACGTGTTATTGAGTATGACCCTTACTTACTGATTTTTACTGATTTAATTCACTAGGTAAATCTCTGATACAGAAAAAAACCATTTTAATCCTTCCATACTGATACTTCTGATAAGGTGACAGAAATATATACCTTGACCTTGTTCACAACATTCTAGGCCAATATATTGTATCAAATTAATAGACAGCCAGTGAACTCAATACAAAGGGGAACTTTTCTTCTCAAAATGCTGCTAATTACAGGTAAATACTGTGAATATTTATTCTTGATCAGAAATTTCAGGCCCCTCAGCAAATTCTCACACTTCAGTGACATGATGACAGCTGAGATAACTAGGCCTACATGGCCTGGGGTGGGCCTGTAAATAGGTCTACGTCCAGTCAGCATACTGACACCAGGTAATTGGTCATCATCACATTCATACATCACTCCACCATCTGCCCCTCTTTACCCCCCCCCCCCCCAATTGTACAATATGTATCTGGTTCATTAGTTGGACTAATGATCCGTATAGCAATGTACATGTATTGGGAATTACATGTATACATCCCATAATCCCTTAATTTACTACTGAACATTTTATGACATCATTCAATGTCTCAAGAGAGTAATGACTCACCATAAGTTGTCAGCATCTCTGACTAACTTAATACCATTTCTTTTCATTAATTAAATCTATTTCCTTCATTCAGTAGAACTGAAATGATAATTATAAAATGAACATGGGTTATTCAATCAGTAGATCAGCATGCAAGCATTTGCAAACTGGTAAGGATTTAATACTGCTAACTACCTGATGTATGAGAGGAAAATGCTTTCAGTAAGCTGTTTATTGGTTTAATATAGTAAAATGCTATATCTATTCCAAATATGCAATTCTTTTTCTAAACTTTGTAACAATCCACTTAATAACCTTGGGCCAGTTGCTTACTTAATCAAATAAAAAAAATCAAAAAAAAAAAAATCTAAAAACTCAAAGTTATCTAACCTTGGGCCAGTTGCTTACTTAATCAAATAAAAAAAATCAAAAAAAAAAAATCTAAAAACTCAAAGTTATCTGGAACACAATAACTGATGCAAGACTACAACCCATTAAATATCTTCTCATCCACCTGCAGATCAATCTCAAAAGACAGTATAATTTACCATGCATGTTATGCTTTCATTACAGATCGTCATTCATATTATTAAATATGTTTTACCATCTTCATGATCTATTTCACACATACCTACATTATGTTATTTCAAGTATTTTATATATGGTCTCACAAAAGATCATAAATGAACTTTGACCCTGTATATATTTTGCATTATGTTAATATCGCTATGTTAATTTCACACCTGTTAATTTCACCATCTCAGAAGTCTAGACTATAATGATCCTTGCCAACAGAATACCCTTGCTTATGAAAATCTATCACTGGTATGTATGAGGTAATTTGTTTGCAAATAGCAACAATGTTTATAATGATGACAAGCAGAAATCTTTAATGGACAACACCCAAAAGATCCAAGCAATTATAACAGACGTCATCATTGTGTCAACCTCTCCATAGACGAAACTTCAATTCTTTGGTCCTTATAATTTAAGTAATATGACAGTGAAGTGTTTTTCATTCTTATACATTTTATTTAAATTTCCAAAACCTGTTATACTTTTGGTTTTTTAAAAAAATTACATCCAAAATAAAGGTATTCCATGTGTATATATTAAAACCAGCCCAATTATTCAGTATAGGGATCTAAAAGATTTATCAATTAAGTAAATAAGAATTACCTCATGCGGCTGATAATTTCCTTTCTTTATGTAAACACACTCCATATATCATAAGGATACGTTCTGAGCAGTTACTAATTACACAAACATTCCTGTCTACAAATTGTTTACTGGTCCAACTAGTGACAAACAAAGTCTAAGATAAGAGAAGAAAGAACCTAATTAATCCTTCCCAGGCACATTTCTATGAAATCCACACAAATATAAATTAGCTAGTTATCCTTGTGTCAATATTAAGAAAATAAACATGTAATTCACATACTCTGTTAGTCTCCAATTCATCACACACAAAAAATAAATGAGAAGAAATATTTCACATTTCAAGTTATCAAATAAACAGTCCCAGAAACTAACATTTCGTCATAGTTTTGACCTTTCTGAACTTATCACCAATATCTCCCATGGAAGCACGATATACTATGTACAAATGTTTATAAACAATGATTCATAACTGGTAAAACCCATATCACAAACATGCCATGCTCCACGCACATGTAGTTTATTACCCATGAGCTAACTCCGTATTTACTCCTGCGGTAATGAAGTACCAACCAAATATGCCTACGTCCAAACCACAAATCCCATCCAGATTTTTTTCACACCATTCTGTGATAACATACTGGGCTATGGAACTGTTAACTTACATATTACAAATGTCCTTTTACTCTCAAGAAGCCTTATACAAATCACAGGTGAATGGAAAGTCTCATTTTCAAATTAACAGAATTCAGTAAATGGTCCAATTTATTAGTCTACAATTTTGACAACTTCCTTCCCCGCGAGTCAATATTAATTCAGCAATTCCTCTTGGTTAATAAACCAACTGGTGACCTTCTCCTTACCTGTTAGTATTGTTATTTGCCTTCAATTAGTATGTACCTTTAAAAGTCAAATAACATATTTATTCACGTGTGATGGCAACATGACTTTTTTTAATATCCAGAACAACATTCTAATACAATTATTGTAGATTAAATATTTTACATAAGTATCATAATCATAATCATTATATATATATATAACACAATTACCATATATAGAAAGCAATAAAAACTTGTGGTTTTCTATTCATAGAACAGTGTTTTCACCTAGGAGATTCTCAATATTAATGCAGAATCATGCTTAACTGACGAATACAAAAAATTCTCAGTATAAATTATCAATATAATAGAATGACATGGTGATGAAGTGTGATTAATATTGTGATAATTTTAGACGTTAGTCAGTTGTCAGGATTTCATGTACATGAATAATAGATCAGCTGACAGGGTGGAGTAGGGGAATACTAAGTATCAGTGTTTAAATCTCACCAGGGTCGCACAAACCACAGTATGATTACTCATAGTGAGCCAAGGTTTACGCTGATTATCTTGATATAATAAATTAAGATTTTAGTGTTATTATTATTACACAGGTATACAAAATCTGATGGCTAAATAAACTATTTCAAAATCATCAAAATCTGTTGGGGAGAATTGGAAACCATACACAGGGATTCAAATTTACAATCTGCCAATAAAAAACCCCCTAAAAACTAATTCCTTAACTAGGCTTAAACCATATTGACCCTATTATTGTCCCATTACTAGCTGTACCTGATACTGAATCTTTCTTATTTTTATTGTACCATAACACAGTTTTTGCTCCAATTAAAAACACATATTCTTGGTATAATAATTAGTACATGTAATTAAGAAAAAAAAAAAAATCATTCTTGGGAAACAAATTCTCACCCTCTTAATTGTCCAAAAATATAGTACTGGCCTTGAGCTGTCAGATCCACTACAAGATTTGGACCCATTAACTCTAAATCTACAATTAACCCTTTCCCTCATAGAGGAAACCATGCAAAGACCTATGTGAACAGCATAAAACTGGTTTTATGCTGTTCGTTGCTCCTCAGTGGTCTGGAAATGAGGATTTTGTAATTAAATATGGTAAGGTTTAACTGGTTTTCTGCAGATCAGGCTTTATGTGGTACCTATTGAGTGCGCCAAAATGAGTCTATATGAGGGAAAGGGTTAAACTATAGGTCATTACTGAGCACCCAGGGCACCACAGACTCCTGTACAATGTCCAGCCAAAGTTCACTGACCCTCTCTGAGATGTTACCATATTTACTTAGGGCTACAATTTGTCTAAATATCAAACTACATGTTCGCAACAAAAGTTGCCCTAGTTTATTCACCTCCTGAAAAACTATTTGTGATTACTTATAAAAGGTTAGTTGCTTTCCCATTTACTGGTCATTCTAGGTCAAGTTTACCCCAAATATGATACCTTTAACTACCTTATTTCAAAAGAACTCTCCATAATAAAGGTACGAATTTACTTGCCACTTGGATTAAATGAGAACAGTCACATAAACAATGAATTACTGTTCACATAACATCAATACCTATTTTTAAGGAATAAAATTTGATTTCACAGAAATAATTACTTAACCTGAAGTAACTTTATTAATTGGTTCATCAATGGACTTGCTCAATCTTTGCTTAGACTGACATTTTGATGCGTTATATAACATAATACAGAGGCAGTGTTTTCTATACATTTTGGAAAGTAAACAATGCAATAAACAAAAGAGAAAATGGCTGCCTTTAAAATCCCGATGGCAAATCAATGTGAGATACTGACATGGCAGAGCTATAATATATCTCTAGACAATACACATACTGAAATGGTGCATCAGTTTCTTCATGCTAATTCAGGAAAAATAAGTATTCCACCAGATGTGCAATTTAGACTTAAATACTTCATAAAAGAGCAGCACTAATATACTGAAGAAGTAAACAAACCTATTATTCAAAGAGTAAAAACACTCAAACATTGTCTGACATGCACAAACTGTCAAACAAGATCAAAACGCGAGGTGAACGATTTATCTTTATCATCATTTTCAAAATGATTTAAAAAGATGACTTACATCAACAATCATTCCTATAGGAAATGAAAGAGAAAATGAGTTTGTTGGTATCAAACTGAGTGAATGTGTCATGAGAAATCCAGACTCTGACATAACAGAAAAAACTATCATAAACCATTTATTTCAAATACCCTGTAGCTTTGGCACCAAATTCCAAGTAAATCAAGACTAACTGACATAAGACGATATCTTTAATCCCACCAATAAAACCTGTAATGAAGGCTATTTGCAAATTCATTTAAAATGTCACCCTAAAGATGCCAAGCCACATTTCCCAGGATTCCAAGCAGTTTAAAGCCATACAGTAATAGCTGCCACATGAGTACTCTTCACAGAAGGAGGTAAGGAACTCTCCTTCTGGGAGGTCAGAAGCGTGTGACATCCAAAGAAAGTGGGTGGGTGTACCACATGAATGCAGCCGCAACAACAAATCTGTACTTTGCCATGTACTTTGAGAGAAATAACAACCTGTTAGGTGTGAGACAATTCATTAACAAGTTTACAATTTACGAGACGGAACACTTGGCTCCTGTACTGCTGCCTGCAGGGCTCAGTGAAATCTGCTTGCTTAGAAATTGCAGCCATTCTCATATATCATTCACCGCTCACAAGCGTCATGAAGGGCCATGGAGCCTTTTCCTTCCTCTTTAACCCTGCATTTTTTTTTTACCATTTGTTGCCAATTAAGTATGTTTTATGTTCAAATTTTGAGAGGCTTAGAGCTTGTTCATATGTGAATGAAATACATGCTGTCTCTTCTGCTTAAACTTCTTAAAACTCATGCTTTCAAATGAATCCTTAGTGAAGAATTTGCTCACATAGAATTGTTCACTTATACAAACACGTAATGGAGGACACGACGTCATGTTATATAACTCTAAACTATCAATATTATGCAACATTCCAAAGAAATATCCTACCTTTCAATGTAGATCAAATCCTACTCATCAAATAATCCAAAGTTCTTGCACAAAGACACTGTCAAACACACACACAGCTGAATATACATACAAATTGCTTCTCTCAAAAACTGAGACCCTCCTTGCCGATTCAGACAGCAAAGAAAAACATGGCCATAAACATCAAACCGATCTGACTGGCCTTGTCATAAACTTGATCAATAACTTCTGATCAATGCTTGTCCAGGTAGACTGTGGTCAAGCCATAACTGACCAATGACCACAGATGTCCAATACACCTTCTCCCTGTGGCCATCAATAGCCATTGGCTGCCTCAGTGGTCACCCGATATCTTGATGCGGTCAATCATTAAAAAGAGCATATATCATCATCATCAAAGGCAATTTCACCTTCAGTGAAGATAGGCTTCATATGAAAATATGCCCCACAGGGTTGCTTTACATAAATTAGCTGCTATATGATAAATCATCTTCAATTGATGCCTTACATTTAACATCACTTTCCTTATGCCAATTTCAGTTTAACCATAAAAGGAATATAATAAATTAGTCGACACGTTTAATAAGATACGGAAACTAACTTACTTACTTGCAGGTCTTTATTCCTTGTCAATATCCTTATAACGTAAGAGTTTATTACTTAAGTAAATCTTAACACTTCTTATTAATACATATGTATAGTTAACTATTTCTTATACCTATCCCAGTTCCAAGTTCAAACATGAGTTTATTACATATTCAACGGAATATGTATAGAGAAAAGATCTCTCAAAGAGCGATTTTTTTTTTTTGATGTACCATCTACATTTGAATTCAGCCTACTGAAATAATCAACCCCATTTTGAAAATGGCGGTATTTCATAAAAGTTGCAGTCTTTTCATACCATAAACACAACCTTATACCAGGACGGTTGAAAATGTCAACTGATAGAGTTATGAACAATCATGTTCGTTGAGAGGCATGCAACCATGAAAACAACACCTGAATGATCCCGATTACAATCTTGATACAGAAACACAATGTAATAAAATAACAGATGTCCCTTGAATGGTAACCAATATATAGAGTAATTCTTTTTCATGACCTAACCTAAATATTTATCGCGGGCTTAAATATAGTCACTTCAATTAGATTATTCAAACGCTTGTTTTCTATACTCCCAACATAAAGCCTTTTGAAGTTTTTAATGCACAATCTATGCTTTTATGTTTCATTACTTTCCCTTTGAAAGCTATCAGCTTTTTTCAAGTGGCATAATTTCATAACCAAGAGACACAAAATTTGATACAAGAAACATTATCATGAATTTAGATGAAACAGAAAGTGAGAAAGGAAAGTTGAAGAGTGTAGCACCTTTTGTGACAAAAATTAATTACTCTATAGCAATTTAATCTTTTTTCTTTAATTAATTTGAATGTCTGTGTTTCTCAGATACATTTGTCTTTTATATTTAATGATTTTCCTCCTAAATCTGATACATAAAGTAATAGTTATATGATATACACGCTGTGTTCATTTAAAATTGAGAAATATTGCCTCTTATTTCAATGTCACAACATGCATAACATAACATCAAAGGACTGGAAATCAAATGTGAAAAACTATGCAACAGATGCTATAAAGCTCATGTGACATACTCCATTTTGACTATTCAAACTGATATTTCAAGGTCAAATTCAAATTCCACTGGACAAATTGGACCTCCGCCGTAGTTGTTGACCCCCACACATGTAGATCTACCACAATTACGAGGACAAATCTGACCCCTATTGTACACCAGCCAGACCTTCGTGTCACCGAAACAAAAAGGGAACAAAGCCAAAAAATCACCTACCCTCACATTTAATCCTTGACTCAAGTCTGTGAATAGGAGACTGAGGTCAATGGTTAAAGAAAGCAAAATACCTTTATGAAAGATTGTGGTCATCTAAATCGCTCCTGTACTGACTACATGACCTACCCACAATAAGAAGGCCTTACAGTTTCTGGCTAGCCTTTCATTTCTTAATCCTACATCTTCTAATGCTTAATCTCCTATATATACGATACTTTTTTTTTTTCCAAATCAAATGACCTGACAAGACGCCTTGCTGGTCAATAAGACTGTCAACATTAACCCTAAGCGGATAAAGTAAAATCGGATATAGTGGAACCCACCCCCAGATAATCAAAATTACCAGTACATCCTAAAATCCAAGACGAAAAATCTGTTTCAAATGTCACCATGACATTCAGATGCTTGTCCTACCTTCCCATGTGAATGTTACAAAGTTCCATGTCGAGATAAATCAATAAGCTTCTTCTGCAAGGAAATGCTGGATGCACAGAATCTTGACTACTGCACTTTCAGTCCAAACAATTTTCTGGAGAAATCTTAAAGCAAGATATCATATTAAGCTTAACTAGCAAATTTAGCTGTTTAATTAATAAGAATTTGAGCAAAGTCTTTGATATACATGCAATCATGGCCAATACAGTGCTAGCTAATTGATGGATTGAAAAATTGATTGACTTGTTGGTTAATTGATGATTAAACACTGCTTCCACTGACTGATTTATAACTGGCATTGATTTAAAGACTGATTGATTGACTGATGAAATTACTGATTGTTTGATTGATTGATAAACTAAATGTTTTATCAACTATGTGTCTGACTGACTGATATACATGCTGATTTAGATAAAAATGAACATTTGTTTGTTAACATATATTTAACCCTTTCCCTCATATAGACTCATTTTGATGCACTCAATAGCTACCACATAAAGCCTGATCTGCAGAAAGCCACAGTTAAACCTTACCAAATTTAATTACAAAATCCTCATTTCCAGACCACTGAGGAGCAGCGAACAGCATAAAACCTGATCAGCCTGCGAGTTACTCGCAGGCTGATCAGTTTTATGCTGTTCGCATAGGTCTTTTCATGGTGTCCTCTATGAGGGAAAGGGTTAACATATATTTAATGCCCCTCCAACATTATATCAGTTATTTGAAGACTACAATTGAACCTGTATAAGCAGCTACCTGTATTAAGAGGTCAACCTGTAGTCAGCAGTCACTTTTTTTTTATTACCAAAATATAGATTTGTGTTATATATTTAAAATATAGATTTGTGTTATATATTTAACCTTCATTTAGCGGTCACCTGTGTTAAGATGGTCACTTTCTCTATTTCCCTTGTCTGACCGCTTAAGACAGGTTTGTCTGTACCTAAAAAATGACCAATGAATGATGACTGATAAAGAAACTGATTTTATAAAAGCTTGATTTATATGATGAAATGATATATTGATCATTTTGATTTACAGGTTTTAAATAGCATGAACTTAATACAAGAGGTTATATAAACACACAAAATAAATCAATATATACACTATTTCACATACATTTATATTAATATCTTATTATGGCAGTATCAAATTAAGCCCTCCCCTAGTTTTAAAACAAAACAGGCCCTCAGGCTCCCCTGTGGTCAGTGTCAAAAAGTCATGTCCGACTCATAAATATGTACCTACATCATATGACCCCTGGCCTTAACATCTGACCGATACCTTTGATCTTGAGCTTGCTGGTCATAACTGATCAAATGTCATTCACATCTGATACACATCTCTACATTTCCCCCCCAAGTTTCCCCGTATGACATAATAGTATACTGCAACCAGTTTATGATGTAATCACTCAAAATTGTTATTTATAATGGCCTGAATATAGCGATTGGATGGACATAGTAAATACTTTGTTTTTATTTTTTATGATCCATATCAATGCACTAATGTAATGATGAAAATGACTGTGAACAAGAAATCATATTAAAGTATTGCTTTTACAAAGTAACCTTAAATTTTCCATAAAATAGGACTTCTGTTAATAAAACAATCCTTTCATGAAAACTTAAAATATCAAATTCTCAGAGTATAATAAATTATGATGCAACAAAATCTGAATGAAATATATACAATACCTTGCAATTTAAACATCCCGCTTAAAATTTATTTCTCCAATCACACTACTTCTTAACTTTTCAATGATAATCCGCACACTCTGATACACAAAAAACTTTAAAATCCTGGCAGCCGCAAGTTCACAATCTAACCAATCAAAACACAGGTCTAATGCCCTTGCTTCATCTACAGTGGTCAGGTAAATGTCCCCTAACAATCCAGGTGTTCCATCTGGACACACATAAATCCCTAGGTATACATCTCAAGTCAAAATGTTCCGCCAGACGACAAACTTGTTCAGCAGACGACATTCAACTGATATGTATTTTTTACACTGCTGATATATAAACCAGCCCAGGACAAATTACATAGGTAAACCTTGTACAACACACACTGTATCTGAGACAGTTGGGAGTCTCAATGTGCTGATTTTTTCCCCTGATTTATATTTAAATATTTGCTGATAAAAGCAGTTAAATAATGTCAATAAATTTCTACCTAGGTTCACCTTTTAAACAGGTTTTCTGGCAGGTCTCCATCATGAAGAATCACCTGATATCAAAAGTAGGTATAAAAAGGATAATCTAGCAGAAATCGGCTTCATGTAGAAATTTATAACGCATTAAGCAGGATTTCTCTACTATTTTCTTACCCAAATAAATCTTTCTGGCATTAACACAATGTCTTCATTTTGACAGGGTTTAAGTTTGTCGGAAGGTTAATAAGGATTATAGGACATGAGCAAAAGTAGATTAGGAGATTACTCTATCATTACTGGATGATGTTAATAGTGCCAAAAAACCTTAGGTGACCCCATTACTGACGTCAGGCCTAATTAGTTTGCAGAATCCTAGTCCTCTAGAAGTAGATAACAATCAGAGTAATGAAAGTGCCACTATGTTTGGCCCATCTGCTTAGATGTCTAAGTTTAAGAAAATGGCAGGTGTTTTACTGTTTTGCTTGTTATTTTAGTGTCTATCTAAAGATAAGTTCCCCTATTTTGACATTAAAATAATTATCTAAAATTTGGGTGACATTTACCAAAATCAATCAAACTTACAAAACTTAAAATACATACCACATTTTTTTTCTTATATCATTGAACTTTAAGTGTCATGGGATTCGAAATGCCAATCCCATGTAAAAAAAATCTCCAAATTCTGGCAAACACTAGCTCTTCTTCTAAATTCACACAAAGATAAAAATACACATTTTGAAACATCCTCACCTCTTTTCAAAAACAAAGAAACATTGTCTGATGTTGACACCTTTCCAAACAGGTAAATTTAACAGGTAACTTTATGTTTTCACTTTATCTCCCTCTCAAGGCAAGACCCATATTCTTGTGTTTATCAAAGGTTTACTTCTCTCCTATCCAGCAGTTATAAGTTCTTTTTGTCTATATCAGGGTATTTTTTAAAAAATTTATTCTTTAAGCACTTTATCTCTTATGTCTATCTTGCTCTGGGCATCACTTCTCGTCTTCTAGCATCTTAGAACTCCAGGGTTAGAATATATATTTTATAAAAAACTGAATGATTCAAATCAATCAATAAATATATATCTGACATCATTTTCTCAAAACTAAAACAGGAAAGCATGATTCAAAATCTGCCAGATCATCAAAATCATAATTTTGAGTTTATTTCATAAAAGCTTCAACTTTTATTCACATCTTTTCAAGAACACATTGCATCTCTTTCATTTTTAAATATAATCTATAAAATTTAAATGCCTTTCTCATGACAATTTTGTTCTCATGACAACTTCGTTGTTTCCTTATCAAATTTTGCACCAAAAGAGTCTTCTATTTCAAGTCTTTCTGTTGATTTATGAACATTTAACACACCGTCTACTGATTGTTTTCCATTAATTCACAGACCAATAAAGACAGTGTATAACCCATACTTCATTCAAGCTTAAACCTCCCCTAAAAGTTCCCCATCTCTTAAACAATCTTTCTATGTATTTATTAGCTGTTATATAATGAAAGTGCCAGACATTATTTTCGTTCAGGTTTACCCATGGACAAAGGGATGAAATGGTCATTCATCTATCCTGGCATTGGTCACTTCCTGATTAACTGTTCAATATTGACTGTGCTAGACTGTGTTTATCCTCAGCCTTGTCATTAGTAACAATATTGGACAACGAATGAACACCGTCTAGTTCTTAAAATATCCCACAATGCTTATCAGTGGGTCATCAAACATGGCTATATTCACATGGTAACGAAGAAAAAAGTAAGGCACAGTAAGAGGTATTTGAAAAAAAAAAAAATGTAGAGGGACAACATGACCTCAGAAAATTTAAACATGCTTAATAAGAAAGCTGAAATGGAAACATGAAACAATTTCTTTGACTTTGGAGAGACAAAATCAAACTACTGTTAAATCTGTTCAAAGTGCATCATTTCAATGTTCAATGAGGTGCATACATGCCATATTTTCAGTATGTCTCCCAGGGAGATTTTGAAATTTTCACAGGGAGATTTGGGGTCCAGCCAGGGAGATTTTACGACATATATCGAAGAGACGTTCTTAATAAAAAAAAAAAATACACATTTGATTACCCCTTCATTAATTTCATTAACAGTTTATATACTGTTTATTGCATTTAATGAAAATACCATATGAAATTTATATGTAAAAAAAATATGAAATTTATTAATAAATCTAATTCAAATAGAAACTTAACTTTCCACAAGAACTGTTTTACATTAAATGCAACACTAACTTATAACAAATTGGAGAACATGCCATTTACATCAAACACATTCAAATTGATACAGTATCTTTGATTTATTGAATGATTTCTGATCATAAGGTTTTAATTAATGGGGATGAATAAAGATAAAAAATTAGATCATATTTAATAATACTTTCACCTTCCGTCTGTGTATTCTTTTTTTCTGAATTGCTTTTAGCTAAAATATTATTTAGCTTTAAATATTTATCGTGTTACGGTATGGTGGTATGAAGTGGTTACCCAACTCTTCCGATCATGACATCTCATTATAGTAAATCACTCAGCAGACGATATCCCTTGTTTATCAAGTCATTTTCGGTGTGAAAATTGCAATTCATTTGCAATTTATCGCTAGCTGAGGTGTACTTTCTATGATGTGTCAATATGATGAGTTTTGTTAACATTTAAATGATTGGTAAACAATTGATCTAATTATCATTTATTGTTTACACTTCCGGTAAGTAAGGATTAGCTATTCTCCGGGACCTTTTTTATCCATGATAAGATTTACGTCTTTATTACAGTGTACTATCCTAACCTTACTCATTCTAGCTTTAGTATTGCCTTGATAGCTGCTAATTACCCGACGATAATTGTTTCAACTGATAAGAGTGTCCAGTCTGCTACCTGTCTGAATTATGCAATTTCATTGGATAAGGACGATCACACATTGCTTGTGGCTGTACAGCACACTGGTCAGGATTGATACTAACACATGTTCTTACGTAATCTTCCTAATGCTGTATCATAGCTCGGTAATAAAATGGATTATACTGAGTTCAAAGGGAAACCATTTTGATTTAAGTCAGACCGGGAGATTTTCACCTCCCGGCGGGAGATCGGGAGACAAGTCGAAATCCCGGGAGATTTAATCTCCCGCCGGGAGATATGGCATGTATGGAGGTGACATAACACAAATGCCATAAAAACCCATTACCACCATTAGATTAAGTTAACTGAGTTTAAGTAAGATTATTTCTTTCATTTTAAACTGAAACCTTTGTAAGGCAACAGTAACCCTAGGTAAAACCTAATCAGATTGTAAATTGGATATTTACATAATTGTCTGTGGTCCAGTGGGAGTGTTTATTGATGCAAGACCCGAAGGTTGGAAGTTCAACCACAGCTAAAAGTGACAAATATTCAAGACTGGCCCAAGCACTGTGGTCGCAATCTTCAACTTCCCTTGTTTTCAAATTAACAAAGAAAGAAATACATTTAAATTAAATTCTCAGTAACAGCAAGGAGGGGTAAGCATAGTGGTACAAATTTGTTTCACGATCAAAGAAATAATTTTTCTATAGGGCAACCAGACATAGAATAAGGTTTGGACTAGCTGCAGCTGCTGTAGACAAGGGTGACACTGGAGACTCAGAGACACAGTGTGGGCGTCACATATTGATCCAGCCTTTGTTTTCCCAGTGTTTGATTTGGGGAGATCCCCGCAGACACATACTGGTATGTTTTGATCGTCAAAGTTATATAAATGTTTGCCTTTGATCGGTGTTCAATAGGTGAAATGTGTCTCTTGGGACTCTAGCTTAATGACAATTTGTGGCCCTTGTCTCTAATAATCTACACTTTAACTGATCTATCCTAGAAACCCATCCATTTCATCTTGCTCTCAGTTCTTTAACCCACCCAGATCCTTCCAGAAGCTATCATATCAGATTCTCCCTTGATAGCTCATGCAATACTAAGCTATTCATTGTGTCATTAACCATTTTGAGTTCAGTAAATTAATACTGATCAAGTCAAAACTTTTATATGAATATTCATAAGGTTACGTGTTAATACATTAACCTTGATTTTAAGATTCTCTAGTCTACCTGTACAGTTCAGACTTTTTTATTTAAATCTCCAAATCCAAAACGAAAAAAAAAAAAATCAAGATGAAATACAAAAGAAGCTCCAGCTTACAATCAATCTCTATTTTGCAATCACTTATTAAATAAATATCAAGAGAAAATGTATTCTACTTACATATGGATTTAAACCTATTATAGTCACTGTAATCCAATTTTAGAATTTTTGTATTTTCAACCGACAAATTCCTGAAACTGGACAAAAACAATCACGCAAAACTGTGTCAGTTCTTAGTATCTTGCAATTCAACTTTATCAGCACACACATTAACAACAAGTGATAGTAAGTAGCTAGGCGTAACAGTTGCTTCCAAATCCACTTTCAGAGAAGAACTGACTCTGGCCTTTGCACCAGTTAAAATAAGAGGGGCATTATCATAAGCCCTGATAACCCCTAATGCTCTGATCTGTTTACATATGGCTCCCAAAGATTGCGTAACCTGTCGTATCTAAGCTTGCGTGACAAGAGTCACTAACCCCTATTAAAGCATCAATTAAATAACCACTATACAATTCAATTATCAATATCAAACAATGATAAAAAGCTACACTCATTAGGAATGGGTAGCTAACAAGCTGTATCAAGGAGTGGATTCAAGCCAGAGACTATTGTACATTGAAGCATGATACTGGCGTCCAACTATCCTTGTTTTTCCGTTTCTCAACAGCCATGTCTTGGTGATGTCAGACGGAGATTTGTCAACAATTTGTAACTTTAGCACCTGGCGACCCCAATATGGCTGAATATCAAACAGACAGTCTGCCATACCTGGGAATTTCAATGAGAAGAGGGTCCTAAAACATAGTATCAGTTGCCGTCTTTACGACTCCAAACCTATTGATATGTCTCCGCTTAAACCAGGACACGATTTAATTAAATATCATCAAATTATATTTTTCCACCCTTCTAGGATTTCGTTGATTTAGCAAATGCACATGGGCAATCTTTGAAAATCCATACAAATTAAATGAAGCTGAAACTGACCAAAATTGAAATGTCCAATTAAAGAGCTGACAAGCGGAATAACAAACCCCCACACCCCCTGCCCCACCCACTCTCATTCTGACTTGGAAGTGCACCAGTACTTTATAACACAGAGAACCTGCCCTGTGATATCAGGGGGCTTGTTTGATTTGCCTTGAGTCAAATACAGGAAGTATTTTTGAAAAGAATTTATTGTTCATAACATGACTAATCCGCATCATGATAATACGTCCGTTATCATCACGACTTCCATAACCTTATAATTTGCTGAATATGTACCTAAATTCATTCATTTTTGTACTTAATTAATACCACTGCTACTTATTGAAGAGTAGCCCCATTGAAAGCCATATAATTGGGGTCCAAGTTTATATTTCTTATATCGGACTGCATTATTACTATGTGACCTGAAATCAACTAAACAAATCACAAAATAAAATTTGGTGTCCAATGTCTGACCCTGATATACTGAGTTTTATATTATAATGAAGCACTTTATAATGAATGTGCACTGTAGTTCTATAGAATCTTTGAATGAGCTTTAGGACACAGAAGCCTTTGTATAAGGCCAATTTAAAATATAAATGCTGTAAAACACCACAAACTTTGAGAGCATTCAGGTCAAAATGTTCATCTCTTATCAGCCAAAACAACAAAAAATGCACTTAACAATGATAAAAGTTTATATTCCTAATAAAACAATTTCAACACCCTTCACCCCGATGAACACAAATTATCACCCCTTAATTTGAGACATCATTCGGAAGAGATGGTATCAAGGTATTTTAAATATAACTGGGCCAGATAGAGTTATGGTTCCTAGTCAATGTCCTTTCAAGTCAATACTATGTGTAGTTTTCAAGTAATGTCCAATCACAGTCTGGGCATGAAAATACAGGTGCCCTTTCAAATATGCAAAGAGAGTTAGCAGCACCTGCTTAGCACTGACTGACAGATATGTCACAGAAACAGAGATAAGGTTGCTAGCTGAACCAGTTTTATGTCCTAAATTAACCCTTTACCCCATAAATTTATGTTTTGATTAATACCTTTTTACTGAACTACAAAAACTCATTGTGTAGAAACTGAGCTACAATATTGTATACCGTCCCCAGTGGCTGGACGTCCGCCTCTGGTGCGGGAGGTCATGGGTTAATCCCCAGCCGCAATATACCAAAGTTGTTAAAAATGGTACTGTTATAGCTCCCTTGCTTGGCGATCAGCATATAAGGGTAGTTGCAGGACCGGTTGGCCCAGTGTCAGGATAATGTGACAGGGTGTGGTATATGTCACATGTCTACAGTGTGATACTGCAGTGTGGCAGTGTGACTCAAGTAGATATTGTCTCTAAATGACTGAAATACTGTTAGTGGGATGTTAAACCCAAAAAACAAAAATATTGTATGAGTAAACAGAGGAGAACACCTGATCAGACAGATTTTGAAGAAATTTGGGACATTTTGGCTTGTCTTGAATCAGGGACCTTCAGGTTACAAATCATCACCAAAACCTGACAGAATAACTGGTTGCACTAAATATCAAATAGGGTAACACTCTGACCTGACCTATTTCAGGATAACACTATATACCACCTGCCGACTCCTATCTAAGAGTTGTTTCAGTTTAAGTTGTATGCTAAGTCAACAATCCACTTGAAAAATAAGAAAAGGTCTTTGAAATTTTCAAGCCCTAACACTGCCATAATTGCATAATTTATTGTACCATACTGGGTAAGTATGTAGATATCTGACTATTTATTATCAGAATCATCTTTACACCTATATTGATTGGAACTGATTTACAACTTGTAAAGTTTGACAGGTATATGCTATATTGACTTTCACAAGAACCAGTGTTCAGACTATATATGAAATTAACATGAAGGGTTTTCCTCAAGAAGCGGCTGGCAGCAGATATGACTGCCTTAAATCCTTTCCTGGCTGGCTCAAATTTGTAAAATTGAAAAAAAAAATTCAAAGAAAATGAAAAAATCACAAGAAAATATAGGACCCCAAGACTCTCCTGCCTCCTAGAATTGAAAATTAGCCTTCTACTCTGATTCTCAAGGAACTTTTATCAAGCAAACTGTGGCTAGCAGGTGACAAATTAAATCAAATTAAGACCAAGTGAAGAAAAACATCAGGAATTATTTTTCCTCTGCAAATGATATTAGATTTTGTTTTAATCTGTGCAGAGTGCCATTTGATTGCAAGGAAATTGATTCCTTTTCAGGTGATTAAGTTATAAGTCATCAACAAGAATTTTCTTTTGATTTATAATCAATGTATATAGTGTAGATCCATTAAGGTCCAATAAAACAGAATCATCGTTATATTGGACCCGCACTGTACAAGATGTTGACATGGCAATGTGGAACCCATGATCAAAAACATTTTCAAAAAATGAACAAACTAGAACTAATCAGCAAGAGTTATAAACTCCTACGCCAAGAGTCCCCAACTTTTCATTCTAAAATATATTTCCTTGCCCTCCTCCCTCCCACGTTCCGATGGCCCTTCACATCTACCCTACTATTACAACTAAATGCATGACCAACAAACTCATCAAACAGTGAAATCAATTACAGGTAAAAACAAGCCACAAAAACCTTAGCATACTTGCCTCATTTTCTTTGAAAATCATCCCATTATGACCAATAACGAGTTTTATTGACACTATCAGAATCAATTTACACTCAATGACACCTGCTTAAACTCGAGTATTGTGTACTCAAACTTCAACCTCACCCTCTGAACTCGCATGAAGTACCCTACCATAGCTGGATACAAAACTTAAAAGGAGTTTTTACAAACTCATCTGAGCAAAAATAATGGGAAAAGTCAGTGTTTAATTTTTCATATCCAATATCAGTTTGGGATAGGACATTTGCTTTTATTGTTCTTTGATCTCTCCAGGTAGAAATGAAGTCATGAAAATCTATTTATCTCCTGTATCAGATCTTTATTAAGTTGCAGCGTAAAAACCAAATATGATCATTTATATTGTTAAAATAAAAGTCTTTTTTCAGTGCAGCTCTTTGATATGGTTATCTTTTATTAAGGATGGGATTTATATCATGATTTCAATATGATAGTTTTACACCTCAGGAAAATATCTTTCAGTTTGATTTTTTTTAAGGTTTAGTATCTTTAATTTTGAAGCTGCATGTCTCCCTTATATGGCAAGTCCTTTATCTTCAATTGCCCCAACCCATCTAACCTGTAATTAGTATATCATTTTCTCTCCTAATTGAATAAGGGATGATCAAAGAGAAATGATACACAAGAAATGATAAAATGACATGTGTCTACAGCCTTTCACTTCAATATAGATGCAACATTTGTCTCATGCAACCCAAAAAGAGATCAGGTTTAAATGAAACTGCGATACAAAACACATGTTTAACCTTACCCTGCTGGAACCATAAGTGTTAACCTTTGCCAGGCCAGCTTGCACATTCGTGAAGGCTGGCCTGGCTCTTTATTGTTGGCTGACCAACTACAAGATTTCATCTTGTTATCCCTAAAATTGATAATAGAGAGTTCCAAAAAGGATGCCAGCAGAGTCCATTTGAGAAATTCAGCAGGTTAAGAGTTAATACTACGCACACTGCATGTTACTGGTTACAAAAGACAACAGTAAAATACACAAGGTTTAAACCAGTCACAGGCTCAATTCCAATCAATCTGATCAGGTTAGATAACTGTGCATATCTTACATATAGGAGTGAAACATCTGACAAGGTCAGTAAGGACCCATTAGTCCAGTGGTAACATATATGACTATGGATCAGAAGGTTGTGGGTTCAGACCCTCATATGAACAAAATTATTTCATGACCTTTCAAAGTGAAAAGTACTGGTCCAACCCAGGAACCACCTTGAAGGATATGCATATGTTGCTTCCCAATCAACATAAAAATTACCGAGTCCAAGGTTAAACAATGCAGGATTTAAGAATGTTCAAGGTTGCATCCCATCATGCCTTGCTGAAGCCCTCACTGTTAATTATCTCCCTTAATTATCTCCTCTGTTTGCTCACACATTTACCATTCCCTTATCAGATAGTAACATCCATTTATCTGGACCTGAGAAACAAAACACCCACCTCACCTCAACACAAACATCAGGACTGGGAGACAAAAACACTGGTGAAAGTCTATAATCAATAGATGGTCCATTAGGATCAGAGAAAAAATAAATCACAGGGCTTGGACCAAATATCATGGATGGTAAAAAAATACAGCTGACAGGTGTAGTCGGGAGAAAAAAATACTTTGAAAACAATGAGATA
>CM037790.1:3857273-3907273 GCA_021229015.1 Solen grandis | reverse complement strand
ATTACAGAATGTTTTGGGTTCATTTGAGTGACAAAAAGTCATTAGAATGTTTGTTTGGTTATGCTGCCTTTGTATTTAATTAGATACATCCTTTATAATGAAAGCATGGTAAATCATAGAATAGTTAGATCAGACTGGAGGCAATTTTCATTCTGATCAGGTTTTACAGTGTTGTATTGAGGTTCTGATGATTGCATCGACGGGGATCATTAAATCAGTTTTAAAACATGCACCACCTTTGATCTGCTTGCATGCTCAGTAAGGTATCATGGGTTATTTATCACATATTGACAATATTGTAAAAAGGTTCATGGTTGCCTAGGTGATTTGCCAAGGGATTCAGACCAAACAGATATTGGCCTTGGATGCATTTATATATATAATTATTAAATCCAGTGTACACATGAATGTTAAATAGAATTTTCATTACCTGTCCTTATATTATATGAATTATGTATTTAGGTTTTCGCACAACTGCGAAGTGCGAAAACCTATTGTTCTCGTTGTGTTTCTTTGTCATTTTTTTTTTTTTTATTTTTCTTCTTCTGTCAAAAATTTGTCCCGAGCCTACAGTAACGTAGGATTAAGCTACGACCATGAAATTTTTAACACTTATTCACATTGTCCTGACTTAGATCCTTAGGAGCCATTTTTTCAGATTTGTCTCCCATTGTGCCGCTAGGTGGCGTTTATTATGTAATTGATTGTATTGAAAAATCTCCAAAATCCAAAGTCGGATTTAGATACGGTTTTTTTTATTCTGTTCCTTATTGGCACCCCAACAAAATATATAGGTCTAGAAGTTCAAAAAAGATATCATTTCCTGTTCAGGAGGGGACCAAAGTTCGAATCTTGGAAATAACGCGTTTTTTAAGAGAAAATATGGTAGGTCCCTTTAAACAGAAATATTGGCCGACTTTGATAAGATAGAAGAATTTTGTTTGTTTAAACAGATTCGCAAGACCTAGCCGCACAAAATATATAGTGTGGCAATTTCAGGAAATGCACCGTTTATCCGCTAGAGGCGTTCAAAGATCACTGAATACGGAAAAAATAAAAATTTCAAGTTTTTAAAATATTTCATTTTTCGTCATTTTTTCATGTTTTTTCGTTCTCCTGTATTTATTTCTTGTTCGATTTTCATGAAATTTTCACTGAATGTGCAGTATGATGTTCTTAATCAGCTTATACTTTAAAATAATAAAAGGTAGTAAAGGTCAAGGTCATATCAGCAATATCGATTTTTTCTTTGACCTCATATAGCTCAAAAACGGTAAATATTCTATCGAGACATAACGGGTATAAAATGTTATGCTTTAAGAGACCTTTCTAACGGTACCAAAATTTTAAAAGTCAGACATCAAATGAAAAAACTAATTATGAAAAAACTCAATTATAGGTACACACAGTGGTTTTCTGCATTTATCTCAGAGGTTAATCACATATCATTATAATTTTATTATCAGATTTATAGAATGTTTATTTACCTTTCTAACGATATGCAGTTTTTGAAGATCGGGTAAAAAATGGTCGAGTTATGTTAGATTTCTCATACGTAGCGAAAGCCCAATTTTTAAAATATTTCAGTCCAACGCTTATCTTACTTGTACTGGGGTGTGTATATTTCTCAGTGTATTATTGGCCATTTGACCACAGCGTAGCTGGGATGATGTAAACAACTCGCGGTCAAGTGACTTTCCTGCAGTCTAATGCTGGTCTACCTGTACTGGTGAACTGGGGGTGTGTATAGTTCTCAGTGTATTGGCCATACGTGTCTGTATACCACGGCCGGGATGATGTTAACCTTTATTGGTTATTTTACAAATGTAGGACACAGTTTATTTAGCTTTATAAAAAAGAGGTACAATTTCATATAAAAAAGTGAAAGGAATGATAGAAGAAGTAACAATAGCATTGTATGAAGCTTATCTAAGTGAGAAAACCGATGATGTTGCGGATGCAACTCTAGTTTTTATTTTAAAATAGTCACATTGATTATGGAGTGAATATGATTTGATATTTAAGTCATTAATTGGTACTTTAATTAACGTTGAATCCTTTCTCTACTTGTCCAGTATAAGTTGGAACTGGAAAATTACTCTATATTCTGTAGGTGTTGATTATACTTTTACAGATAACCATGGTAACTGATATAGCACTTTCAATTATCTGTTGAATTTGCATTTTAAGTACAAAGATCTCATTTAGATGTGACTGCAACATGCATACTGCATCACTGTACCAGTCAGTGTTGTCTGCTCATTTCCTGTTAAATGTCAGACTGGTTTTAATCGGTTCTGGAACTGAACAAAACACCTTGTACCATGACCTTCATTTATAATACAAGTGAAGGACTCATACCAGCCAAACTGAATTTAAATCTCACTTGTTGGGAGGTTTTCAGTTAGATTCCCAGCTGCTGTATAATTTATACCAAAGCCTTTTATAGATCAAATTGTTACAGCACATTAGCTAGGCACTTAGTACAAAAGTGTAGATCCATACTGGGTTGTTGAAGAATTACTGCTGTATTTCAGTTATGCAACACTGTAATTATCTGTCTAATGCAGGCAAAGTCCCAAGGTGACAATAATGTTGGTGGGTCTTCAAACGAAGCTCACAAGTTAAAGCAATAATGTTCATCAGCAGTAGGTAGTACATAGACAACAGATATTGTTGGTAGTGCTGCATCACCCATTATACATCTAAATTATTTTCAAGATTGATCTAGTTTGTGCTTTGTATAGGTCTTAGAAACAGAATAATTACCATGGCACCTGGTAGCATGGTGCCTTGTCAGCTGTTTATACTACATGTTGTTTTGTATTCTCTGTGGCTTAGTGGTTTTAGACACTGACTTACTATAACTTGACTCCTCTCAGCGGCTGGTTTGAGCCCTAGTTTTGTCATTTGGATCTTCATGTGAGGAAGCTGTCCTGCTGACTTGAGGTAGGTAGACTGGGGGTTTGTTCCAGGATGCCTTTGTACTCTATGTCTCTCTCCATCAATCATCAATCGCTATTTGACTAAAAATACTGTCATGGCAACCATAGACTCCTAAACAGCATCAACATTTTATTCAGACAATGTTCTGTTTCTATTTCATTCCTTTAAAAAAAATATATATATACATGTATATATATATAAATAATATGTTTTAATAGTATTTGATCTCCATTGCTCAATAAATACCTTTTCACACAGTCACCTTATCATTTATGCAGGAATACCGGTATGTAAAGTATCTCTGATCAGAAATGTGAAATATCTAATTGATATACTTCACTGGAAGAGTGAAATGAGGAAGTCTTTCAGCTTCTTGGCAGCTTGTTTCATGATCTAGCTGTCTGCAAGCTGTGTAGTAGTAGAAACAGGGTTTATGCATCATTTTACCATGAGGAAGCTTCCAATAACTTAACCCTTACCCTGCTGGAACTGTAGTGCTAATCTTTGCCAACAGTAAAGAGCCAGGCCAGCCGAGCATGGATGTGCAGGCTGGCCTGGCTCTTTACTGATGGCTGACCAACTACAAGTTTTCATCTTGTTATCCCTAAAATTGATAATGGACAGTTCCAAAAAAAGTCCATTTGAGAAATTCAGCAGGTTAAGGGTTAATTAATGTAATGTAAGTATTTCCAATCTTAGATTGAGTATAGTTTTGATTAAGTCATTAACATCCCAGGCGCAAAGTACTGGTCCAAACCAGGAGCTGTTGGGAGGGATTAGTATAAGTTGTAAGAAATTGTTCCCAATCGACGCAAAATAAATAAGATTAAACTGAAGGAGTTTTAAAGTAATGGATGTCATAGAACTGAAACACAGTACCTGTAACTTATTACATAAAATTGTACTGGACAGTGGTCAGAATATTTCCTTGCAAGTAGGGAGGCAAGGGTTTGATCTATGGCTTTTTGAAATTTCTGTCCTTGATAAGTTCTGTGTGGTGATATGCACACGGCTTAGAGTTCTACATGTTTTCTGGATAATGCACCTGTGTGGTTTCATGCCAGATTGCCTTGCATGATACCACCTAGTGTTTTATAGTCAGGTGACTATGTGTGATATCATTGCATCTGTAACGGTCTAATACCTTAACCTGTGTGGTTTCATGTTCTCCATGATTGGTCGTCCCATAGCTCATGTTCCCTAAAATTAATGCTGCAACTTGATCAGTATCATGCATTTAGTTATCTACTCATATGGCATACCCTCAATACCATTTTACAGTTAGCATTTAAACATCATCACCAACTACATTGTCAGCAAGTTTGTTGATACCTTGGCAAAGGTTTTATTCTGTCATAATTAACAATGGCATTTAATACTTTCTTCTACAATGTGTTATTGTCACCCAACTTGATATTGTCTTGTCTCTCGACTGATATTTGACTCCATGTGTTGATAAATGATATACTTTTCCGTGTCTGCCAGATTAGTTTCTCTCCCATTTTGATTAAGATGAAATGCTCCATTTAGAAAATATTAATGAATTCTGTAATGAATTTGAAGTGAATATAAGTAGCAAAATTATTTTGTGTACTTGATGTTTATTTGGTCTCAAGTATGCAGTTGGCATGAAGAAAGAATATCATCATGTGAACAACTTTTAGACAGACATTATGAAAGGGGATTAGATTACTGTGGAATAATTCATTTTTAGTTGGACATGAATATTAGTCGATTTTGGGGAGGTTATATCCATAAATATTAATCCCCATGAAATTTGTTTCTTATATAGACCTCACCTGAATATGTATTAACAAATAAAAGTACCCATGAAATTCCCTACATAATACATAATCAACAAAATTTAATGTCAATGAAAATGAATGATTTTACAGTAATTATGGATTTACAGAAGTAGGAGCTTTATAGGAGTCCTACCTGTCAAGTTCTGTCACATCATGTCGTACATGATGACAAGATTACTACTGTAATATTCACCTATATTGACAGTTTTAGTTAGTTTCTGAATTATATTGCTAAATCAAGTCTTGTACCACATGACTGACTCTTGTCGGCAGTAATAAACCAGATCAGCATGGGAATGACTTGCAGGCTGATCAGGTTATATATTGGTTGCTACTCATCAGTATTGTGTGATGTGATGGTTATAAACACTGTTATACAGTGTAGATCTATTACTACCTGCACCATTGTAAGGCAGTCGTCATATGGTTTATTTGATGGGGTCAAAATTCTTCAATCTATTTTTGTAACATAACACACTCAGACCTGGTGGTCCCTACAGATGAGAGATTTAAGTGTCAGTCCTGTAACCAGTAGGTTGTACATTTGCACATGCAAGATTGTTAAAAATAATAGTAATATATGCAGGCTGGTACCATGTGGTACCATGCCACTTGTCTATTTGGTGATTTAACATTGAGGCAACTTTATGTCATTCTAATGTCGACAAAGTCCACAAATCGCAGGACTGATATTGTTGGTATGCTCAACCTAGGTTAACAAATAGTTGACACATTTCAGTGTAATATGGATACTAAATACTTAATGGTGTCTGATAGAGGGTGACTTGTCTGTATTCTTAGTGGTGTCTGACAAAGGGTAGGTTTCCGTATGATCAGGATTATTGATGGTCAATCATGGTCAAAATTCTTAGTGGTGTCTGATAGAGGGTGGGTCTCTGTATGATTAGGATTATCGATGGTCAATCATGGTCAAAATTCTTAGTGGTGTCTGTAGAGGTGTCTCTGTATGATTAGGATTATCGATGGTCAATCATGGTCAAAATTCTTAGTGGTGTCTGATAGAGGGTGGGTCTCTGTATGATCAGGATTATCGATGGTCAATCATGGTAAAAATTCTTAGTGGTGTCTGATAGAGGGTGGGTCTCTGTATGATCAGGATTATCAATGGTCAATCATGGTCAAAATTCTTAGGGTGTCTGATAGAGGGTGGTCTCTGTATGATAGGATTATCGATGGTCAATCATGGTCAAAATTCTTAGTGGTGTAGGATTATCATGGTAATCATGGTAAAAATTCTTAGTGGTGTCTGATATAGGGTGGGTCTCTGTATGATTAGGATTATCAATGGTTGATCATGGTAAAAATTCTTAGTGGTGTATGATAGAGGGTGGGTCTCTGTATGATTAGGATTATCGATGGTCAATCATGGTCAAAATTCTTAGTGGTGTCTGATAGAGGGTGGGTCTCTGTATGATTAGGATTATCAATGGTTGATCATGGTCAAAACTCCGTGTGATGTCAGAATGAATCCATTCAGCCCTACCATAGTGAGGGCTGGAATTCAAATTTCTGAAACTGTTAGCCACTTGTATGATCTGTTCATCTTCGGTGTATGCCAGATCACTGCTTGGCAAGAGAACTTGTTTATTTTTAAATCAGAAAGAAAAATCTCAAGAGGATCTAGAGTTCATGCATGCCCACAAGGGGTGACCTAGATTGAATTTGTAACATCCGGCTTTGATTTATAAAGATTGCTGATTTAATGATGGTTGTGGATATTTTATATTGATTGGTATATCGCAATTAATTTTCCCAAATGTATATTCTCATTATTCATATGAAATTATTTCTTTTATGGTAATTGGGAAATTAGCTTTTAACAAATTATTCCATCATATTTACTGTGAATGGTTCCTTGGTTGGACCAGTACTTTGTGACCTGGAAAATCTTGACAAATTCTGAGCCTCAACCAGAGGTAATGCATGGTGCTGTTAGTCATACATCTTTCACTGATAGGATAAACATAATTATATATATCCATAAATAGAAAAATATATTTTTTTTGTACTTTTGAAATTGTATAGGTAGCTGATGGAAAAGCACCTTGTTATCAACTTCAGAGCCTCAAGTCATAGACTTGCAGGTTCTTTCTTCAAAATCTTATCACCTGTGTTGACAAGAAAGTATTGTAAAATATCGTCGGAGGTCCTAACTCGCCACCTTCCTTTTTTTTTATCATAGTCTCGCTAGATTTTATTACACGTGTAAGCGACTGTGAGATTTTTTTTTACTGTAAATAAACTGTGATGATTTTTGTAGGAAATTTTGATTCAACCTGATAAATATTGCAAATTTTATCTTGCACCACTCTTTTTATGTGTTTTTTTCTTAATACAAATTGATTTCCACGATTTACACTGAAATTTTTTAAATAAAAGTATCTCGGAAATTCCATCTGCTGTGTTCACACATTTATAAATGGAAGTCATGTGTACAATTCGCAACTGCTATGACGTCACCTAGGGGGCAGAGTTAGGACCACACAAAATGATGGCATAATATTTTACTCGTAATGTATTAATGCTATTTCTGAGTGAACAATTATTTATAAAAGAATTATATAGGGGGTTTCAATGTGAATTTGATAGAATTAATTGGTACGTGAACAGTTTTTATTCTATGTATTTTATTTATGTTGCATTTCCTAATTAAATCTTAGGGGGGCACAGTTTGGGCACTCGAGGATATTATAAAATGTTCATTAAAATTGCAAGTCCTGGTTCATTGAGGACATTTGACTTGTTAGGAGATTAAGAGGGGCAAAATAAATGGTTAAAATAAATACATTTGTAAAACAGCATAGATTCTCCCTGCTCAGTTTCATTTTGAATGGAATACAGTATACACTTTCCGTATTAAAGATTAAAGACAATTCTGAGAATTACACCAGGTAAGTATAAGTACATTCATCTCTATGTTCTGTCTTGTTGGCGAAATTTCTACATTTTTTACTGGGTCAGACCGGATATCTTATTCAGTTTTTTGTTTTTTTTCAAGAAAACACTTGAATTACCTCCCCTGTAATGGTCTGAGACTTGAAGTAAGTTTATGTTAAGAGATACAAACCAAGGGCACCAAAGAGTACATTCTGTAAAGTTTCCATCTGCATTATAAACCAAAGATTTCTAGAACTATACAATGATGAATGATTCAAAACGGATTTCTGTTTATCTTAGATTCATGATGAGTCTAGACAA
This sequence comes from Solen grandis, assembly GCA_021229015.1. Classification (NCBI taxonomy): domain Eukaryota; kingdom Metazoa; phylum Mollusca; class Bivalvia; order Adapedonta; family Solenidae; genus Solen; species Solen grandis. The sequence goes on along the minus strand of CM037790.1, from coordinate 3,899,303 downwards.
ATAATGCATCGGTAACCATGACAATTGCTGGAAAAAAAGAATCTCTGTATGCATGCATATAAATGCACACAAAAAAAATGCATGAGCAAACTGCAGGATTGAGAATTTACTTCTTTTGTCAATGTATATATCAAGATTTGGCTAGACACATGTAGGGTTATTGGATACATTGAAGAGAGTTCAGCTTGAATACTTTGTTCAACGAGCATAAAATTCCTATCTAGAACTGCTGCCATTTAGATTAGAATTCACAGGGAGTCTTATCTTCCTGATTTGTGCAAGCCTTGGATCCCTAATCATAAGATGATATCCCTAAACCTTTGAAATGGATTAGCCCATCTTTGAATAAGGCTTATTTCATTTACTGATAAAGGTGGTAAACTTTCAACCCCTGTTTATTTATTTGCATTATTTATTTGCTTTGTGATTTTCTGTGAGAAGCTATGATGTTTTCTGTATATTTAATTAAATTGATGCTGAGTCTGGTTAGGATTGATTTCTGTACTGATTAAGAAATAAAAATATGTGCTGGTAATTTAGGGGGACATGGACTGGCTTGAAGACATTATTAGCAGCTGAAGCAAAGTGACCTTTGATAAGTAAATGTGGGAATAACACAGGTCTTCCTCTCCTACTTCTTTTTTAAATGGAAAAGTTGTCAGTTACACACAGAAGCTCGTACTTGCAACAGGAATAGGATTTAAGGTAATATTAACTTTGATCAAACAACAAGCTATGTAAACAGAAGTAAACCTTTTAGAGGGACACATATTTTATATATCCTTACTGTATACAATCATGTCTATTTGAAAAAAAAACTTAAGTTAAAAAAAAAAAAAAACTAAACCTCACAGACCACCATGTATGGGAAAATATTTCCTGCTTTATTGTTACATCAGTAATAAAACAAAGCAATGAGGTTCAGCTTCAGCCAAAAAAAAAGTTAAAAGTTTCAGCTAAAACCTCACAAATGGAGATTTCCTCAAATCATAATTTATTATTATGATGTTTTCACAGAAAATGGTCTTCAGTTTCATCAAAATTGTTTAGATACACAATTGGAGGAAAATTCAGTTTGAAATGTTTTGTAAAGTATCAGAGTCACTAGTTAGGGTTGGACATTATGAGGATTGTGCACCGTGAAACCTGAAACATTGTAGATCAGATTCTGCATGTGATATGACACTGTTCACCTCTGCAGCTGCTCTGTATGTTTCCTGCAGTGCTGTATGGAGAATTCATCAGCCAACACCCAGGGGTTCGCCATGACAACACAAGGGGATTGCAGAGAATTTATGTGTACAGTTCAAGGGCTGACAGCAAAACTATTCTAAATGTATAGAGAAATAGGAGGAGATGGAACAGTTTTGCAGTCAACCCTCGATTCACATAATGAACTGGCGCAGTATTGGCATTGGTGGTCTAGTGGTTAGGTGTCCATTTCAGAGGGGTAGGTCATGGGTTTGGTCCCTTGCTATATCAATGAGTCTTAGTCAGATGGTAGTCAGGTACTTTTCTGGTCCTTAGTTGGAGGAAGGTGTAATTTGTTCTGGTCTGATATTCATAGAAAAGAAGTTTATATGTTTATGATACAGGGAGTTAGTTCCTCATGGAAATGAAGTTAGTTTGGGAGTAGAAGCCTGTCACTATTAGATTCAGGTGTATAACTCTTGCTTTGTTTTCAGCATAGAAAGTTAGTTTCAGAGTTGGTTGTATTTATGTAATGGAACCTGATGTTGGGTATATTTAATACCACATTGCGTCTGATGAACAATGTATGTTTCATGTAGGTGTCTTCAGATGACTGAAATACTATCAGTAATGGGCTTGAAACCAGCCAACCTAAACAAACAAGTATGTTTTGAATCTTTCACCCAAAACATGTCTTCAGCATCCAGCAATAGTTCACAATTTGCTTGTCATTTCTGTACAATTATGAGTTAACATCTAGACTGGGCTGGGTAGATTTTGGCTAGTCATGGCTCCCACTGAGGCAGTGATCCAGATAAGTAATGATTATGGACTTTGTGAATGGTTGACATAATCTGGCGATATAACTATGTCACGAAAGATTTAGTTGCTTTGTTATAGTTAATATGATGGATGTGCTAGAAATAATCAGAATAGAAAAGGTTTAAGAGATATAATATATCATACCATGGTTGAAATGAGTTGATTAACCCTTACCTTAGAGCATATTAGCTGGATTTGATGCATTGGCTAACAGAGGCATGTTTAAGCCGTCTGATCAGGGTCTTCACTGTTTGCTCATACAACATTGTAGCTCAGATTTAACACAGTCTGCACAGCAAAGAAAAATTGCTTCACATAACATTTAAATTTCTGCTAATTAATATTCATCAAGTCAAAATTTTTTTACATGAATCTTCATGAAGTAAAGGATGAAAGCTAATTAAAGGCCAGGCAGTGTATGAAGAAGGAATTGGTTATGATGATGATGAAGGCAAGAGGGGTCTGGATGGGTCTACATTTATTGTTGGTTCAAAGGTCATTTGAGTTTTAGGACTGAATCCCTAAAAATGCTGTTGGAGATAGTGTTAATAGTTGTTACAGGAAGAATGAATATCTTGTATCAATATAATGTTGTTTTGAAAGTTAAGGAACATAATTTGAATGATTATAATATAATTATAGTGTGATAGATCATTCAATCTTATGAATTGTAAAGTGTTTTTCATTTACATTTTAATAAATGAATATGAAATTAAGTTCAAACAGACCTTGATGAAAGAGTAATTTGATATTTCTCTAGGAAAATTAATTTAAAAATCTGTTGACGTTATTAAAATATACATTCAGAAAATGTCTGACTAGTATATAAAACAGATGTGGGCAGTTTATCCATCCCTTCTGGGACAAGGAAGAAGTTGTATAATTTTAGAGTCTGAATCACATTCAAGAATACCTTTATCTGTGCTATAAGACAGCCAAAGAGTTGTTGCTTGGATAGTCTTTGTAATGTGCTACTGCTGCTGTATATATGGGAAATAAATAATGTAAGAAAATACTCGGAGTTTGCTTTATAAGCACAATTTCTGGTCCTTTGTGTATCACGTTTCCCAGGCAGACCTGCCGTCAAGAGATTTGGTTTTTGTATTGATTTCTAGGTATGAATTCTCTCTCAAGGTCATTGTTTGTTGTACGTGTTTGTTGGATTATTTTAAACCTGGTGCTATTCTTATTTAAGCAGGGAGTCAGAGGTTATCACATAGGATTTGAAACAGAACACTTGCCTTTGATTGCAACTATTTCATGAGCTCAACCTTAATCATGTTGGTCTGGCATTTCAGTTAAATAAGAGCATGTAGAAACTCATATCATAATGAAAACTTATGTAGTAAGGAATAGGTCATCCATTGAAAGCCAGAAGGGGCTATCAGCCTTCTTTTTACATATGCTGATAGCCCCTTCTGGCTTTCAATGGATGAGGTTATTTATTGTTTCTTTCTGATTTCATAGATATTTAATAGATATTTGTTTGATGTGAATTGTAAGTACGCATGTACATGTATAACATCGGTATTGTGGTGCTTAAGTCCAGGAGCAGCTGACTTCCCTTAGGGCCCAAGGGTTGTGGTTTTAAGCCCTTTAAGACTGTCCCCTGGTAAGTGGTTAGCGTGTCCACTTTGGGGGGTGCCTGAGGCTGTGGGTTCGATTCTGACCGCAGCACACTAGTCATTGAAAATGGCACTGGAAGCTCCCTGCATGCCCTCAGTATCTAGGTACAAAGTATTAACCCAAGAATCATTGAGAAGGATTAGTATATGTTGTAAGCATTTGTTTTTCAATCTATGTTCCTAAGTAGAAATACATTAAAACATGGGACTAAACCTTAACTTGCAGGCTGTCCTAGTCTTCTACATAGGTTACTCATAGTGTTAAAGAGCTAAAGACTGAATTGCATTGAAATGGAAAACTGGTTAAGAACCGGTTTTTATGTTTTCTACAAACACACATTGTATAGATCTGCCCACATAGGCTGATGCTGGCGAGATGAATATTTTATCTGAAATGTGATATAACTGGAGGCACACTTAGCTTGAAGCAGTTTAAATATTTTATTACTGATTTAGTTTAATGCTCAGATACCTGATATATTGAAGAAAGATAAGATAAATTTCATGATACAAAGATTCCTCCCGTAAAAACAGAAGTACATGAATTACATTGTCCATAATTAAACATGTGTGGTAAAGATAGGAAATTGTTAAGTGTTGATGCTATAATACGAACTGACTCAAAGAAGTACAAATATTTTCAAGTAAGGGGAAATAACCTTTGATATAATGTCTGTCAGTTTATTATGTATTATTTCCCTTGTTACTTATTTTGCTGCATATTTGTATGACTTGTCTCCCTTTGTCAAGACTACAGTAATGAAGTGTTTTTCATCATCTTTAATAAATGTACTGTTTCTTTATTTTCAGGTAAGTGAATGCTGAATGTAGCCATGGGTGAGGGCTGAACTTGCTGAAGGAAAGGGTTGAGTAAAACATACTGTGCATTCTTGCAATTGTATCATTAGGGAAATTCATTTATCAACTCATAAATATTGGAATGTTTTAATTGCCTCTTGCATATTTTCAATACACTAGAAAACAGAAAACACACAAAATAAATGATTTTCATTTAATGAAATGAAACCTCACACCAATCCCCCTATTATCCATCTCTCTCTTTATATTATGTTTATTTATCTTTATCAGTATTTATTCTTCTTTCTTGCATTAATAACATTTTAATGTTCTAGATCTAGATATTGCAGTATTGAGTACTAATACCATTCTTCTGTTACAAATTAAGAAATTGAGGACTGTTTCCACGGAAACTAAAAACCCTGAAGACCTTAACTGTATGTTGTTCATAAGACAGAGTGTGTTTAATGGAGCACTCATCAACCCTTTCCCTTATATAGACTCATTTTGACCCTTTCCCTCATATAGACTCATTTTGACGCACTCAATAGGTACCACATAAAGCCTGATTTGCAGAAAACCACAGTTAAACCTTACTAAATTTAATTACAAAATCCTCAATTCCAGACCACTGAGGAGCAGCGAACAGCATAAAACCTGATCAACCTGCGAGTTACTCGCAGGCTGATCTGGTTCTATGTTGTTTCCATAGGTCTTTTCATGGTTTCCTCTATGAGGGAAAGGGTTAACATAAGATACAATTAAATTACTGACTTTACTGTTAATGTCAGATTAGATTTATAAGTTATTCTCATAGTTTAAGAGTGTTTTTTAATCTCAGACAGTAAGTGAACAGTATAAAACCTGATGAAACTGAGATATGTGTCAAATGATCAGGATGAAGACTTATAATTCTCATGGATCAAAGGTGTTCAGACAGGTGTGTTTAGGTGTGATTGCTGTTTTGGTGTCAGGAGATTTGAATTTGAGTCTCTCTCTCTCTCTCTCTCTCGATAGGTAGTTATCCTTCATTTGAAACATAGGTGGTTTTATTGCAGGAAATGTAGTTTGTGTCCAAATTCAGTGTAGATCCATCACTGTATGCTACATTATAGTGTGAATTCCAATGAGACACAGGTCATTGAAACATCACCCAATGCTTGTAAGAAAATTTAGATCATTATCAACTGGTAACAGTATACGTCATTATGACATGGTTTCTTGGTTTGCACTCCATTTTGCATAATTTATCTGCACTTTATCAGATTTGGTGAAAACTTCTTTTCTGTCGTTGTTATCTCCCTTTCCTGAGTTTGCTAGATAACGCTCGGTATTGATTGAAGAAAGGAAAATGAAAAACAAATTTTTACGTCTTGCTAAAGATTAAAAACCCCATAATCAGGGTGGTACAAACAGGGACTAATATTGTATTGTGATTATTTCAGCGTGAGTCCCTGCACGCTCTCCTTTCTTCAAGTGACAAGATTTATATTGTAAACCATAGGAGGTTAGATAGAGAGCTGGTGAAATGAAGAGAGATTGTACATCACACTGTGATGTGTAATAGCTGTCTGAAATATCACGCTTCTTTTGTAACAGTGATAAAATCAGCATAACATGTTATCATGGAAGTGCAGTGGTTATTTGTATGTATGCCTTGTTGGATAGAATGTTGCTGGCTGTTTTTAGCTTGTCTGTTTTTCAAAGAAAAATGTTGAGGTATTGTCATCATTCTGTGTGGTCATTGTTGGCGTCCTCCAGAAAAACTTTAACCTTCGCCATAACTCTATACTATTAAATCGTCTTATCAAGGGCCATAACTCTTTGGTCCATTTTGACCTTATTTATTGCCCCTCTTTAAAAAAAAAACAACAAACAGAATAACATTGGCATCTGCATGCAGTGCTCTTGTTTTTAAATGTTATGTGTAGATCAGACTCCATGAACAAAATGGCTTACAAGCAAGAGATCGATTATAAAGGTTTTGTATGCATGTGCTATAGCATTTTTTTTTAATGGGTGTCATGATAATACATGTAGAATATAATAATATAGGGAATGGCTGGAAGGAGAGAAAGAGAGAAAAGAGGTGACAGAAGGTTTCTAAAAAGTTCCTTAATTACTCTAATCATAATACAATAAACCTTTTTTTGAACAAATATGGACTTATTGTAATATACATATTGTTTTACAAATCATGTCAGCTCACCGAAATACATTTTTTAATTTAGAATGCCTTAATTTTTTAAAAATTTATTTTTTTACTCCGGATTTTATTTTTCAGGTAGTAGTGTTTTCTATCATTGATTGAAAACATTCTTTTCCTTGATCAAAAGACCAGATTGTAAATGTTTACCTGTATCTGTTGTGATATTATATTGTTGATATGAGCTAAAGGTTACCTGAGTATGAAAAAAATCCTCAAGAAGTCAGGAAAAAGAATCATACTTGGAAACAACCAAAAGAAAAATGTCTGATAGAAAATTGTGATACTCAACTTAGCAGCATGCCTAAGCATACAGTGAAGCTACAGCTTTTTTTATGAAGATTCTTGATTATTGCTTGTTGATGACACAAACAGACCTGATAAGAGTAAAGAATACGAGAGATTTTGATTATGTGATAATTAAACCTGATGAAGTGTCTATATTGTGCTGACATGCATACCTGAAGCTGTGAGATTCACACTGACATAATTCTAGTTTCTTGTATTTCTCTCACTTTGCGGGGATGCATAGTCTTGGGCATGGCTGGAACATGTGTTAATTCTAAAGGTAATTATTTTCTGGGCTCGGAGGTTGAAATTGAATCTTGTTTAGATGCAGTTTTTGTGTTTGATCTCAGGCAATGCCAGTACAGGTGCAAGGGTACCTGCAGTGCTTAGAGGACTCGTTTGCTGCAGACGTCTTGCCTTCTTCCTCAGTTCAGCAGATGCTTATTTCATTTATTTGATATCATTTTTATGCCCTCGCTTCGATATATTGGGGCATATTGTTTTTGGTCCGTATGTTTGTTTGTCTGTCTGTCCTTTTGTCGCAAAACTTTAACCTTGACCATAACGTGAAAGTCCCATCACCTACAGCCCCCAAACTTCACAGTTGCATACACTGATGAGCTCTACCCACCAGGTGACCTTGACCCCCCAAGGTCTTAAAGCTCCTGTTGGGGCATGGTGTTCATTAAAAAGAAGCTTTTTTTTTTTTAGGTAACAAGTCGAGAAACATTTTTTGTTTTTTATAATTGCAAGATAAATATACTGGTACAAAAAAATGCTGTCACTAAAGGAACATATTAAAATGAATTACATTAGATGTGTGAGCATTTTTTTAAAGTTATTTATTTGTTTCTGTAATAGCATCAGTTTTAAACTTTGGAAAAGAGTGAGATCGATTGTGCCTAATTATTTCATTAGAAGTTGTTAGTTGGAAATAAGAAATTGTATTTAATTTCACTCATAAAAGTAACCATCCTCAACAATGATACACCTTTTTTAGTCATCAAAAATGTTACTGGTAAATTGTCCTTGCTTGATGCAGAAAAGGGTAGTTCTGAAACTGGTTTGTCTCCAGGTGTTTGAATAATGTGAACTGGTCATCAGCCTACTTGTTTATCGCGCATTCATAACCCAAATCAGGCAGCACAATTTCTGTTCCATCTAGATTATGTTCTAAAATGACCGATTCCAATGGGATGTTTAACTTTACCAAAATGCAGAAAGATTGCCTCGACACATGGCAGATACAGGTAACTCACTATGAAAGGCTGCAGGATTTTGGTAACTGATGGACGGGCTGCCTTCAAATAGTTTTTAGTTCCAGCATCTGTAAGTTAGTCAGTTTTGTATAGATCTGTTTTTTTAGCTCATTTAATATTAATTGGAAGGAGCAAAAATCATAAAGTTTTACATTTTGGACCACACAGATATAGCATTTAATGCACCTTCAAAATGTGTTTTCATGCGCATGAAATGATTTTGGATTTCATTTTGTATAAATTTATGGACCACAAATTTTGCCTTAAGTTTTATTGCCATCATTGAAATACACAATACTCAGTTGCCCTGTCCCCATAAAATTTGTTTGGTCTTGAGTAATATTTCATAACATACATTATGTAGGAAATGAATCTGGTACAGAAAATAAACAATTAAGTATACAATTAGACCTCCCAACAAATCGTAGGAGATTACATTGGAGTAATGTGGTACTATACAAATATATAATTGGCATTCTAAAGCTGCAGGAATCACGGTTGATTTAACGGATCTACAGCGGGGTTAGGTAACCAACCACAACAAGGAACAACCCACAATGCACTATAATAGCGTTTCTAGGTGACAGTATGTAAACTGATTATTTTGTGGTTTGGCAGGTTTTATTAAAACTTAATTTTCCCTTACTGTACTGAAGTATCGTAAAGTTAGTAAACCAGTTGTTTTTTTTAGGGTAAACAAGTTTTTTTTAGCTAAGTTGAGATAGAAGCAGGTCCTGATGGTGCTTTGCAGTTGTAGGTTTAGGATCCCTATTATGGATTATTATTCTGAAGAACTTACTTCTTTTGAGGTCACCTGAGCATAAATGCTCAGGATTATCTATATAGGATTTGTTGAATGTCCTTAGTTTGTCCATCATATGTCCATTATCCACAATTAGATTGCTTACACTATAACATCTTCATTTCTAAAGCCATTGTCTTTAAACAGTGTGCCAATGTTTATAGTCAGTATCTCCTGACCATGTTTGAATATGGTTGATATTGGCCAATTAGGTCAGGAGAAATGTCCCTTTTAATATTTACATTCTAGCATCTTCATTTTGCAAGGAATCATCTTCAAACTTCATGACAATGTTAATAGCCATAGTCTCTCTACCGTCCTCCTGTGGACAAGTGGTTAGAGTATCTGCCTTGGGAGTGAGAGGTTGAGGGTTCGATTCCTGGTTTAGACTTACTAAAGTCATACAGAATGGTACTGGTATAGCTCCCTTGCTCAGTGCTCAGCATATAAGGGTTGTTACAGGACTGGTTGGCCCGATGTAAGGATAATGTGACTGGGTGTGGTATCATGACTACGGCGTGATACTGTAATGTGGCAGCACTATATCTATCTCAGAAAACATTGTCTATAATTGACTGAAATACTATCGGTGGAATGTTAAATCTAATATATGACAATAATAACCTCTCTGCCAGGTTCAGTATGGTTGTTATTGGCCCATTAGGTCAGGAGTTATGGCCCTTTTACATATATTTTAATGAGGGGAAAGTTGCCATTTTCTTTCAGAGGTGCTTTCCTGTATACAAGCTCATCCAAGGGTTAAGAACATTTATAACCTGAATGTAAAGCATGGTCTTTTACATTTTTACAGTTGTGTACAGCTATTAGCCATTAGCTGACTGTTTCTAATGCTCCTAAAGATGACAGCATCTCTGAAACAATTAACCTGGAATTATTGCATTTTTTTCAATTTAAACCTCAAGACCAATTAAAAATCATAAACACAAACTTTCATTTCAATTATTTTCCTTCTTTTTTTTGTAATTATGCATCTGTTTCAGATATAAAAAAAGATAGTGAAGAGTTTCAGTTTTGTACTTATGATCTAGTGTATACACAAGTTGAGTAAGTGCTCAGATCTAGTTTGTGCATAATATAAAAACTACAGCTACATGTACATGATGAAGCTCCAGTTCCCAGAACGGATATTAGCTTACTTCTTACTTGACCATTTAGAGGATGACATTTCAAAATCTGTGTGCCATTTTGAAGTGAGAGTCTGGTTGATTTGAACGGACCAATGAACAACTTGTTATGATGGGAGAGTATTATGTATACAGAGATATCATCAGTCTTTCATATCCACTGAAGCAGAAGATTTTCTATCTCCCCTACTTATATGGCAGTATGGTGCATTACCATATAGATTTCTGGGTCATTATTATTTCTCAGTCGAGAGCAAAAAGGTTATGAAGTTTTATGTAAAGTGGATTGAAAATTGTGCTCTTGAAAGAGTGAAATCTGTGCAAATAGTGTTTGAACATTTGCCTATTTTTTTTAAATGGTAGATGTTTTTTATATCATTTGCAAACGATTATAGAAAGAAGGTTTGTGGATTGTTTATCAAGTGTGTGCCAAGGCTGGAAGTTTCAGATAAAAGGCTTGATTGATCTTAATAAAGGTACAGTGCTATGAACCCCTTCTTTCTTGTCCCCAAGTTCTATTGCCTTACTGCCATCAACATTTTTAATATGTCCCTTCTATCTATTTCTGCAAATATTTCTACTACTTCTACTTCTTTGACCTCTGATTTTACTTCTACAGGTACCTCATTGCATGAAAACATTTAGTATTTTAACCACCACTGTTTAAGTGCTGCCATAGCTTCATCCACTACAGTTAAAACCTATGCAACATTTTCTGTCATCATAACTTCTACCACCACTTTAAACAAGCTTATTCACATTCAGTGACCAATTCACTAAAATTCAGTGACACAATTTGCTAAACTTCAGTGATACCATTCACTAACATTTCAGTGACACAAACCGCTATACATTCAGTGACACCAGTATTCAGTGACAGCATTGTCACATGGAGTGGATCATGCCTACTTTGACTATCACTGGTTCCTCACAGTCAACTATGTAAGCTTTATACAATAGTTCTTGTACACTTGTCTATAATAGTGATGATATTGCCAGTCTTTAAAGTTTTGTGTAGGTGGGTGTAATTTCAATAACATCACAAAATTGCACAGAAAATCTATATAGACAACTTATGTCATTGGAGAATATACAAATGTCAGTGGGGGAAGGCCCAAGGGAGAATCAGAGAAAACATCAGTTGGAGCTACTCTGAGTTTTTGCTACAAAATTGTTATCAGCGGAAATTGTGATGACGCTGATAGAGGTTTCTCGACTCTCGTCATTGGCTGTGTGCCTATCTGTTTGTTTGATGCACTGAGGTAGCTTGACTGATAAGCCCAGTCTGCATCAACAGAACTGTTCCCTTCTTCTGAAAAACAGCAACCAATCCAAAACACTCTCACCTGGTGTACAGGTGATTAAGGGGCACATTTAAGGTGTTTCCAGGTAGTGGTTTTTCATGACACCTTGATTAGCATACATGTGACATAGATTATTTATGGAACGTCATGTAAAATTAAAGGACCATTTTGCATGTTACTTATGTAAATGCCTACCTGCCCTAATGCTCGCAACTGTTATGGCTTTGGTTCCCTGCTTACATTCTATACGCTACAATAAAACAGGGATGGTTCCCTGCTTACATTCTATACGCTACAATAATACAGGGATGGTTCCCTGCTTACATTCTATATGCTACAATAAAACAGGGATGCAAATGGTAACGTTAAGGACTTTTAATGGTAACTGAATGCAGGGCTGGATGGCACTGAGGAGGATGAAGGTGTCAAGGTACATGTACCAAACTGTTGGGTCATGCTTCAAGGCAGTGGCTGTTGATCTGAAGGTTCAAGTTTGATCCCTGATGAGGCCAATGATTTTTCAAAGCTCAGAGTACTGATACAGCCCTGGAACTGTGGAGAGATATTGGTTTAACCTGTAAAACAAACTGGGTTAGTTTTAGATTAAGGACTGGCCATTTTTGTTTCAAGAATGTTTTTCAGAATTGGGGTACAGCATGATAGCAGTACCAGTCACGGGTACTAATTTTAAGGGAACATAGAATGTGCAAAACTTTTTACTTTTTTATTCAGTAAGTTTCATTGCATGTTGTCTTAGGAAAGTTTTAAATGTTCTTGAAAAATGTGATAATAGATAACAAATATGAAATGTCTATATTACCTTTCATATTTTTAATGTATTACGTGATCTTAAATGATAAAAAATTGAAAATTTATCAGGCATATTTAAGTGGATAAGTGTGTTTTAATGTGTTAAAAAAAAATGTCATCATAGCTTCAGTTTTTATGTACTGATAATTTTCTTTCAACTGATGTCTCGGAGGATAATGTTCTAAGTACTGTCTATATCATAAGAAACAATTGCATGGTTGTGGACTATTAAAATGATGGAAGTCATGCTTGGAAGGTAATAGGTAACTTTAGACTGTCCTTCACACCATGTTTATTTTTTTCTTTACACTTGAGCAAACAATATAGAATTTATAAACTATGTTACATTTGGCCCCATTTCCCCACCCTCTGCCCCCACCCCTCCCAAAATGAGGCAGGGCCCCTTACCTGGTGCCACCTCACTGTGCCCCTTTAATTAAGACCCCCTGTGCTGGGCCTCCCCCTCAGGTGTGCTCTCTGTTCTGCCACCACCGACACCAACTCAGCCTCAGTACCCAGGTAACATAACTGTAACAAGCAACCGCTCTGCAATGGAACAAAAAGGGATTATTTCGAATAAGGACACAAACCACAAGCTTTTTTGTCCTTGGATAATAGACCTCTAGCATGGCAGGTTGGTGGATCACTTGGTTTTGGTTTCACTTGTTTTTTATAGTCTGAAATTTAAGACTTAGTACCTTGCATGCATAATTGCACAGATAAAATTTTTGCAGTTTGTTTTGTTTCCATAGATAGGTTTGTATTCTGATTAAATATTGATAATTTCTGGTTTCAATTACGGTATACACATATTATGGTCTCTTGGTATTGCTTTCCTAAATGTGTGATACAATATTCTGGCTCGCTGTGTAAAATTACAAATGGCCTTGTGATGTCTAATACTATTTTATATGTTCAAGATGCAAAATGCACACGCATGCAATAGATGCATTATTTTATATTATTAGCCATAAACATTCATCCTGAAATAAACATAATTGAAATTAGCGTAGTTGAAATAAACATGGCATAGGAATAGCAGACATTTGCACTTCTGACAAAAAAAAAAAAAAAAAAAATACAGGCCTGTTCATCTGCATTTGTAACAGATGCACAAAAAACATCTATATTCTAGATCTGTCTGCACAGATAACACTATGAGTCTGCAATATGCGCAGCTATGTACTCTAGTTAATGGTTTACTGTGCATACTTGGTGTCTATTGATGCCTCTCATGGATATGGGTTCAAGTCTTGCTGTGGGCTAGTTTAAGTTTTTTATTTAATATACCTAGTGGGATAAAAAAACATTTGTATTGTGGTTGAAATTTTGTATGCAAGGTTAAGCTTATTCTTTCAGTCGGGAATTTTAGTCTATTAAAGCTTAGGAAAATAGTGACTTGGATATGTTTTACCAGTTTATGAAGTTTTAATTTATTATTTGACTTATATTTGATGACAAGAAACTGTTCATGTAAAATTTCCAGTTTCATTACTGCCTAGATATTTTCATGTAATCATGCTTATTAATTTGTCAGAAATTCCGCTTGTCGCCCGTATCAAAATAAGATAAGATTTAGGGGCCATTATATGATATGTATGTACTTAAACTGTTAATTAAGTGCTCAATGAGGAATTTAAGCAACTTTAAATGAAGGTTTTCAGTGTTTTCACTTGACATGATTCATAATATATTTGCTAAATTTAAAGAATAAAATGTCTGCAGTTCAGGAGTCACAAATTGTTTTACAAAGCAGAAAGGAAAGCAGCTACAGGTGACTTTGATGGACCGTCAGTGTCAAGAAAGGTCATGACATCTGCTGATACAATATGCGAGGATAATTATGGGGTAGGGAGCCATTTACTGGGTTTTTCTAGGTCGTGAAACTGCATGTCACGCAAGGTGATAAGGACAAGTCAGGCAATGGATTTTGATTACTGCTTGTCATGAAATAACAAAATGGAAAATAACAACATCTGGCAGGGTTCGTTCTAGTTTGAACTTTGCAGTTAATTTTCCAAAATGAATCAAACTCACGGAAGGATGTGCTTGTGGGCCTGTTATCGCTGACATTTAGTGTATAAAAGATACTTTGTTTCTCATGGAAAAGATTAACAACAGATTCAAGATTTTTTAATTGATTAATACAGTAGGCCAGATAGAGTCACAATAGGCTTTACTGTTATTTACATCTTCCCATTTGCATGGTTTAAATGCATTTGGAAGATCCTGATCGAGCAGGAAGTACAAAGGTCAGAGAAAGGCTTGATGTTTCAATTCTTGCATCATTGTTGCCAGGTGACAGCATGCTCATTCAGAGCTGTTCTAGTTATCTGTGTACTGTAAGGGCATTGTTTGCACAATATCTTTAACTTCTACCACCATCATCATCAGCATCAGTATTATCAGTATCAACAGCAACAACAGCATCTTCAACAATGTCTAAATTGTCATCATCAATTTGTAAGTGTCTACAGCTTTTTTATACCTCGTGTGTAGAGGCTATAACACTTGAACTACCATTCTCATATTATCCCTTTCCCTCATAGAGGACACCATGAAAAGACCTATGCGAACAGCATAAAACCAGATCAGCCTGCGAGTAACTCGCAGGCTGATCAGGTTTTATGCTGTTCGCTGCTCCTCAGTGGTCTGGAAATGAGTATTTTGTAATTAAATTTGGTAAGGTTTAACTGGTTTTCTGCAGATCAGGCTTTATGTGATACCTATTGAGGGCGTCAAAATGAGTATATATGAGGGAAAGGGTTATACATGTACAGTCTTGTCTATATAGGACATAAGCTGACCTCTCACAAGAGGTTTAATTCATCCCTTGTAGACGAAAGTCTAGAGGAAATTCTGTTAAATCATCATTACAAGATCAAATGACTGTTTATATTATCATAATTGCTTCAAATTAAATCCTGTGATAATGATCCATCAACTTCTGTACAATAAATACCTATTAATTACATACACATGAAATGGCTTAATTGAATAAAATCTATCATTTTATTTCTTTAATTAATCTTAATTGAATGTCACAATTGGCCTTGTACTATGATATGTGTATATTTTTCTCTGGTAGGATGGAAATATAATCTGGTTAAATTATAACTTGTCATCTTTCACCATGGGTTGACACTGTGTCGGGAACAGTTGGGTTGAACCTGGCAATTAAGGGGTCAGATTTAGATTTGATGAAAAGTATGACAACTATATTTGTGTGTGCAGTTTTTCTTTCTTTCTTTTTTTACAGCTGTATCATTAGTATGAAAAGTGAAATGAAATACATAGAGATACAATATTATGAAAAAATTCAGTTGATATGAATCCATATGGAAAGGATTCATTATTAATATCTAGTGAAAATCTGCTGTATAGTGATAGCAACCTTTATGTATGATAAGTGTCATTAGTTATCAGTTATTTCTAATAAGTATGATATAAATCATTTAACCCTTTTTCTCATATAGACTCATTTTGACACACTCAATAGGTACCACATAAAGCCTGATCTGCAGAAAACCACAGTTAAACCTTACCAAATTTAATTACAAAATCCTCATTTCCAGACCACTGAGGAGCAGCGAACAGCATAAAACCTGATCAGCCTGCGAGTTACTCGCAGGCTGATCTGGTTTTATGCTGTTTGCATAGGTCTTTATCATGGTGTCCTCTATGAGGGAAAGGGTTAAAACATCCACTCTTATTATATATATTTTTGGCTCACATTAATTTTGAAGACATCATCATCATCATCATCACCATCATCATCATCATCATCATTATCTCTAGCAAAACAACTGAATCTTACATTTACTTTTGAAGAATAATGAAATGTCTAACATACTGTATCCCAATTCCTCTGCAAATAAAAAAAGAGTAGACATTCAAATTCAGTATGGTAGGTTACGAGTCACAAAGTCTGAAAAAGTCCTTTTTGCAAAAGACAAACTTTTCTTCAAAGAAAATGGCCCAGAAGAATTTTGATAGTTGTCATCTCATCAAACGTTAAACCACAGATTATGGTATTCATATAAATCTTCAACATCAGAGAAATGTTGAGAAGATAGATTTATTGGGAAAAAAGAGTCATTGAACAGTCAATAAATTACCGTAGATAAATTAGTGCTAGAAATATTTCTTCCATGTTAAACTTACCTGGACTTTGACATTTAAAATCACTCTCTGACCCCATCAATCAAGTTTAGTTCAGGAGTCTTTTTAAATTGTGTGAAATGATTAAAACAGACATGGGTTGGTATCAGAGAGAGAGCTGTCCAATTATATCAAGGCAATAACTGTAAACCAGGTTTCATAAAGATATGTATACGGACAAGACAGTACTGGAAGACCTAAAATTGCCTGGTAATTTAATCGTACTTGTATAGCGTATCATATAAATTGCATGACATGATTTGTTTAACATTGTGTTCAGCTCAAGGGCAGTAGGTTTATCTTGTGTTCTCAGCATTTTGGATATAGATTTTTTTTTTCATGTTTTAGAATCTTTGGATAATTCATGTCTGAAGGTTGATTTTCATATTTCTTTGTCTGATTTTTTTTTAAGATTGATATTTTTTTTTAATGTTTTTGATTGATTTTAATGAGTTAGATTTTTTCCCTATCAAGAATGGTCCAAGTAGAAAATGTTTATGAATATAATGGACACCATTTATTTGTATGCGAGAAAGATAAAAATGGAGAGAGAAATAAGAAGAGAGAGAAAGAGATAGAGTGTGCGAGAGAGGTGGACTTTGGGAAGAATAAGAGACAGAGAGTAAAGGAGGAAAGAGAGACATCCGTAGATAACAAGAATGAGTTTCAGATGGTTATTGAAGGTGAAAAAACCGTTGTTGTTGTTGTTGTTTGTTTTTGTCACAAAGTATGATAGAGTTAAGACAAAAGACTATCAGTAGAATGTGTGCCAATTATTAGAGACAGGTGCCTGGCCTGTTGATTGTGTTATCAAGGAAAAGTGCTGTATTAAGATATTTTATCAAGACCCTTGTGCGGTTATTTATATTGGACTTCAGGGCAGGGAGCATGTTTGATAGAGCTCTTCAAATATAAATTGCCTAGATCTAACAGTAAACATGACCTATTTAAATGTACACAACATATTTGAATCTACATGAATGATGAGGCGCAATTAGAATAGCCCATATAACATGTATGACACCAGATCAGCCTGCAAGTAAACAGTAAAAAGTTTTATGCCTTTTTGCTTTATATCAATAGCCAGTGGCCAAGTGGTAGGTTTGATCTCCGGTTGTGGACGTGTCAAAGTGTTGGATATTAATACTGGTTCCTGGCTTCAGTGTGCAGGGTATATGGGTACCAGTTGTTTCAGGAGAGTTTTGACTGGTATCATGCCACTTTTCTACAGCCTGATTTTACTATACTCATCAAAGTTTTGAGATGAGATGGTATTTACACCATAAAAACTGTTAAGACTGAAAATTGATTATTACTGACTTTCTCAGTTGTCTAAAACAGTGATAATGATTATTTAGGGTTTATGATTTCCATAAAGTAAACAGAGAACATGATGATACTTCCTGCTGAATTATTTGGTGATGTTCTTGATAATGGTAAAGCCCGTAAAGAATGAATGGTTGTAGATGATGGTGATAGCTTACTAGTAAGTCCCCTGATAGGAGGTGAATTGATTAAATAACAAATTGAATGAGATGCCTTCATGAATTTATCAGACGGATTGCAATGTAGTTTAGATATGACTGAAATTATTAAAGAAGAAATGGATATTGATTTGTTTGCTAAGTATTTTGCTGGTGATCTCGCTATGTGGAAAGTGGTGATTAGGGTTTGGATATAATTATAAACTTCTAAAATTATATGGCTGTTTTCTGAAATGTCAGTAAGGGAAGATATTTATCAGTAAGGTTTGGTTAAGATATAGGTGATATCGTCGCATTAATCTGGCCTTAATCATTGGAGCATGGGATTAATAAACGGTCAATCAGGTATCCTGAGGGTTGCGGTATGTGACCTCACAAATCTACAAGGCCTTTATGATAATAACTATAGTTTGACATGGAATCTTGTATCATAGAAAAGGAGCGATCTGATCAGGGTCTCCTTTGTTTGCTCACACAATTTCTGTACAGTCTGCATGATCAGGTTCATGTGCCATTAAAGTTTAGTAAGTAAATATTCATTTAGTCATAAATTTGTTCATGAATATTCATGTTTAAAACATGGGATTTATTTTCTAACATTTTTCAGTAACTCACGGGTACAGGTGTTACAGTAATAAAGGGGGATTATAAAATATTGGTTTTACTATCTAACTTTGTATTTTCCATGTCTTTACTATAAATCATTTTAAAATAATTTAAATTCCAACTGATCATGAGGATTTATCAGATTTGTATGTTAAGGTGTTTTTTTTAGGTATAATGAAAGCATTGCTCATTCTAATCAATTTAAGTGTCAGTGTATTGAACATCTTCCCAATGATTTATGTGTTTTCTATAGTTACTGTTGGAGGCTACAATTATGCGTCCATTTATTTGCGTTCGTTGACTTTTCCATGTGCTGTGTGTGGTCCAAAAAGGAGATGAGAAGTCTCTGAAAAGGGGGGGGGGGTATAAAACTGTTTTGAACTTACTTAATGTTATGTTAGCAAGGTTTATTTCAAAAGATAATTTCACTGACTTTAGTATGATGCTTAGCTTCTGTTATGGATTTACAGTTGTTTAACCATCCAGTTAAATCGTTAACCCTGTACAATATTAAAACTTATTGAACAAATGACAAAAACAGCTAGAATAAGGTCAGTTGTAGGCTCATCAGGGTTTGTACTGTTTGCTAGTCATTAGTACTTGATACAAAAAGAAGCGGTACAGTTTGTACTGGCTCAGACAATTAGACTCTTTCTTTTGTCAAACATGGTGTTTGTTTGTTGGTAGCATCCCATGGACAGTACATGTATTTGTATAAGACAGATAAACGCTGCTTAATTTACTGTGAAATCACACTGTTGACATGTGGCATGATACCACACCCAGTCATTTTATCCTGACACTGGGCCAACCTGTCTTGAAAGCTACCATTTTATGTGTAGCGCATAGCATGGGAGATATGACTGGTTACAAGGGATTGAAGCTGTGACCTCCAGACATTTTAACTTAAACATTTAAGTGTTTAAATACATGAAGATTTATATGTCCAAATTTATCTTCCTTGTTTTCAAGTGGACAAAAACAGCACTGGCATTGGACAGAATTAGAAACTTTAAAAGCTCTCTATTTTAAGATTTACTTTATATATCGTAATTGCTCGAGAGGTTGATAAACAGTGTTGTGTTGTTTCCAAACACAAGCCTGGTATGTGTTACTGGATCGTTTATCTCAGGAATTTGGCCTCTTGAACCTAAAAGTTTGTAGTCAATATCATCAAGCCTATAAAAATTTGTCACTCCATTGTTTATGTATGAGCCTATCAACTGTTACCCCTCCCGTTTCTCCATGTGTACCTTGGTCAGATTCCTACGGGACCATGTCATCATGGTAGAGTGTGCTGATTTTCTTCCATGCCAGATTAAAAATTGATTTGACATACATGTCAAAGTTTATTTGATTTTAACTGGACATGACTGTGAAAATTAATTAGAGGCATAATGGTCATAGCAAAGATGGAGATGCAGCTACAAAGTCCTGAGCATTGGTAGACTTGACAAATAAAGGGGGGGGGGGGGGCATATAGATTTGCCTTTGTCCATCTTAGTCTGACATTAAACCCAACAAACAAACAAACATTTCTAGTCTTTCTCCCAAAGTAATGACCACATGCATCTTTGCCATTAAGGGTAATTTATATTTTAAAATCTGTGTTAAATGAATAAAAGTTTAAAATCAAGGAAGGTAGATGTAGCTTTTGTTATCAATTTGATGATATTCAGGATAGGAGTGATAGGGTTGTAAGGCAGTGACGTACGAGTGTCACTTGGTTGATTAATAAATGTTTATCAAATTTGGAAGTTAATTAATTTGGTTATCATATCTTTGTCACCTATTCTGATGCCCTGCGGAGCCATTAGTTTGTTCACCCCTTGACTGGGAGGTCATGGGTTTGATTTCAGGCCATGGCATGCCATCATAATTGTCTTAAAAATGCTACTGGTATACCTCTCATGTGCTTAGTTCTAAGCACATAAGGGTAGTTGTAGGACTGGTTGCCCCAGTGTCAGGATAATGTTAATGACTGGGTGTGGTATCATGCCACTTCTCTACAGGGTGATATAGCGTTGAGTCAGTCCCATATCTGTCTCATGTAGACAGCAAGTCCCCAGATCACTGAAATACTTTCTGTGGGATTTTACCCCTAGCAAACAATTCAGTCTTGGTTACTAAAGCAACCTTAAACTTCACCAGTACCCGCAAGGCAGCAAGGATGTGGCCGTTGTAGTAGACAGACTGATAGAACATGAAAAAAGATGTCACAGTAGTATAAATCCACAGCTGACTGTAGACAGTAAATATCCCAAATCAAACTGAAAACGTCCATATGTTTGAGTTGATCTAGCTTTATACCAGTCCTAAAAAGCATTAATTTTAGAGGCATCACTGAAGTGTGTTGAAGAGAATATCCCTGTCAGCTGGTAGATCTCTTGGATTCTCTTTATCTTATGGGCTTACAAAGTAGATCCTCTTATGTTCATCACACAGTATTATCAGATCTTGCCGAGTATGGTCGCCTAATCTAGAGTTCATTGTTACAACCCTCTTCATCTAATTCCCCAGAATCATTTCAAGGATAAAAAGCATTTTTAAATCATTCATAAAAAGCTCTGCTTCATTCTTACTTTGCATTTTTTGGTGTCAGATAGCTATAAAGATGTCTGTTAACGCTGGATTACAGATTGTTATTGTCAGTTTTTGAGTGGTTCACTGTCTCTTGGTAAATGTTTTTAATTATTTTTAGTACCGATGGAATTAAAATAGATTTAAGTATAAATAAATGCTCTGACATTTTGTGAAGAAGGAATCCTAAAGATACTGTTTAGTGAATGGATGATGTGCTGAACTGCTCAGCTACGATTGTGGCTTTCCTACAAATTTAAACAAATCTTGCCGCAGTATTGAGGTTCTATTTCAGATGGTCACAGGTTTGAGACAGACAAAGGTATACCGGTAGATCTAGATCTGCAGTTTTCCAATGTATTTCATGTCTAGTTAAATGGTCACAGATAAGTGTTAACCCTGGTTGCCAATTGCCAACCAACTGAATTTTAGTTAACAAAAATTCTTCTCCTCTGAAACTATATTTAGAATTTACACTTTATTTGGCACAAATGTTCACCTCATGGTCCTCTTCTGTAATTACTTAAATCAAGTTGATCACTCAAAAATTGAAACACCCCCTCAGGGTTTGCTAGTTCCCTAATATTCTCTTTATAGAAAAATATAAAGTTCTTAATACATTAAATGAGGAAAAATTGAAAAGCACCATGAGCGGGTTTGTATGGTGTTCTTAGAAGCATCAACAGCAACCAATAAATAAACCTTAAAGTAAGATGAAAAACTGTCTTAGGCTGATACTCTTCAACCCATCACTCCCAGGTGAGAGTCTGTAATGATGTAAAACTATTTTCATAATGTTGTATCAAAGAATGCTATTTCTGTTCATTAAAGATAATTACTGCAAAATAAACGGACACCATATAAAACTCATGTTTATCATTTATACTTCTTAATCAATTAGGATGCACTAGAACACCTGTCTATTGCTTTGAGAGAGGATATTTGTGACTGACAGATGGATGAAATGTTTACTCTGGGCTCTGGAAGTCGTTTAAATTGCTTATAAAGTCTGATCTCTCATTTCTTTGGTCTGCTCCTCCATATAATACTTTTTAGTTGTTTTTCTGTACCTGAAGACAGGTGTTTTCTATATATTCACTTCTGAAGTTGTCACTCTCTAGATAATTCTAAGATAACCAGAATGTTTTGTGCCTTCTGCTGATGAGATATAAACATAAAGGGGATATAATTTTGGGAGTGTTATCTCCCCTTTATTGGAAGGGTACCCTGTTTTTCACATGTATTTTCTTTACCCCTTAATGATAAAATGTGATTAGGGGGACCAAGTTATCAGTCAAAGTTGATAAAATGGCTATCTGTAGAGATATAATAATGAAGATTATTTTACCCAAGGAAAGGAAACAAATAAATTACTTGATATTATTAATGATATTATAACAAATTGCAGCCATTTCTTATCATAAAAGTGTGCTTAAGGGTTCATCTTAAGGTCATATATGTCTATTCCAATCTCTAAGAGAACTCATTTTCCAGGACTTTTCTTGGTAATAGTCCTGCTGAGAATTGTAATTCAGCATAAACTATCAGTGGTCAAGCATCATTAAATCCAACTTCACTGACTAGAACTCTCTCAGCGGTCATTTTTGTTCCCTTGACAACAGGAAAGGTTATACTGTTAGCGACAAACCTGCTAGCATCACGACAAACCCTGCTTGCATTACAACAGCATCACGGCAAGTCCGCTAGCATCACGACAAGCCCTGCTAGCATCACAACAAGCCCTGCTAGCATCACAACAAGCCCTGCTAGCATCACACAAGCCGCTACCGCCTGAGCACGCGACCTTGAGATGAGAAGTTTGGAAGTAAGGAATGATTAGCAAGAACTGCCTTTAATTATTCATGAGACAGTTTTCCATGGAGAGGAAACAAGACTGGATATTGATACCATCTCAGCATGGCAGTCTGGTATGCTGAAAATTGTTATATAGATTTGCCGTTCAATACATATCCTTTTGAACAAGTCTGGAAGACCTTGTGTGATGTCAATGACAGCAATGTAACCCAGAATTTTATCTGTTTTTTCCTAAAAATTGATCTAAACTAAGTTGATACATATTCTTTAGGCACTTTCTCATCTATGTAATAAAGAAACTATCCAACCCATTCCAGAGCAACTATTTTCAACCATTTTTCTTTAGCCTTTTGTGACATTATTTACTTATTTTGGTTGCTGCAAATTTTCCTTTTTACATGTCTCAAGTTCACTCAAGAAATCTACACCAAATATTTCATTGCTTTTATCTGTCATATCTGTAAATTTCTTCTTGATTTTCAACTTTATACAAATTGAAATAATCCAGAATAAAAACAGTTCTATATTTTTTTAGTTTATAATGGGTAGATGTGCATGAAGTGATTTTCAGGTTCATGGTTTTTGCAAGAGTTATGTCCCTTGATACTTAGTCTCTGTAGCTTATTGATATTGCAGCCTAGTGAATGCAACTCCTCCTACGTTTCTGACCATGTCTTATCAAAACTTGGTCAGTGTCATGACTATAATGGGGAGATGTGCATGAAGTGGAGATTTTCTGGTTCATGGTTTTTTTCAAGAGTTATGTCCCTTGAAGCTTAGTCTCTGTAGCTGACAGATATTGCAGCCTAGTGAACACAACTTCTAAGTTTCTGAATGGATCTTTATGTAACTTGGTCAATGTCACAACTATAATGGGTAGATGTGCATGAAGCAGGGATTTTCTGGTTCAGCAATTTTTGCAATAGTTATGCTTTTTTGAAATTTTGTCTCTATAGCATATTTACTTTAGAATGCAACTCATAATTTTGTTATTGTTATTTTTGTTGTTGTTGTTTTTCTTTAATAAAAAGACTTCTTATAGATAATGTTACCTTTTCTGATGAAGATTCTCCTTTGTGCATTTGTCATTCTTTTCACCAAAATCATAGGAGAAAAATATTTGGCTCTTGTATAGGCTTCTGTAAAATCAGGTTGTTTTTTTCTCTTGCTTATCAGATGCATCAGCTTTTGTCAGTCTGGCCAAATAACCTTCAACCCTTTAAACCAACAACCTGGATTCACCTCTGGCTTGAAGATGTAGAGGAAGGAGGTCATAACCATTCGTTTGGCCCCTTTCCTTGTGTCAGTCTCTACATACTTATCAGCCGTTACCTGTCAGAATCTATTTTATCTTACATTGTGGATTTGCTGACAAGATAATACACAGAAGATAAAGAATTTACTTGTCAGATATATTGGTGATAATTTTTATTCCCAATTTCCTCTGTATGATTGCAATAGTGTAATTATTCAGAGAAAAGGTATTGCAGACTTATCCAATTCATTGAGTGCCTGAAGATATAGTTGATAATAATGATGATGAAGGCATGAACACTTTCAAGGAATGCATAATATGTGCTGTGCAGCTCCATTCATAATGCTATGTTTGGGGTCCAAGTCTAGATACTATGTCAAAACTACCGTCCCAGGTGGCCGAGTGGTTAGAGCATTGGCCTCGGGTGCAGGAGGTCGTGGGTTCGATCACTGGCTGCGACATATCAAAGTCGTAAAAAGTGGTACTGGTATAGCTCTCTTGCTTGGTGATAAGCATATAAGGGTAGATCCAGGTCTGATTGGCCAGTTGTTAGGATAATGAAACTGGGTGTGAGGTATCCAGGGGTGTAAAAATCCACTCTCCTGTTCGCCCTGACAAGTAGAAATTAGCACAGAGTAAGTGAAAAATCAGAGCATTTCTTTGTAATTTTCTTGATTTTACCATCTCAAATTTTGGACAAGTTAAGCAGGGTTAGTGATAATTTTAGAAATTTTACACCCCTGGTATCATGCCAAATGTCCATATGACATGATACTGCAGTGTGGCAGCACTATATATGTCTCAAGTAGACATAGTCTCAAAATGACTGAAGTACTGTCAGTGGGACCTTAAACCCAACAAACAAACAATGTCAAAACCAGGTGTGACATTACACCTTAAGTCAACTTAACAAATACATTTGCAAAGATTAAGGTTTCATTGTTGAACCATGATATATTTGAATCAGCATCATTATGGAGCTTGTTGGAATGGATCTGCACTGTTAAATTTTACACTCTCCTCATATATTTATGCGATGCACCCAGATCTTGACGGCTTATAACTTTTTCTCGTGATAAAAATGACATATATTGTTTGTATCACACTGTGTTAGTATATATATTATTCCTTGTATCCATTTATGATTTAAGACATCAAGTAATATACACTGATAGAAATGGTGCTTAGAAAAATGAATACCCCGGTAATGGAGGGTTGTTAGGAATTCATTTTCTTGAAAATAGAAACCTTTGCTAACATTTTTAATCAGAGATAATTCAAACTTTATCTTAAATATTGCAGTGTAAGGTCAGGGCTATGGTTAATAGTATTTCTAATCTTTATTTTGATATTTTTAAAACATATAGCTATCAGAAACAAAATTTATGCAGATTTTTTTTCATTCCTTTTCTTATTACTATTACTGTAACTTATGTTACATGTGAAGTAATTAAATCTTGTTTATCAAGAATTCATGGGGGGAAAATGTTCAGGTAATCAAATTCTTGTAATTTTTAAAAGAATTACGGGTAAGAAATGAAACCGCTGATTCCATCAAAATTGGCTTAGTAGAAAATAGTTTCAGTTATTTGTATGTCTTATCAACTTTTTCCTAGCACGACAAACATATGCGGTCCGTTATGAAAGCTGCAAGCATTATTCCCAGTGATAATTGTATCACAAAATGCCATTAAATGGTTTTTGCAATCATTAATATCAAAATAATGACTGTAAAACTCTTTAAATCAGCTGCCAGTTTTTTCATCTGCTGAGGTTTTTCTAGGCAAGCCCCTGTTTAAAGGCACGCTTCAATCCAAGTATTACAGACTTTATCAGACTGAACCGAAAATGAAATTGAAGCTTTAACAGTTTTTAAGCATTTTACTGTTTTAACAGACATGACTAAAATTTATTTTTTATTTTTTTTGAGGGGAGAAAGAGATTCCTATATTCAGGAATCCTGTTTTAAGAATTGCGAAAATGTTAGAGATGGAAGATAAATAAATGCAAATGGTCAAAAGTTATTTTTGAAGCAGTCATAACTTATGTTTGTGGTCCACATGTACATAATCTAAATCTGTTTTACATTGATGAATTGATTTACTGAAATTAATTCATTTTTTTGGGATACTAATTTTCATTGGTTGAATTCTTGGCTGGATTTAATCCTCAAATATTAACACCTTGAAAATTGCTTATAAAATTTTAAAAAATTTTTTTTCCCAAATTCTTATAATACAGATTCATTGAAATCTGATTTAAATTAGTTATATAATTTTCAAAGCATTCCTCAACATTGGCCCCATATTGTTTGCTTATTGCCCAATATCGTTCAGCAAAAGGTACCTTGTAAATGATATAACATTTAACTGCAATACGTAACAGTTAACGTCATTCATTAAAAGCATATGAACGTATATCAATCTTGTGTTGAAGATCTATGTATCTGTACGAAAAAAAGTGCTGCTAATTAGGTGCTTGGAGCTGTTACTATGACAACAGACTTAACAAAATCTATGCAATGAAAGTGCAATAACCTTTGTATTTTAGTCACAGACATATCGATGCTGAGAAATCAGTTAACATAAAGACTATCATTAAACAAAGCATCAGTCTTGTCTATAACGATTTTACAGTATAAATTTAAAGATTTGTTGTTATCAGTAGACTCTACTAAAGACCCTTAAGTAGTAGTTAACTTGATTCACCTGCATTTATAGATCAAGCATCAGCCAAATCTACAAAAGATGTATTTGTTAGTCCCGTACTGGTGATAACACCTGAAGGGACTGTAGGTTTGACCTCCGTCTGTCTGTCCATTTGGATGTCCGGAATCTGGATCCCGCGATAACTTAAAACCCGTTTAAGATAATGTTAAGAAACTTGGTATATGAATAGATGACAGTATGGAGATTCTGCACATCACTTTATTGTTTTTTTTTCTTGGACCAAAATTCTGGTTGGTATGGTAACAGAAAAATTATGCACCTCACCGGTAGGGGACTCACGTGTTGCATGCAACCCCAGATACTTGTTTCCTTTATAATTTATGTGGTACAAGGTCGGTTCTTAGATTACAAAATGGGAAAGTCAAAATTTGTATTTGACTTTTTTTATGACAGACTTATGTTCTCATAATCAGGATCAACCAAAAAAAAAAACAACACTGGCACAGTTTGCCAGCCATATTGATATATCTGATCCATACAATGTTTCCTATTAATGAACACTCGAAATTTATGAAGGGGTCCCACTTAGTCCTATTGCTGTTGCTCCAGCTGGGTTCTTATTGTGGCAGTGAAGTGGAGGCTCTCTGCTTGGTACAAGTGGTGCTAGAAACAAAGAAGATGGCACAGATCTCTTACAGATGCTTGAGACAGAAGGGCCTGGTACTTCTATCCACTGTAACCCTTCAATTGTCTTAGTATTTGTCCTCACCAGTGCTTTCTCTGTTTAGGACATGGAGGCACCCTTTGTTGTTTTGAAACGGAATGACGTCATCTTTAAGGATGTCTCGTGTAGGATTCAAGGTTTCTGTTTATTAATTATATATAAATCCTGTAATTCCTGTTGAACATCATATAAATAAATATTAGCTGAATATTGACACTTAAAGTTTCATAGTTGGAGTCCCAATTTAAGCCTCTAAATATTTGTTGGGGGCTTCTATGGTCATGTGATAATGGGGCTGAATCAGTATTACTTTGCCCCTCGCTGCCATGGGTTTGAATCCTGGCAGAGTGGCTCAGATTTTTCATTTTAGGGATACTTTCAGCTGGCTTGTGCTAGGTTGGTTGGTCTACCTGGGTGCCCCTGTACACTCCTGGTCTTTCTTTACCTGTAATTAGCTGGGCATCCTTATCCAACTGAAATACTGCTGAAGTAAGCTCTAAAACAACCACAAACAAATATTTGATGGCTTTATTTATTGTCATTATTGCTACTGAAGACTTTTAAGTTGCCATATTTATTGTAGCATTGAAAGGATTTCTCATCCAGAAACTATTAAAGTTTGATAATAACGATATAAGTACATATGAATGAAGATAAAAATATTTGTTGGTAATAATGAAAATAAAAAAGATACTGCTGATGCAATTACCATGATGCTGATAAATCTCTGTTTGCATGTCCTTTAAACATTTATATCAAACTCAGTTTTCTTCGAATCTTACATGTTGTACATAAGTAGTCCACTTGAATTACTTCATGTATAAGAGAGGAATCTTTCTGCTGTACATAAAAACGTTGCAGCAACCTCGATACAAATATAACTTGTGATAACATGTATCTGTGATGAAAGTTATGAAACTGCCAATGGATCCATGAAATGTTTTATGCTATCAGCAATATTTTCCATTCACAGTAAAACTGTTGTGCATATATACCTGGAGTATCATGTTTGATATGTGAATTATTATGATGCATGTCTGCCATGCTTTTATTTGCTGCAGGGGTGGGATGGGGATTTTTCCTTGCTGTTGTTGTTATAGCAACAATAACATTGATACTGGCAAGTCAATTTTAATGCAGAAGTGAGCCAGAAATTTTGATACAACCCAGGTCTGGCAGGAGAGTTTTGGGCATCATTAGCGCTATTGTTATCTTTGTAATCATCAGCAGTAGCAGCGTCAGCAGCATCAGATGCTGCTGTAGAGGTGAGAGTGAGGAAAGATGTTTGTGTGGGTGTAATGGATGGGACTATCAGATTTTATGGGGAGATACATGTGGGGTGTAACAGCTGCTTTGTGGCTTGTGTGCAGTGTGGCTATGGTTGGCTGTGGTGTAGGGTGTACTTTTGGGTAATTATAATAAGAGAGTTAAGGTTTCCAGGAAACAAATCATTTTTGTATTTTCTCTCTCTCTCTTCCACCTCTTCCCCCCTCTCTCTCTCTCTCTCACTATGTCTGCCTCTCTCTCTCTTTCGCCCTCTTGTTTGTCTTTGGTTCCTTTTCTTTTTAGAACTTCATTTTTTTATTGCTTTAATTTGTTTGTTCAAAGATTATTAATTGTTTACATGTTCACTCATTTTTAACTAGGTTTTCATTGAAAGTCTGGTTATTTGAATGGGGTACATAGTTGGGTGGGCAACAAATATTTTGTTTCCATTGAATATCTTTTGTTAGAATAGGGATGCAGCTTTCATACTTGGTAGGTAGATACCTTATGGAAAGAGGAAGATTTGGATTGATTTTCAGGATGATAGAGTCAAGGCCAAGGTCACTGTTACTAAAAATAGATTTTAGGTCCCATCAAATAACAATTTTTAGGAGAGAGGTATGATGATCTGATTTTGTAGATATGTACTTTGTGGGGAGAGGAAGATTGGGATCGATTTTCAGCTCAATAGGGGTCAAGGTCACTGCTACTAAAAATAGTTTTGCTTGCCTGGAGGGGCGCTTGAAAAACCCGGTTTTGCATCATTTGACATGTTTCTTGTTCCCCTTATTTTGTTTAAAAAAAGAAAGCTTTCCTTGAAAATAATGTTTTAATTTGTTATACTTTTGTTAATTTGATAATGATTATTATTAAATTGTATTTCTCTCTATTTTCAGGTAAGTTCATAATGGATGCAGACGTGTGGGAGTGAGTTGAAGATGGAAAATAAGATGGGAAACTTTAATGCAAACAGAAAGGTTTGAAAAAAGTCTGGCCATGCATTGGAAACATCAGTTCAAATTGTCTTTCATTCTCTATCATTTATTACAACAGGGAGATGGTGTGTAATCTTAGTCTTCAAGATTACAATTGAGTGTTTTTTGGAGAAAAAAAAGGACATTTCACAAGAAATTTGATGTTTATTTAATAAATTGAAACTTTATATCTCCAAAGTTTCCCTAATTGAATCCTGGGGTTGGTATTGTAGAGGCTGGGAAGTTTCCCTGTGGCACAGCCATTATGGACAGATTTTTCACAAGTTGTTGATTCTGAGAACAAGTTGCTTCCAGCCTCTTCTGTTGACCTCTCCAGAAAAATGTGTGGACAGATGGTCCCCTCATCGTAATGTCCCGATGGGTACGATGAATATGCGGCTAATTGGTCCTAATTGAATTAAGGCATGGAACGAGATCACAAATCGAATCTCCTATATCGCTATTATCATCCAGTATATTGAGTGAATATTGGAACAAAAGAGCCAACCGTTTACTATGGAATGCAGTTCCTTACTCGATATAAAAGAAATTTATGACAAAAACAATTAGCGCAATGTATCACGTGGTACAACTCTTGTCATACAAGGGAGATAATTTGATATAAGGGCCACGTTAATTATAAAGATTTAGGGTTCAGGCATGGAAAGGGTAATTTTTCCCTTCATTCTGGTTGATCTCTTGGGCAGATGCCATATTTGCATTGGATATGAATAAGTAAAATGTCTGACCGTACCTTTGTGAGCATTTGGAGATATTGAAACTGTAACGGAGATGGGTTGGTTAGTACTGCTTCATTGTGCATGTATATTTATGGTGGTGTTATTACAATTCCGATTTATATGTGTGTGGGTGTGCTTCATTTATTAGGTCATATTGAAATGACAGGGGCTATATATGGTGTTGTGAGTGTTAAAGAAAGGATTAACAAATCGGAAATCATGCAGGTTTTGATGGTTGAGTATTTTTGGTTTTTACTCATTCTACCAAAAAAATATCTTAAATTTTTGTCCTCAATTATATCTGCATATTAAATTAACATTTTTAATTATTTAATTATTTTTCAGTTAATTGTTTTTTCCTTGTCAAAGTATATTAAACATGGATACATTTATTCTCTTGCATTACGATTAATAATTATGCTATGTCTTATAACAACCATTTTGCCTCAGTTTATAGGTGTTAGAGCATACTTTTGTAGTATGACCCCAGGGCTCCAATTTACTTTCATTTGAAAGAATTCATAAAGTTTATATAATACCTTTTATCATCCTTGCCATTTTAAGGTTTTAATTGAAGCAGGGTTTTTTTTTAAAGATTTTCTCAATTATTCAAACACTCGCTTAGTCTCCCCCAGTTATTCAGATACTCTCTCAATAATTCAGATACCTATTTATTACAGCTGGGGATATGGGGGATGCAATCAAATTGCAATGATATAAAGTACAAAAAAAAATGAGAATGAATAAGACATCATTTCAGATAAGGCAAAAACTTGACAAGAGATGAAATATCATCTCTGTAAACTGATGAAAGACCAAAGGATGATGTCACATTATTTTTTTTTTTGGTCGGGAAGGTAAATTGGAGTTGTAAATTTAATCAAAAAAGGAGTGCTCAAATGAGTTGTTGATCTCTAGTTGGTGGGACCTAGGCCTTACTAAGCAATGAAGGGAGGGGTTCATTTTAATGCTTGCTATTGATTATCAATTTTGAACAACTCCAGCCTTCAACTTGATTTGTTTGCGGTTGCTTTAACTCCCCAAATACTGGAAAAAAGGTGAAATTTTCAGGCTGTTTGTGGTTAGATAATTCTATCGTTTTCAACAGGAAAGTATTAGATTCCCGTTTTTATGGCAGAGTAGAAATAAGATTAGAAAAGATTAAAAGTTTTGGTTTGGCCATTATATTAAATTACTCAGTGAGTCATGTGCTGGAAATGTGAGCTTATATTGAGAGAATGAATTTTTCTAAGTGTGAAAAAAACATGTTCTTTTAGAGTGAATGCACATTGATGTATTCATTTTTGACAAATACTTGTATCATATGCATCGAAAGATTTGATCTCCGATAGGCTGGTTCACTAGGACTTGACTCTCCCAGTATTGTGGAAATGACACTTGTAACCTTTCATCTTTTTCTTGCAATGTTATTCAAAAATCCCTCTTTTGGGCATTATGTACATGATTGTTGTGTGGCATTCAAAAGTGCAGTAGGTTTTTAAAACAAGATGGATAACTCTTAAACCTATTTAACTTTTTTTCAGTCTGATCAGATTTTGGTTTACAATTTGTATATGTAAACTGGAGTATTTACTGCATAAAACAGGTTGAGGACATGAGCTATTTGTACCTTTCACTTTATCTGTTGTACCTTTTATGTGCCAATTGGAGCTGGCAGTTTTAAATGTTCAAATATGCAGGTATATGCATAATCTGACCTTGTGTACGGTAACTTTGAAAAAGTTGGTTACCTTAAAGTGCATGTATTGTGCCCATCCATGTATAGTATGCATCCTGACTTTGAGGCTCGAAACCTTGGAAAAAAAGTATTTCCCTTCTATAATGCACATCTCTTTTTCGTACAGCAAGGAGACAGCCATCTTGTTTTCCTGCGTTGTTTTGCGGATGTTTGATTGTTCAGCAGGTGAAAATGTTCTACTGCTTCCAAAAGTCAGGTGTAATGCAGCGATTATTTTCACACCTTTATTATCCACATGCATTTGTATTGTTACCTTGTTAAAGCTGATAGTTTGAGTAATAATCTGAAACTACCGACACCTTCTAGTTGTTTGTTGCAAGTCTCATTACAAGGGGTATTTGAAGTACACAATTATCATGAACCAAACAGCTCTGTCCAAATTGAAACTAACTTGTCAAAATATTGTTTGATTGTTTTGACCACAATTAATTAATTGTTTATTTATGGTCGGTCATAGTAAAGATAATGCAAACAATGCATTTGTCTGTATATCGTCAGTTATTTATTATATAAAGCACAGTACAGGACTTCCGGTTGAATCGTAACAAAATATAATTATATAAGAACAATGTTTTGTAAGCATTTATTGTATGAAAACATTATAGAAATCACAAATAGACAGCAATTTTTAGGCAAGTATATATGATCAAGCTTTAATATCAGTTTTATGTATGAACTATACTCTTAGACTTAATCAATATGGCTTCCCCAGTGGGTGGGTAAAGTTTTGGAAAATACAAAAAAAAATATTTTTCATGTATTACTCTCCTTCAGAAACAAGATACCAGTAAAAAAAAATGCACACAGTACATGGCATTTTATGGTATGTTTTGTAGTTTTAGAAGAGCATGAAATAAAATATACACTATTCTTACATCAGAATTGATTCTTTTTATGTTTTAGTGTCGTACATAACAATGTGTTCTTGGAACCCATCAAATGTTTATGGCAGCATTTCCACTAGGACTCGGCACTATTGACTGTAGTAGGTACTGGTAGAGGGATGCATTATTCATGAGGAAGATGTGCTAAGAACAATTTAATTGCAAGACTTTGGGTCCATATGTGATTGATGGCAAGAGCATGGTTTTGGCCATTAACACCCAAAAGGGCTGCATGCAGTTGGAAACTCTTCGGTCTGGGAGATAAAGATGATTGCAGAATCAAAGCACTGAAAATGAGCTGGTACTGATGGTACATCATGTTAAAGGTTGTATTCCTCCACTTTTGGTAATTAATACAAACAGCTCTTAAGTTGGGGAAAGTCTTTTTTGTGTTGAAGTCTTAAATGTCAAAGATGATGTGAATTTTTTTTCACTTTATTGAATTTGCTTTGTTTTATCAAGCAGGTACATAATATTGGGTTGACTAATGGTATTATGCCCTTCATGACATGTTCCTACAATTGTGTACAAAATGCTCTGTTATAATGCTCGATATTGACATGGGAACAATACGGGATCATCACAGTGTACGGTAATCAAGTAATTAGTCCCCTACCGGTGTTTACACCGGAGGGGACTATAGGTTTGCCCTCCGTCTGTCCGTCAGTCCGTCTGTCCGTCCGTCCGTCTGTCCGCTCAAATCTGGATCCCGCGATAACTTAATAACTAAGCAAGCTAACTTGATGAAACTTGGTATATGACTAGATGGCAATGTGTAGATTATGCACGTCATTTTATTTTTGTTCTTCGACTAAAATTGTGGTTGCTATGGTAATGGAAATAGTGAAAATATGGCAAAAATGGGATCCCGCGATAACTAAGCAAGCTAACTTGATGAAACTTGGTATATGACTAGTGGCAATGTGTAGATTATGCACTTCATTTTATTTTTGTTCTTCGACTAAAATTGTGGTTGCTATGGTAATGGAAATAGTGAAAATATGGCAAAAATGGGATCCCGCGATAACTAAGCAAGCTAACTTGATGAAACTTGGTATATGACTATTTCGCAATGTGTAGATTATGCACTTCATTTTATTTTTGTTCTTCGACTAAAATTGTGGTTGCTATGGTAATGGAAATAGTGAAAATATGGCAAAAATGGGACCCCACGATAACTAAGCAAGCTAACTTGATGAAACTTGGTATATGACTAGATGGCAATGTGTAGATTATGCACGTCATTTTATTTTTGTTCTTTGACTAAAATTGTGGTTGCTATGGTAATGGAAATAGTGAAAATATGGCAAAAAATGGGATCCCGCGATAACTAAGCAAGCAAACTTGATGAAACTTGGTATATGACTAGATGGCAATGTGTAGATTATGCACTTCATTTTATTTTTGTTCTTCGACTAAAATTGTGGTTGCTATGGTAACGGAAATAGTGAAAATATGGCAAAACATGGGATTGATTACCATATTGAGTCAAGGTGGAGCCGGTAGGGGACTTTATGTGTTGCATACAACACCAGTTACTTGTTTTTCCTTGTATTCAGTGACTAAAAAAAATTGAAAATTACATTTTAAGTTACTTTTGTCAGAAGAAAATATATGAGACAGATGAACAAAAATATATCTCATTTGTCTTAGAAATATTTTCTTTCCATTTGACAAACCCAGTTCACATGTACTTTCAAATACTGCAGGTAAATATCCATGGTAACTGACCACAAGTTTGTCATAGTGAACCATATCAACGTCTGCATGGACAAAATTAATATAATTGGAATGTCAATATAACTCTGGGTAACTGACCACTGTTTTTAAAGACTTATGTCTGGCAATCTGTCCAAGTTTACGAGATTATAGCTGGTTGGGTTAAGGGGTGCAGAAAAATTACATTAATATATTCAGTGTAGATACATTACTACGCATTCCATAATAAGGTGTATACCATTATAACATGGTCATTTCCCCAAATCAGTGATTTGTCAACAGGTCATGTAAATACAACTAAGTCTAGCATAACACCCTATCTCTGGTTTGGACAGTAGTTTTGCCCTATCTATATATAAGGTTGGAAGCTGGTGGAGACGTGTAAGTTTCCAACAGAAACCAAACACCAGCTCACTGCTAAGAAACAAGAGGCCCTAGACATGTCAATAAGGGACTTGGAAAGCAGTGAGGAGCTAGATATAGACTCTAATTACAGTCTTCCATTCTTTTCATTCCTCGGAATAGATTCGAAATAGATTGCAAATGACACTTAGTTATAGACAATCTCAGGGATCGTGTAGTTTTAATTAATAATTCCGTTGCGAATGTCTGAGAGTGATAAAGCTAGTGAAGTCGTCTTTGTCTATTGATCTAGATTACGGAGCTTCCAGACTATGTTTGACATGGACATAGATAGGCGTGGAATTGGACCATGTCCGTCCAGCACGGACATTTACATTTACGTATTCTGACGAATACATTAGTATACAGATAGATGTTGTATCATCGGATAACAGAGATGGATTCTGCTTGAAAGTTGTCTGACACGGGATCTATAACTCTTAATGTTACTGACATATCGATCCGCAGAGAACATTTTTGCCAACATCTGACCATGGATTGGTAATAAATCAGTCTTAAAAATGACATATTGACGCAATTTTATCTTCTTTTTCTTATTTGGATAATTGCACTCTTCTATGCTGTCATATGGTCAGACTCATTTGCCTTTATATGAAGTTTGTTAGCTTGTAATGATTACACTCTTGTTGTAAGTTTGATTCCCCCTAATGGGTTGGCTGGACTTTAAAAGATGGATTAGGCTTGTTGGGTTTTACTGAATGTAAGCCATCATAAAAAACTGCTGGTATGTGCGACCATTTATTAACTCACCAGAAAGGCCCCTACACTTGAAGGAACAGATATTTTGTCTTTTTTTGCTTTTCTTTCTGTTAGTTTTACTTAGTAAGTTATAGATATACAACAAAAAAAAACCATCATGTTTTGGTATATGCATTTGCTTGAAACAATGTTTTGTGTGTTGCTTGAAAAAAAGTTTTGTGTTTTTTTTGTTTTTGTTTTTATCAACATCTTTTTTTCATATCCACACAATTTACTGCTGATTACATTGGTTGGTTGTTAACACCACAAACTTGCATTGTTGCTGATCATTAACACCTGAACACAATAGCTTACCACCTGGCGTGTTTAATTCTTATCACCTCTGTCAATGCAGTACTGCATATCGAGAGGGCTGACAGCGAAACTGTAACAGTTCTAAAAACATTTAGAAATAGAAGAGAACAGAAGCCCGATATGCACCAGAAAATGCAAATGATGCAATAGACCTTGGGGTCATGCTAGATCAAGTATGATTTATTGATCATTTTAAAATAGTAATCTGCAATATGAAATATTATGCTGATGTTGTAAGGTCTTAGAATACTCAGGTCTCAATATCATACTCAAATCCCTAAATTCATAAAACATACTAAGCTTACAGCTAAAAACTCAAACTTGGATACATTTTTTAATCATACCAGTAGTGCAGTATTACACCATTACGTTGACACAGTCTCTATATGAAGGAATATTTGATAATGGAATTTCAAGCCAAAGCAGACAAATATCCTTAAGCAAGATGTATTTTCTAATTAAAACCCAATTTGGACAGATTTTTAAACACATTCATGGTCATTAGGATAAATATGATTTATTTCTACATCCTGTATCATAATTAATGGAAGAGATGATTTCCTTTGTTCATGTTACTAAGCTATCAATTATATTTGCGAAAAAGAATGAATTCAGTTTTCCCTTCATATTTATGTCAAACAAACATTTCAAGGGGAACATATGTATGAAGGTCATCACTCCTTTGTTTTATGGATCTTTAATATATTCATAGTCAATAAATCATTGTTTTCCAAACCTTATACAGTTTGTTTGTACTCAAAGTCCGGTGTTATTGTAGGGCCATCTAGTTCAGCCCATGGGAGCCATTATATCAACAAGAGATCTCATGAGGATTTCTCAAGAACCTGTTAGTCAATTAAGCAGACAAAACACAAGACAACTGATATTCATACACTTTGGAACTCATCAGCACTTAAGATATTCAGTTATATTATTATCTGGCCATTTGTCAATTGTTGCTATGACTATGAGTGACTGAGCTTCTTGGATTTATCCATCACATCTTAATGAAATTCCTCAATATGTCTTATAGAACATGCCAAAATGAAGCATGTGTTTCCAGGACATTTGGCGCTCCTTGGTGATTGCCATTTGTAATTATCAGAGTATTTGGAATTGCTTGGGTTTTTTCCTTGATGTCATTGAAAGCATTTGGAGATGTTCAGTGTTTGTCATTGGTAAGCCCTATAATTCCGTGGCGTTAATGACACTAGTTGGAAGGGATGTTAATGGTCAATTATTGGTTGGTGAGCAACTTCAACCCTTCTGATGACTCATTTTCTCCCCTAGATCAGGCATGTGTCAAAGTAAGTCATGAACCTGGAGTTGGACTTGGGGACAAGAGTGTTAGACAGGCCACACATGCTATAATTCTGTAACGTCCACACAATATTTTGCACAAGTCATTCAGTGAAAGATTTCCAAAGTTGCTATTCCATATCTATGTTATATACATCCGAAATGTATACAAATCTTATAAGAAAATACATAGAGTATTTTTGTTAAATATATCATGACATTTTTATTTTCAAAACAGTGATTATTTCAAAGGGAAAGTTGTAATAAAATTTCAAGTGATTGCTGAGGCCACCAAAATTGAAAGCGCTGAAACTTTTGTTGAAGGGATTATACGGTGCAAGTATTGTAATCCTTCATTCTTCAAATTTCTATCTGCCTTGTATTTTAAGCCCATTCTTGAAGAAACCATTTCCCTGAGACAGACATGGTTTCATCCTTGTCATTTCTCTGACAAGAGTTTGTACATGTCTTAATCTCATACAGTGCACAAAGAGGTAACAAAGCTGTGTATTTACCAGGTTTCCTCCTGATTTTAATTCAACTTTAATATCAATAGTCTCGACAACAACGGATATAACAATTGTTTTCCCTCAGATCTATCGAGGTATTGATTTTCGGGTCCATTTGCTTGCTTGCTGCTGCTGCTAGCTGGACTGTAAACCAGTCGATACTATTGACAGTGCAAGAACAAAATTGGAAAGAGATTTCACAGAGCGTCTCTGCTTCTTATACAGGCCAGAATGTGAGGCTTTGACATTAGGATAGGGGAGGACGTCAAGGAATATTTGGACAAATTTTATGAACACATGGATTTCTTGTAAAGTTTTCAGAATGTATACATGACATGGATTGTTTTTGTGGAGGGGGAAATTTGGGAAAATATGACCTTAAATCATACTAAGTGATAATATGCTCAGATGGGATGAATCCAGCCTTGGTGAAATGATTCTTTGTTGTCATGGAAGTTGTTTATTTCAGATTAATTATGATTAGTGCATGTTTGGCGTGTACAAATGGTGGGCATGCTTTACTACATGGTGATAAGGTGACATTTATGCGTGCTGACAAAGGAGCCCCAGAGAGGGATTAAGGATAATGGGGGGTGTTTATGTCGTTTGTGGTGTCGGAGGAGTAGGAATACTGGCCTGACCTTGATACTGGTTAGGCCTGGGTGTGTCCACTGGCTTGGATAAATCTTGATTAAAAGCGGGCTGGAGGGTTTAGCTACTGCTGAAGGACCAGGTTCCAGAGGCATCATCAGATAAATAAAAAAATAGGCAGATAATCTGTGTGAATAATTGATACAGCCAGATGATAAAATCAGGAATTTTCTGGTACGCTACACCATGGGTCATAGGAGTCTGCAGAAGATGATCAGCGATAATTATTGGAGATAATTAATCAATCAGCAGATATTTCTCACCAGCACTGTGAGAAACGACAGCCTCCATTGCTGACCAATATGGTATTGATTT
Source organism: Solen grandis (assembly GCA_021229015.1). Classification (NCBI taxonomy): domain Eukaryota; kingdom Metazoa; phylum Mollusca; class Bivalvia; order Adapedonta; family Solenidae; genus Solen; species Solen grandis. Next base: position 3,860,167 of record CM037790.1, on the reverse strand, counting down.
ATGCTCAGAATATGCTGGAGTATTGAACACATGCATTTGGACTTCACTTTACTGTGATCATAAAAATCTATTTTTACTGTGATTGTAAAAATCCCTTTTTTGAATCTTTAATGACTCTATCATGGATATTCTTCCATAAAAGAGAGGAGATACTTCTACTGTAATAAAATGAGGTTTTGCTTGGCCTAGGTTTAGAAAGCTTGTGTTTAAAAATGGATGCCATTTCAAAGAAGAGGAGCAGGATAAAAAGGTTTGTTGTAATATTTACATTTCTATGACAATTACTCCACAGTAGAACATGTAATTTGACCCAGTTGTGCAAGATAAGTTTGAAACGGGGGGGGGGATTGTAATGGAGACTTAAGTAAGGAAATTTAATCCAGGGATGTATTATAATACAGTAAATTTACATTTGATAGATTTAAGTCTGTCACATTAATATGCCAGAGTCTGTAGCTCTTTTTTTTTCTTCTGGAAAATACATTAATTGTTTCATTTAGCCTGAAGCTTTAAACATATTATATTTAATTGAAAACTAGCCCACCATGTCTGGGAGGAAGGTTAGAGAAGAGTTTTTAACAGATTGTGGTAAAATCGCTTAATAAAGTTGGAGTCCCTGGTATAATTTAAAGTTATTCAGAGGACTCTTTAAAATCATTTTGTGGTTTTCACTTGGAAATTGTTGTGTTTACTTCTTCATCAAGGGAGCACTGATAAAAATCTTGAGTCTAGAAGGGGGAGTGTGCAGCCAATTAGGGGCCAGCCAAGAAGAAAATTGCACTGTGGGTAATCACGGGTCATGACCTCTGGGTTCAGGTCATTGGTAGATAGAATCAGATGGGTTCTATGTTTTGAATATGTCAGCATTGTGCATGTCTGTGATCAACTTAATTACTGTCTTTTGTTTTAAAGTTGTTTTTAATTTGAGTCATTTTAAAATAGTGGTAAAGAAATTGAGAAGAGACAGTGGTGAAGAAATTGAAAAAAGCTGCCTATGTCAATTTCTGGTTCATTACCTTTGGTTCCCATCCCTGCATGTAAAACAATATCAGCTCAGGTATGTGTGTTTTAATCAATAGAAATGGCATTGAAGAACAAAGGTCCCGAAAGATAGTCTAAATAATTGATAGGTATCTGTGGTAAAGCTTCTTTTAGTGCCATGCCATATTGACAAGTTAAACCCAGCTTATAATGAAGAAAGTGGCCTGTGTGAACCAGTTAAAAACAGATCAGCTTGCAAGTAACTTGATCAGGTTTATGTCGTCAATTATTCAATGACCACTTAAATCAGTTTGAGCCTTTTTACTTAGAATAACTTTCATTTTGGTCAGGACATATTAAATGGTGATATTACGGTTTTCAATGGTGTAACATCACTTCCATGTTATTAATTAGTATGGTATGGTATCAAATGTTGTTTCGTTGAATTGTATGGGTATGGTATTTTAATGGCATGACATTGGTATGACATGGTATTGGATGGTGTAACAATGAATTGTAAGAGATGGTATTAGGTGGTATTAAATGTTGTGACATGGAATTAATGGTATGACATGATACTGAATGACTTTACATGGTATTTGATGGTATGACATGGCATTGAATGGCTTGATATGGTGTTTGATGGTATGGCATGGTTTTAAGAAGTTTGACATGATGCTGAATTAGACCAGGCTTTAAATGGTATAACATGGTACTGAATGGCTTGTCATGGTTTCAAAAGGTTTTACATGGCATTGAATGGCTTTAAATGGTATTTGATGGTATGACATGGTACTGAAATGGCTTAAGATGTTTTTTTATGGTATGACATTGTACTGAGTGGGTTTGACATCGTATTGGATGGTATGACATGATATTAAAAGGTTAAACATGGTTAAACATGGTATTGAATGGTATTACATGGTATTGAAAAGAGTGTCTAGAAGTGGTTGTTAAGGGTGAACAAAAGCTATTCAGAGTTTTACCCATCTCTGACCTTTAAAGTAAGATTTTTCCTGCCAGCTATGAATTTGTCAATATACAGTATATTTACCAAAGGGTATAAGTGACTGATTCTATGGTACTAACTATCAGTGTTTATACCCCATTGTTTCTGGCTGGTCTGTGAACCAGTCTACCATATATTGGCCTGAAGGCAGACTGGGACACAGATAATTGGCCCGGGAGTCACCAAAGTGTGGCAGTGTCGTACAACAAAGACTCATTGATTGTCCCCCATCTGGGGACTAGGAACACCACCAGCCAGTCATCTGGTGGAATGGTTTAATTACACCAGTTCCAATCTGCTGGGAATACGTAGTTTCCCAAAAAATAGGCAACAACAAAAAAGTCTTTAGCTGTACATATGGTAGCCTGAGTTTGATCACATGCCTGAATCTCTGCCTGGTGAGATTGCAATACGGGAAAGCATAGTGTTTCTAGATGTGACAGTCTTTTTTCTTCCATAATGAGAGACATTGTTTGTCACTGAAGGTCATTATCTATCAAAATTCAAGTGTTAAAGTATTCCCATTTACTTCCTGCTGGGTATTATACAAACAAAATTAGCCATGTTCTCCCTTAAATGTAAGGGGATTTCTCTGTTGTAGGGGACATAAAACGGAAAATAAAAACAGTTAACCAGCCTATAATATTGACCTGCCCATGAATGAGATATTCTAGAATCTAGACCTTAATGTAAGCCCAGACAAGACAAGGATAATATGCTGGTCTTTGCATTGTGATATATTTCAACTTCAGTATTAAAGTAATTTATAGCTTTCTCTAAAAAAAAATTTGATTTTTGAAGTAGTTAGTATAAAAGCCCCACTCCCCCACCCACCTCCAAAAAAAAAGTGAAACAAAGGACTGATTGATTGCAGAGAGCAAAATCCATGATGCCCTACAGATTT
>CM037790.1:3807173-3857173 GCA_021229015.1 Solen grandis | reverse complement strand
AGCATTAAAAGCATATAAAATGTGAAATTGCATGCCTCTATTTTCTATTGAAATTTACATATATCTGTAAGAACAATAACTCCATGTTAGGCTACCCCCAAATCCTGAGTTGTTTCCCTTCAATTGGCCAGCAAGCAATGAAAATGAAAGTTACAAAAATAGAAAATGATTATGATTTTTTTCCCCTTCAAATGTCTTTTTTTTCTTTTTTTAGACGCCAGTTTTCTATGGATTTTCATATTTAATATTAGGATTAACTTCCGAAAACTTTAAGTTGCTTTAATTAATATATCTCTTGAGTCCATAATTTAAACTCAAGACTCATACTTCTTAAAATGTTATATCACTTTAATTTTCATAATGATCAAGCTAACAAAAACTTCATATATCATGATTTTTACAAAGGAAAAATATGCTGAAAAGAAATTCACTAATTTAAGCAGCTGAATACAAGTCAGATTCATTTTAACCTAGTTACACTTTATATTGAACAGTGTTGAAAACTCAAAAAAATGTTCATAAATTAACATTACACCAGACTTCTTTAAATAATACACATTCTGAACTGTTATCCAATGCCTTTCACTTACAAATGCATGTGAAACTTGTATCAACAGTTTCCATTAATCAATACTTTTGATAAAAATTTGGGGTGGAGTTAGGTGTAATGTCAATTGGAGCCCATTGTTTGAACAGCGTTATATTAGAATCAACACAAAACTGGAGTGCGTAATAATAGATCTACACTGTATTGAACATATTAGAACTAAATGACAAATAATTATTACAGAAGAGTCATAAACAGTTCATAAATCTAATAAAATATTTGAACAGAAAGTAGTAACAACAGGAAATAATTAGTAAATTATAAAAAAAATATATATAAATTGAACCTAACTACAGCTAAAGTATCACACTGCAGTATAAAAAGAGAAGAGTTACCCTTTACATCTCAGATATACCATGCATTACCATAGAAAACTCTAATCAAACAGCAAGGAATAAAATTTTCTGTTTGAGCAGGTTTAATGTTACTGCCAGTTTTGAATAATACCATAGAACAAAGACCTGTATAAAATCAGCTTGCACCTTACCTTTACTTTAGGTTGATTGTTTTATACTTGTTGCATAGGTAATTCCTTTGATAGCTCTCAAATGATAAAGGATTATTATAGTAAATGGCGATTATCAGAGGATAAATGCATATTGTTGAGTAAAAGCCTAAATAAATAAAAGGAAGCAGATTACATGTGTATTCACTGAAGAGTTACTTTAAGCTAAATGTAAGTAAAAAAAAAAGCTGTTAAGTAATGCTATTACAAAGACAATAAGTCACAAAATTTCTAGAAAACAATAACCAGAGCTATTGCTGAAGTTGATTTATACCTCCACTATATCGCATTGACTCAACAATATAAAAAGATTTCAACTTTTTGTAAAACTGAACAAGGGACAGGACATATGCAATTCCTATTTCGGATACAGGAGGTCAAACAAATTTCCAGAAAAATAAATTTTCGCTGCATTAATATCAACAACAAAAAATAGTCAAAACCACTCAATTTACCATAAACTGAAAATAAGAAAATAAAATAAAAAAATCGTTAGAAACATGGGTAAATATAAATTATACTGCTGGTGCGTAAAATATCAAGGGTTATTTGCAAAAAAGTTCCATCTTTTTTTTTCTATTTTGCACATTAGGACAGTTTCACAGTTAACCCTCATAATGTACACTGGGAAGTAGTTTTTTCCAGTCTATATGGCTAATGAATTGTCTAAAGATGATTATTAAGTGTGTCTACATCCGTTTCTCCTTAATAAACTTAGTCAAGAGGCATTGTCTTCCCTGTAGAAAAAAAGTATTGTTATCATAACAATCAGTCATTTTTATATTCCAGATTTTAGTATGGAGATGGTTCAATTTTAATCTATTTCTTACTTATATCTTGTGCGTGCAACTCCTTCTACAGTGTAAAAGGGAATACAATCAAACTTTATTAGAAATTTTTGGTCAGTTGGGAAAGCTGAAGCAGTTACTGACCCTTAAACAGATGTATAGGGTCTTTCAACAGTTTAATCTGGATTTAAATGAAACTGCTTGAACAAATTTTTTATTCCATCATTTGTATGGAATTAGAAAGGAATTTAAATGAATCCAAAAAAATTTCTTTCAACAAAATGTTTTGGCAATAAATAATGGCTGAGCCCTCGAGCATATATTGCCCCACTTTGCTGCGCTCTTGTTTTTTTTTTTCCTTATAATTGGACTGCACTATAATTATGGAACATAAACAATTCAGTGACTTGGGGTCCATGGTATCCACCAGGCTATAGTAGACCTATACTGTAAAGGTATAGACAAAAGAGGCATTCATATTAAAGTATCATATCACATGACTGACTTGCAAAAAGTAATTTCCTATTTCCATCCCCAATATTACAATTTTCCAGTTGTTTTTTTTCTACAATTTCATACTTGATAAAAAAAATATGATAAAAAAAAAACCCACAGAAAATGGTGTAAATATCCAATCAAACTTAAGTAATCTGCAGGCTGATAAAATTTTAAGTTGCTTATATTTTTCCACCGCTTTGAGATGTATTATAAAGAATCAGACAAACAATATAAAAAACAACTAAAACTGTAGCTTTTAGGAAAATCAATGATTTAATAGCTTTGTACTGCCAGACAAGAACATGTGAGACATATTGTTTTACATGACCTAAATGCCTCCAGCGTATGTATCGGTGGAATTTACCCTTACTTCTATGCTGATTAAGCAGAAATTGTGTCAAAATAAATATAGTCTTTCAAACTGCAGACCAAAGCATGAGAATATAGCAAAACAGTTGTTTAAATTTTATAAAAAAAACAAGGCTTTGTCAGTACAGCAAGCAATACTGTCAGGAGTCCCCATCGGTGAACCCCCCCCCCCCACCCCCCATGAAAAATTTGTGCCAGATAAAAACAAAAAAAAATAATGGAAATGGGTTATGATCTCCAAACTGCACTGACCTTACAAGCAAGCATAATGTTGATGCGCATGACAAACTTTTGTGTTATGACAAAACACTTATGTAAAGTTTCATGAAAATCAGTCTATAGATATGGAAGTCAAAGAGTGAACACGAAGATATAGCCTATGAACAACAATGACAAATTCTATCAAACTCCTGTGACCTTGACCTTTCAAATGTGCATATAGTTGATGCTCATGACACATCTTTGTTTCATAGTCAAATCTTCTGTAAAGTTTTATGAAAATCCAAACAAAGATATCGAAGTTATTGAGCCGACATGAAAATGAAGCCTATGAAAACCAAAGACAATTTCTAACAACTCCTGTGACCTTGACCTTTCAAGAGCACATATGGTTGTTGCACCAACACATCTTCATGTAATGAAAAACACTTTTGTAAAGTTTAATGGAAATTTATCCATAGATATGGAAGTTACAGAGTGGACACCAAGCTGTAGCCTATAAATACCAGAGTATTTCTAACAACACCAATGACCTAAACTTTATGGTTGATGTGTGTGACACACAAACACTTCTGTAACGTTTTATGAAAATCCATCCATAGATACTGAAGTTTAGAGCAGATACGAAGCTGTTGCCTATAAATACCTAAGAATATTTGTAACACCTCCAGTGATCTTGACCTTTCATGGATGCATATTGATATGGTTGATGTGCACAACACACCTTTGTATTTATTGCAAACATTTTTTAAAAGTTTTATGAAATCCATCCATATGAAATGAAGTTATAGGGCAGACACAAAGATGAAGCCTATGAACACTATAGACAATTTCTTCAGTGCTGCTTATAGCCTCAAGGTCATATGAAATGTTGGGGAAAAAAATCTTTTGCATTTTTTTGTTCCTGAATGTGACTAGGAAAAACACATGAAGAAAATAGTTACTGATACAAACTGCTCTGCTCTGACACTGATTGCTATAGCAACACTATGATCAGCTATTGATTCTCTTATTACTACTTTTTTTTCTTTTTATCATTTGTAACCTCAATTACCTTGTGTAGGCAACTCCTTTATAAGCTTTACGAAAGAAAAATTGCAAAAACAACAAAACAAATGTTTCTTTCTTTGATGTTTTCAACTATACCTCTCTCACTGACATAAAAACAAGAGAAAAACACATTTAAACTCGTTTGAAAATCAAGCTTGGGTTACAAAATAAATCATGTATAAGAAAAGCTTGTATTTTTCCACCCACTCAAATCTATACTGAAATCAAAGAAGACCCAGGATCCACCCACCCAAGTCTAAATTAAGACCTGTTGTAGTTCTTATCTTTCTTTATGCACAAATATGTTAGTCATCATTAACAGAATGGCAAATATCCATATACGGTCAAAATACCATATTTGCGCAGCTAACAGAAATGCCACAATGCACATTGTTTAGTATTTTTCCAGTAACAGAAAAAGGAACTTCAGCTTAAAACATGTTTCCTGGTAAATTAAAGCAACATACGGAACTAGCACTGTGATCTGACCACATTCACCAGTGCTTTATGAATGTAAATCTGTCAAGCATTCATTTACGAGGCAGGATTAAATCAGATGAGCTACGGGTTAATGGACATACGTCTGGTTGGTAAAACGATGCCATGTTCAATAACTGCAGACAAATCAGTTACCTGGTTACAAATTAGAATACATGATTTGATTTGGTTTGTTTTTCCTTTAAGCTAAGAGAACTGGTTGTAAAAACGTGATATAATCTTCAAACAATTTAAAAAAACAACGTAAAAACAAGTGCACATATTCAAACTCTTTGTATAACATGTTTTCCAGTTTAATCTGGTATTTGAAATAAATTGATGATAAAAATACAAAGATATGAACACTTATCAGCCTGCATCATACTTGAAAGTTGATCTAGCTTAAAACAGTTTAGCTCCTTCAAGCCCCGAAGGTACCAGTATCTTTTAAATAAAATTAATATTGTTTTTACCACAGTATAATATACCCCCATTAAATCTTTTTTTGTCATTCTCATCAGTTTAACCCTTTACCTCATAAAGACTCATTTTAATGCATTGGCAAACACAGCAGACTCATGTCATACAGCTCCTTTAAAGGGCTGTCTGATCAGGGTCTCCGCTGTTTCTTCCTACAATATTGTAGTTTAGAGTCTACATCCTGGACTGTAAAAAAACAAGAGCTGTCAGAGGACAGCACACTCGACTATTCAAAATGCTTGTTGGTAAATCAAATGAAATCTATTTCAATTCTTGCCCTTCATATACCCTGTATATAATAATAGTCAAAAATGATATACCTTGATAGTCTAATACCCCTAAATAGGTTTATGAAGTCTAAAATCAATCCAATGCATAGTAAATGAGACATAAGAATAATAACACTGTGCATGCAAAACTTTAACCAATTATCCAAGTTAGAAAAGGGCCATAATTTGTATAAAATTAAGTTAAACTCAAGAGTTATCCTCCTTGGTTTTCTGATGCCTCTGAACACACTCCAAACCTTTCTAGTCAATACCATAAACAATTTCTGAGATATAAGATGGATAGTAGCTTGCACAAAGCCTAAGTCAAAAAGTGGCCCTAATCTGCATTATATTCAGTCAAAAACTATCTGCCACTATAATATGATATCATTGAACATATGAAAGAAATCAAACCCATGCCTGGTTACTGAAATATAAGCATGAAATTCCTTGCATGCGAAACTTTCATCCAAAATTTTTAAGTTAAAAAGGGGCCATAATTTGTAATATATTCCATCAAGTGTTTCTTCCTTGATAGTATGATATCCCTAAACATATTCAAGATGTTTCAAATCAATTGCATGCCTGGATACTGAGATATAAGCATAAAAGTACCTTGCATGCAAAACTTTAACCAAACTTTCTAATTTAAATTAAAAAAGGGGCCATAATTTGTAATATATTCCATTAAGAGTTAGCTACCTTAGTTGTCTGATGCCCCTAAACATATTCATAAACTTTCAAGTCAATACCATGAATGGTTATTGAGATACAAGCTGAATAGTAGCTTGCATGAAAAACTGTAACCAAATTTTCTATTGCATGCAAAACTTTAACCAAACTTTCTAATTTAAAAAAGGGGCCACAATTTTTATTAAATTCAGTCAAGAGTTATCTATCTTGATTGTCTGATGCCCCTGAACATATTCATTAACTTTCAAGTCAATACCATAAATGGTTATTGAGATATAAGATTGATAGTAACTTGCATGCAAAACTTTAACCAAAAGCTGCAATGCCGACGCAAGGGTCACTACAATAGCTCTCATATTCTTCGAATAGTCGAGCTAAAAATCCATTGTTTCAGATACCATTTCAGGCACAGTAAATTTATATTCATCAAGTCATGAATTTTTACATGAATATTCATGAGTTAAAGGTTGCACTACCTTAAGATCAATATAATTAATATCACTGAGAACTTTTATCTATCTCTGTAATTATGTATGGTTTTATAGATAAAGTCTTATATTCGTTTTCTTAAGTTAATCAGATATTGTCTTATGTTTAAATCCAAAATACACCTTCAGAATTACTGGAATGTGCAAAAGTAAAGTGGATTAAAAACCAGATTTATCACTAAAACGGATTAATACTACCGCATTCAACCTTAACACATGTCCTCAAAAATACTTAAGCACAATCTCAGACTCAATTTGAGTATCACTCAAATCCCTATTGAAATTTGAGGTCATTGTTTGAGTAAAAGTATGAAAATCATACTTGAGTTCCATTTTTATTTTCGGGGCCTTGTCTTCATGTAATGTGAGCGCAAGATGGGGCAGGATTGGACAGGATAGGAGGTAACAGGACGTAGTGAGTGATTCCTTAATAGCTTCAATAAAGCAGAGGTATAAAAAAAAAAATCTACATAAAAAATTAAACCTACAGTAAAAAATTAAACCTACAGTTATACATATATTCATATCTTTATTTTCACATATCATAAAAAAAAAACAAAAATGTATGCAATTACAAAAGTACAAATCTAAAAGCTATGGAAGAAAAGACATTCATTTTGGCTCTGAAAGCAGAAAAAAAACTGAAACAAAATACAAAAAAAAAACATAATATAACTGGTGATGATAAAAACATCAATATGAAGTCTCAATGTTGTCATAAAATGATAAATGGGGAAATGTATCAATGCATCATTGAAGAGTATGAGTTTTTGAAAATTTTAACAATGATTGTTTCACGTTGGTGTATGCGGAGGTGAGGGGCTACCACTGGAAACAGCCAGGAATCGGCTAATCTCCGCGCATGAGCATTTGTCTTTACAGTGACACGGTCCACCTACGCAGAGAGATTTCTGAAATTCTAGTAGTTGCCCCATGAAGTTGAAGTTTGGCGAAATGTTTGGTTTACAAGTCTTTACGTAGTCATACGCTTCGTTTAGGGTGAGTTCCTGCCTCTGCATGAGATAGGCGACAGTAATTGTGACTGAGCGACTGATTCCGGCCAGGCAATGGACAAGGACCCCCTGCTCAGAATTTCTGGCTTCATCTGAAAATAGAAACCAATGTGTTAATGAATATAAACTTTATTTTACATTGATTACAAAACAAGGTCTGTGAACCCATCTCCGTGACTCAGACGGTGGTTAATGTGTCCTCCATTGTGAAAGGAAACTAGAGTACCCACAGGAAGCTCTCATGTCTGGACAAGTGACCCTTTTATCTTCTTGCATACATGACCAGGGGTGTTACAAAGCATCTTATGATAAATCTTCCACTTACTATAGTAAAAAACCATTGATATCAAAACATAGGATATTTCTGCTTAACCATCTCTAGATTTTTTTTTTATTAAAAAGAAGGTCTATGATGACAGACCTTAGTTCCCTGCAACTGGTGAGTAAATTGTTTGTATAATTTAACCCTTACCCTGCCGGAAAAGCAAGTGCTAACCTTTGCCACCAGTAGTGAGCAAGGTCAGCCTGCACATCTGATTCAACACAACCTATAGATATGTGAGAACAGAGCTGATTCAACACAACCTATAGATATGTTAGAACAAAACTGATTCAGCACAACCTATAGATATGTTAGAACAAAGCCAATCCAACAACCTATAGATATGTTAAAACAAAGCTGATTCAACACAACCTAAAGATATGTTAGAACAAAACTGATTCAACAACCTATAGATATGTTAAAACAAAGCTGATTCAACACAACCTAAAGATATGTTAGAACAAAACTGATTCAACAACCTATAGATATGTTAAAACAAAGCTGATTCAACACAACCTATAGATATGTTAGAACAAACCGATTCAACACAACCTATAGATATGTTAAAACAAAGCTGATTCAACACAACCTAAAGATATGTTAGAACAAAACTGATTCAACAACCTATAGATATGTTAAAACAAAGCTGATTCAACACAACCTATAGATATGTTAAAACAAAGCCGATTCAACACAACCTATAGATATGTTAGAACAAAGCTGATTCAACAACCTATAGATATGTTAAAACAAAGCCGATTCAACACAACCTATAGATATGTTAGAACAAAGCTGATTCAACAACCTATAGATATGTTAGAAAAAAGCCGAATCAAAAACCTATAGTTATGTTCGAACAAAGCTGATTCAACACAACCTATAGATATGTTAGAACAAAGCTGATTCAACAACCTATAGATATGTTAGAACAAAACTGATTCAACAACCTATAGATATGTTAGAAATAAAGCTGATTCAACAACCTATAGATATGTTAGAAATAAAGCTGATTCAACAACCTATAGATATGTTAGAAATAAAACTGATTCAACAACCTATAGATATGTTAGAAATAAAGCTGATTCAACAACCTATAGATATGTTAAAACAAAGCTGATTCAACACAACCTATAGATATGTAAGAACAAAACTGATTCAACATCCTATAGAAATGTTAGAACAAAACTGATTCAACAACCTATAGATATGTTAGAACAAAGCTGATTCAACAACCTATAAAAATAATCAATAGCTGAAATGAGTTGTCTGATCTGGGTCTGCTCTGTATGCCAATGTGTCAAAATGAGAGTCAAAATCAGCCAAAGATTACATAAAATCGAACCAGGTAGCTAACCAGAAATATTAATGATAGCATTAGACAGATCCCTCCTATAGTCACCAATTATGATGGGTTTAAGTCCCATAGTATGTATGATAAAGGAAGTTATATTATGACTCAAATAAAAGTATATAACTAATGAAATCATCAGTAACAGAAAATCTGGAATATCACCAGGAAGCCACCATATTTGTTACAAGTATACATAATATCCAATTAGCACAGATACTGTTAAAATTTTACCAAAACACAATTATACATACTCTGCAAAATGTACAGTTTTTCTCTCTTCTTCAAATCTTTGTCAAATTACAAAATTGTTGTGTTTATTTTTCCTGCAGTTTATTTTATGGCTACAAATAGGAACTGGATAATTTCATCAAGAAAATCTGACTCCGGAACAAATTTCCCTAAAGTCAAGTAATTCATATGTCACACCGACCAAAATCAGTAATTTAGCTTTAACACCTTGTGATCACAGTTCTGGTGCAAGCTTCTGTACTTTACAGCTCAGAATTAACTTGTCCTTGGATTTCAAAAATAACCTGTACTTGCCAAAAATAGGGTCACACAGTATAATACTAAATTAAGCTGTATAGCATGACTGTGCCTTGTCTTTTTTTCCCAAGACTCAGACCAACTTGCAATTCAAGTGAAGAATTTTGTTTGATTTTTTTTTATTATTACAGATTTGGAAATACGATTTTCATTAAGATTGGAAAAAAAGTCTTTATGGAGTCCCTCCTGAGTATCTTTGCATGAGTTTGCATGAGTAAAATGCACCAAGGAAGACTGTCAAGGAAGACTGCCCTTGCCGAGGTTCAAACCCACAACCTGTAGACCCTTGTCTTATGTAAACTAGTAATACACAAAAGTGCAGTACTCTACTTTTGTTTTAAAAATTAACTCCATAATTATGTAGGGCTTGGTATCGCCAGCAAAAAAGTACCATGATGTATCATATTGTTGGCTTGATACGATACAGTATCACGATACTTGGTGATATAAAAATAATGTAATTCTAGCATGGCCGACCATGTTTTAGTTTTCTGCTGTAAATTAGATTTCCGTAACCATGTTGCTATGCCGCTTAGACACATGGACAAATGATAGAAAAAATGCATTTATAAGTTAATTTTTAATTTAAAAAATCTTTTATTTTGCAATTTAGTCTACCAGTCAATCTAGTCAACAAAAGGTAACAACGACAGAAATAGACACTTTATGCTGAAGATATAAGCTGCAGGCCAAGTGGCATATTCAATTTTGCTGGTTTACACCAAAAACTGTCATCCATTGAAGTATCGTTTGAGAATCGATTCTTGAGGTCAGAAATACGATTAGGTAACGTCAGCAAAAAAAATGGCAATATATCGATGAAATCGACCCAGCTCTATAAATATGTGCAAAGTAAGTTATTCATATGCCTTATGTGAGTAAAAAATATCTTTTCTTATAAGAAGATAAGAGAATGAATACTTCTAGATATCCTGCAATCAGCAATTTATCTTCCTATTCTCTTACAAATCTGGCAATATGATTGGCTATATATAAAGATGGCAGATTTTAATCAATCAAAGCCTGTGATGAATGAACAGGAAATTCATCATCTGCTACAAGTAATTAATTTCCTTGCTACGGATATGATGCATGAACAATAAACTTACTTTCACTTTTATTGAATATGACAAACAAAGGGATGACGTGACGCTAAAGTTTTGTACATTTTGCACAATGTATTTATGTGACCATGTAAGTATAAGCATGGTCTATAAGTGCAGAGGTGCAAGTTTGTCTTTTCATAAAACACCATAACCCCTTTTTAACCCTTTCACTCATAGAGGAAACCATGAAAAGACCTATGCGAACAACATAAAACCAGATCAGCCTGCGAGTAACTCGCAGGCTGATCAGGTTTTATGCTGTTCGCTGCTCCACAGTGGTCTGGAAATGAGGACTTTGTAATTAAATTTGGTAAGGTTTAACTGTGGTTTTCTGCAGATCAGGCTTTATGTGGTACCTATTGAGTGCGTCAAACCATCAAAAGCAAGACTAGACTGAGAGCAGTAAAAGAAAGTTTGAAATTTGTTAACTTTTCAGATAAAAGGTACTGCCAAATTAAATTTATAAAGTGTTATATTTTAAAGTAAATTAATTATATAGCTGAACCTGCATTAGTGGTCATCTCTGAATAAAACCCAACCTGTGTAACAATGGCCATTTACTGTACAGTATTCCCAACTGAATTCATATATAATTTAACCTCCAAATAACAGCCACCCAAATCCAAGACAGGAGTTTTCAATTTCTCTTAAGTGGCTTTTGTTTTTGAAAACAATTCATGTTTCAATAAGGATTCGCCAAGACTGGAAACCTGGCAGTACCAGTAATATCCATACCCAGAAATGATTTATAACTACTGCATTCTTATCCAGTGTACTTTAAACTCACTCGAAAACTGTGATGGTGTTTAATAATTCAGAGTGAAGAAAGAACTAAATCACCATTGCTGTGTGTTTACAAAACCGTCATCTTACAAAACTATACCATACAATGCAATTATCAGATGAAACAAAACACCTCCAAGCATGATATGATTTCAATGGCTAACACAATTACATGGCTTCTGGAGTGAGTGCACCATAATTTTACTCAGACACAGCTCATGCAGTTTTTTCCCTCACTAGTGTTTCTATTTACCTTACCTTGACGACAATAAATATTTTAATACTCGAACTAACACTGAATGTGGTCAATGCCCCTACTTACCTTTAGGACACAGAAAAAGGGCTATAATTCTTACAAAATACTTGACACAGTTATCTGCACTTGTTTACTGATTACCATGAAATGTGAGTGTAGGACAGGAACCTGACATAACATAACCTGTACCTAAACCAATTAATAAACCAATTACTAAACCAATTTTTAAAGTATTTAATGGTGTTGCAACAAACATTTGGGTGAGTTTTATTTATTCATCCATTCAAATGAATCTGGGTATATTTATCAACCATTTTTAATCTCATTATTTTTTATGGACCTTTCCAGTTTTACCAGGTTAAATTTAAACCCTGCTTTAACATACTGGTATTGCTAAGAAATATTTCCTATCTCAATAACAGCATCATATCATAAACAATAATGTTATATTTTTGAGTAATCATCTGATGACATGATATGAGGTAATTAGAATATATATTTCTTTATCTTATCTTTTTTATTAGACGTTCAATTTGTTCCACTCAACAGGTAGGTTTAGCTTTGGCTTGGCACAAAACTATCAAAATTGCTTTCTTACATACATGTATATGAAGTATTTCACCAAGCCCTTAAATCAGATTTTGTCTTCTTTGAATATAGACCCTATAGCTTCAAAATCCATTGTAACCCCTTCTGATGCAATCAGTTGAAAACGCATAACCGTAACTCAAACTTCCTTGCTTCATAATCACATTAAAGACAAAGACCACACAAAATAAACATTTTCCCCGACACTAACAGACTTGTTTGCCAAAATTCTGTGTAGACATATTGACCAGTAAAGATTTATATAATTTAAAAGAATAATCAAATTAGAAATAATCTTCCTCATGAAAACTAGTTTTTTTTCACCACACATCTTCAGCAGACGAATAATTACATCGTTTCAGTATCATAAAACCCAATGAAGCCTCTCCCAATCCAAATATAGAAAAGAAAATTTTAAAAATCATTTTAAAAAGTTTTACTTCATCATAAGCCAAAAAAAAAAACAACCTTGAAATGATTCTGTAATGATAGCTGAAGAATATTTGAGTTAAGTTAATAGCTTCCCAGAACTGAACGGAAAAAAGGTCTATCAGTATATATTTGTTTTACTTCGTAAACACTTTCTTGCTTTAAGCTCTTTCTACGATCATGAAGTGTGACAGCATGCATGAATGAATTTTCATTCATTTGGTTTTCCTCCCATAAAACAGGTATAAATTTTACATAAAATGTTAACACTGTCGTATTAAAACCATTTTTCGTTTTTTAACACCTTCACCACAAATTTCTAGTACATTTAGATTCTTCAATTAAATGTCCTATAGTTTAAAAGTGTGTGTAGAAGTGGTATCCTTTCCAACCAGAAACATCTGGGCACATTTAATTTAAAATAGAAATGAGTTGCAATAAAACAAATAAGCAATAAATGTTCTTTGTTTACTGCCTGAAAATAATCATGATTCCAAAAGTTGCTGCTATCACAAGAAAGAATATAAACACAGCCTTTTAGGGAGTGTCTAACAATGCAGGGTGAAAAGTTTGCTGTGAAATGTCATACTATCCTTTAATGAATCTGTATATAAATGCATTCTGATATTTATAGCAAATGTTATAATCAGCTGAAATGAACAAAAAAAAATGCCATCCAGAATCAAGAGTTACAAACTTTGTATCCCTTGAACTACCTTGCTGTTATTGACTTTTAAGGCATTATTATATTTACACGTTTCAGTACAAGTCTTCCCAACATCTGAATGACATGCTCGGAAATAAATGTCTTAATGTGAAATAATTCAGCTGCAATTTAACCTGAAAGTGTCTGCCATTGTGTCATTGTATCCATTTACTCCCTACCATGCTAAATTTCTTAACTGGACTTGTCCCTTCTTTATTTTGGACTGAACCAATAGTTGTTTATGGGGATGATGCTAAATAAATATTTTGACTGAATAGCAAACAGTGCAGATCATGATCAAAATGCACAGTTGTGCTGGCTGATCTTGGTCTGCACAGGTCGCAAACGCAGTCACAAGTGCCTATAGCATTTTAAGGATTACCAGTAACTGGTCAGTAAACAAGAGAATGTAGCACTTAAGGTAATCCATCCATCATTAAACTAATCATGGTCCTTCAAATGCCTACTTCAGTACTTCAATGCAGATACAAGCAACCATTGACTTGTTTGCTCAGAGTCTACAAAGGCTTGCATTTACTATGAAATTCCTATGATCACTTGATGGACAAGATGATCACAATTGGATGGTTTTAACACTTTCCCTCATAGATGATACCATGAAAAGACCTATGCGAACAGCATAAAACCAGATCAGCCTGCGAGTTGATCAGGTTTTATGCTGTTCGCTGCTCCTCAGTGGTCTGGAAATGAGGATTTTGTAAATAAATTTGGTAAGGTTTAACTGTGGTTTTCTGCAGATCAGGCTTTATGTGGTACCTACTGAGTGCGTCAAAATGAGTCTATATGAGGGAAAGGGTTAACTTAAATATCCAAGTTTCATGATACTGGAAAAGGACAGGATACAACATTGATATATTTACATAACAGATAAAATTTTATAATACTAGCATGGCATAATAATTATGCAATGCAGAATACATTTCTCAATGGTAACAAACATTTACTATTAATCAATATACTCATTTCATGATATAACAAGGAAATAAAACATATTTGAGTAGATTTTGTTAACCACAGAAAACAAAACCATTCCTTAGCATGAATATTTTCCTTTTTTTTTTTTCAATTGCTGTATAGGGTCAAAATCTGTAGTAGCACCCGCAGTCACCTCTGAATAAGTGACGACACAGTGCTTCCATACATGAGTGGTGGCCCAAGACAGCAATAGGTACTAACCCTGAAAGGGGAAAGGGTTTTCCATGACCTTCCCTGGCACATAAATACCAGTGCATCCTGCACTTAATGAGAGAAATTAAAATTGACTATAAGAATTTGTTTCCCAATTGACTTAGAAATTCTTGTCATTTAAAAAAAAATAAGTTGAAACTAAAGAACTTTTGATCTAATCAAGCATAAAAACATTTGTTTTTACTTATTCTTAAGCTACCAAGGTAGAAAAAAAAGGAAATTGAGTAAGGTACAATTAAATAAACAAATTAGCACCAGTAACACTTGAAGAAAATTATGAACAAAGTTCTGCCCTTTGAGGCTTATGTACTGGAAGTATTATCCGGAGTAGATCTGATAATTACTGTAACTCTGCTTCTCAAGTCTGAAATGCAGACAAATTACCGTCTTCCAATAAAGCCAAGAAGTGTATTTAAGTGCAAGGAACCTGTGCACATAGGTTAATTTAGGACTATTCACAGGAGGAAAACTAGATGAATTGTTTG
This sequence comes from Solen grandis, assembly GCA_021229015.1. Classification (NCBI taxonomy): domain Eukaryota; kingdom Metazoa; phylum Mollusca; class Bivalvia; order Adapedonta; family Solenidae; genus Solen; species Solen grandis. The sequence goes on along the minus strand of CM037790.1, from coordinate 3,841,936 downwards.
TTTTGCAGATCTTCTCGAAACTTCACATAAACAAGACGAGTGTAACCACCGAAGGGCAGTAGGAATGTATTTACGTCTTGAAAACACGTATGGTGGAAATACAAGAGGGACTACTCTTAAAACAAGAGGGCCATAGAGGCCCTGAATAACTCACCTGAGTATAGGGTTACCCAAGGAACATCTGTACTAAAAACATTTTGAAATCTTACCAGTAGTTTTGAAGGAGATGATTTAAAAGTTTTAATAATTTATTTCTTTATGTTGTCATGGCAACCAGAATTCTACATAAATCAAAATTATTTTAGCAACTTTTGTGAAGGTTCACCAAAAGATCATCCCTGCCAAGTTTATTTAAATTCTGTCCAGCGGTTTCAGAGGAGATGTTGTTTCAAGATTTCGCTATATATAAGGCAAATTAGCCCCACCCATGGCCGCCATGTTTATTTTACAGATCCAAATAATTTTAGCAATCTTGATAGATGGTTACCCAAGGAACATACATACCAAAAGATTTTGAAATCTGGTTTGTATTTTTGAAGGAGATGATTTTAAAAGTTTTCATATGTTTTTCTTTCCACTGCCATGGCAACCAGAGTTCTACATGGATCAAGTTTATTTTAGCAACTTTTGTGAAGGTTCACCCAAGGATTATCATGAGCAAATAATGCTGTCATGAAACTGCTTTCAGCTAAATCTTATAAACAAGTTAGAGAACTGTATTTAATAATGTTACAGAAGCTATTAGGTATAATGGCCATATGCATTATACATAGGAACATGAGTGTTCTCTGGAACACGTGTCACTTGCTGAAGGGTGACAGAAAAAGTGTGACAGACAGACAGACAGACATGTGGCCAGGTTGGAGTTAGGGACCATTTCTTTTGTTCTTTTAAGGGGCCACGGCCCCTTATTCTGTTGTTATGGAATGAAGTTTATTTTTTCTCCTTTGTTTGGTTTACTGTTAGATGGCCCCAATCTGGCAGCACTGACAGACGGACACACAGACGACAGAAAAGTGATCCCTTTCATGCTATGTACAGCAGGTGACACAAAAACAGTTTTAGCAAAAGTGTGTGATGGGGGTAGTAGTCTAGGTTCCTACCTCTGGATTCATGTGTGATAATGTGATTATGATATAAAAGGATAGCAAGTATACGTCTGGTCACTACTTCATTCTACATCATACTGGTCAGATTTTTGCAGTATCACAAAGTAGAATAGCTGGTGAATTACAATGTTTTCAATAATAAGGATATCGCAAGTCCAACCAATATAATTATACCTGAAAGAAAAATAACCAAAATTTACAGCTAAGGAAAACAAGATTAAAGTCAATCACCCAATGAAAATCTGCTAAAACCAGTTGTGTGTTTTTATGAAAATGAATAACTTTTAAAAACTTGAAAGGCACTCAGCTACAGAACAGCTGTGTCAAACTCTTTACAAATCTGGCAACAGATACCAACGTTTTAAGTTGTTCAATACAAAATATGTACAGTCGAACTTCGATGACTCGAATAGGCTGGGGAACGGAAATTTGTTAGAGTCATCGGTGGCTAGATCCAACCGTGGTTTAAATGATTTACATACATGTATTAAAAACATGTGATTTATTATAAATCCTTCTAGCACTGATCGATTAAAGTAGATTATCGTTATTTTGTTGTTTTTCTTATCCTAACTACGGCAAAATAATGTATCATTAAATAATTCTTTTATTCTTTAAATATCATTTAAATCCATTAACCCTTTCCCTCATATAGAAAACCACAGTTAAACCTTACCAAATTTAATTACAAAATCCTCATTTCCAGACCACTGAGGAGCAGCGAACAGCATAAAACCTGATCAGCCTGCGAGTTACTCGCAGGCTGATCTGGTTTTATGCTGTTCGCATAGGTCTTTTCATGGTTTCCTCTATGAGGGAAAGGGTTAAACGACAGCTGACAAAATCAATTATCAAAGCACAAACCTCAGTGAGTATATTCATATTGTGCATGTCCATGTACACATGCATCATCCTACATGCAAGTCGTAACATTTTCTACATACTTTGTTTATTTTTTCTTTTGCAGAAAAATAAAATGAAAAAAGCTTTTGTGAATAATCGACAAATATAGCACCATCAGATAACATAAATATCAGTTCAAATGAAACATGTAACATTTAACAAAATAATTAATCAAATTAAACAATAATAATGCTTGTGCCAATCTGACAATGTGTGAAAAACACGCTGCACTGCAGGTTGCAATTTAATCACCAGCGAACATCACATGTAGGGTGTTAATTGGTTCGACCAATAGGTGTAAAATACAAAGCACTTTAACCTGGGGCCTGAAGTTCCAGTCATCAGTGTTCGACTCATCCAAGGTTGAACAATAAAACATAAAGAACAGTTTCGCCGGGACCGTGAAATGAGTATGGTGTTCCAGTTTTCAGTGTTCGAGTCACCAAAGTTTGATTGTATTAAGATAAATGACTTGTTTCATTAGTGTCTATCACAAACTCAGAGTAGGGATACATGCACTAACCCAAGTATTTTTCTCTTCTTTCTATACACAGATTTCAAGGGCACATAACCCTGTAAAGACAGAACAGACTAACACAATAAAAACATCATTAATCATTTGTGCGAAGTTTCACTGCTTTAACCCTTTCCCTCATAGAGGAAACCATGAAAAGACCTATGCGAACAGCATAAAGCCAGATCAGCCTGTGAGTAACTCGCAGGTTGATCAGGTTTTATGCTGTTCGCTGCTCCTCAGTGGTTTGGAAATGAGGACTTTATAATTAAATTTGATAAGGTTTAACTGTGGTTTTCTGCAGATAAGGCTTTATGTGGTACCTATTGAGTGCGTCAAAATGAGTCTATATGAGGGAAAGGGTTAAAAGCTGAGCACAAGATTTGAAAACAGACTTGACTATTTGAGTTTACCGTCACTGTGACAGTATTTCAGTCATAAAGCTACGTCCAGCTAATTACAGGTGGAGGAAGACCCCAAATGCAAGCCAGCTGGAAGGCTTCCTCACATGAAAATCCGAATGACCCTGTTGTGATTCAAACCCACACGGTGAGGGCCTGAATGAGTGTTAAAGTCAGGCACTTTACCCTCTCGACAACGGAGGCCCCTTGAAAACAGAACAACTGTCTAATTGGTGGATAGACATGCAACCAACACCATAACATAATAATCATGACCCTTCCAGGAGCATTTCAACAATATAAATATTTACATATCAATAATGTAATGTAAAAATCTAAGACTAAAATTAATATGTGTAAGAAATTGCACTGTTTTTCAACATTTATAACAAATAACTTTTATTTAATGACTTGCACAGTCTGTAAAAAGGTTAGCGGAAACCTGAGAACACAACTATATATTACTAATGCACTGAGAACAGGTTGACAGCAGGAAATTGGAGGCCATGATCTCTATCAGAAGCCAGTCAAATGATCCCATTTTGAAATCATAAATCAGTGTAAGTTACGCACAATTTCCTCACAAGAAATTGCCGAAGTCATCGACCTCACTACTTATATAACTACATTGTAAAATTTGAACAAAATAACACAGACACCAATGGTGCAGCATGTTTCTATACCTGGTAGTAACGAGAGTCCTGAAAATAAACACTGATACCCTCTGAGCTTACCTATAAAAGCTATTGCTTCAGGAAAAAAACGTGACAGGTTTTGTGAAAGATGGTCGCTGATTGGAATCTTCATGTATTTGAACGTGCTGTCTTCCTCAAATTTGTTTGGCACATTAGGAGTAACATTTAGAATGTAGGTGATCCCACAGTTTTTAAGCACATTAAGATCAGCCGAATTTTTAGCGTTTCCAAGATATAGATGCGGTATGACTTCTACTGGCACATTAGATGTTGGAGAGTCAAGGTCGCCATTTTCCGAGTCACACGTTCCATACGCAGAGTCCTCGGAAATCTTAAGATTACACAAGCCCATGAGATCTTTGTCGGTGTTATCCGTCTCCTGTCCTTCACAGAATTCTGGGAAATTCTCCTCAAATTCCTTGAAACCACCTGAAAAGATAAATGTATACAACTTAGGGACAGATTACAATAAATATTGTTTAGTTGGGTTGACAATATTCCAACCAAGTGAGGTTTTTGTCAAAATGAAACTGGTCTACTACTGACTCTCTGTAATATTCCACCATAAACAATTGACATGATATCACATCCAATCAAAATTTTCTTTCAGCAAGCCAGTACTGGATCTACCCTTACACCTGTATATTAAGCAACAAGTAAGGGTGTCACCTCAGTATCTCTTTAAAACTTTTTTTTAATGGTATGTCAATGCTATAAAACTGAAAATATTATTTTTTGCGAACATTTTTTCACCCTTTAGTGTGTTTTTTTTTTTGTTGACAGTAATGCAAGCAGAGTCGACTCAGATCAGTGCCCCTTCTAATTGTTCATTTAATAGTGTTTCCCAGTTTCTACGTCATCAGCATGGCAAAGAAAAATCCTTTGTTTCATAAAAACCATTAAAAGTTCAGAAAGTAAATATTCATCCAGCCAGGAATTTGTACATGACTATTAATGAATTAAAGATTTATCAACTTTTACAGATTATCTTTTGAAAACCTGCAAACTTAAAAAATCTAAATTTATTTATTTTTTACAGAAAGTGATATCATGTATGAAAATCTCCTTGATACTGTAGCAGGCAGTTTCAAGTGTTCCTTGATGTGTAAATTTTAAACGTGATAAAAACTTTCCTTTCTGCCCCATTAGGTGTTCTCTACATACATACAATGAAAATATTTGTGGTGTAGAACCCTTAATTAGTCTAACTTAGCCCTTATATATCACCTAGGTTTACAACATGTAAGGGGAAAGTCTTCAGCCATAATAAACATGTAAGGCCGTTTTAAAGCCAGAACAAGTCTCCAATGCTTCAATCTTTATAGTGTAGTTTAGTTTCGCGCTTTAGTATGTTAAGTAAGCAAATAAGGTCTAAAGTTATAGTGGGGGACCGGACAAGTGGGCAAGTGGTTAGAGTGTCCAGCCCAAAATCTGAAGGTTGTCTGTTTGATCCACAGCAGTAACATGACAAAGTCATAAAAAATTATACTGGTATAGCTCCCTTGTTTGGTGCTCAGCTTATGAGGGTAGTTTTAGGACTGGTTGGCCCGGTGTCAGGATAATGTGACTGTGCATGATATAATGCCACATTTCAGTGGTGTGATACTGCATATCTGTCTTAAAAGGATACTGTCTCAAAATGTCATAAATAATGTTGGCAGGAACAAACAAACAATTACAAAGGAAACATATTTGGCAGAAACCAGTCGTCCATAGAGTCCACTGTATAGTGATTATACTACAGTGATTATACTATCACCACAAAAGTATTTCAGTCATATACAGAGACATTCAGCAAATAACTGGCAGAGGAAGACCCTTAAAACACAAAGGCACATGGTTACAAGAACCAAAGACCTAGCTGGAAGGCTTCCTCACATGAAAAATCCTGTGACAAGTCTTAAAACTCAAACCCACAGCAGAGAGGGGCCAAGTGATGGTTAGTAAGTGGCCCATATCATCTTGTTTAACCCACTGCCTTGGTGGCCTGTGCAGTCTGATCATGATCTGAACTGTTTGCTACTCCGTGAATAAATTCTTAGCAAACACCCCCACACACATCTAGTGTTACAGTCCAAAATAAAGAAAGGGCAAGTCCAATTTAGAAATTTAGCATAGAAAGGGTTAAAAAGGAAATTGAATGATAGCTAACTATATAAAAATTCTGACATGCTGGCTGATGGTGTTAAACACTAATAAAGATAGTGATTTTCCTGGTTTTCTTTTCAGTGGTTATCTGTTAAGGGCCTGTTAAATATCACAGATACTTTAACTAAACTTTATTTTAATCTCAGTTCAACTTTAGGAACACATTAATTTCAATATTCAATAATTGTATACATGTTTGTCAAAAGTCACTTCCGTGTTGAATGCTAGATAAAGAGACAAGAGAAATTTATGAACATGATTTACATAAATTAAAGATGTATATAGATCATCAGGACATTTAGGAGCGGCTTGCATGTAATTATTCACTGATAACAATTATAATTGAAAGATATTAAATATACTGGAGACAGATAGTATTAAACGCTGGTAGAAGCAATAGTTTCAACAAATAAGAGATTAAACAACAAAGATGGAGAGAAAATATGAAAACTTAAAAGAAAATAATCATAATTTCTATATCCAAAGTGACACTGACCAACAGAAAATTAATTTAGAGCAGAAAATGTGGCACTTTTGGTACAAAATTGAAATAACTCTAAATTTTAATGATTTCTTCAATTTCATCATTTCAGCTTAAATATTTCCATAATTATAACAGACACTGTAGATTAAATTTTACAAATGTTATGAAAAATTGTCACGGTGTTTAATTAACTTCGACAGTGACTCAAAAGGATATTCAAACTTCAATCAAAAGCATTTACATTTCAAGATGATGCAAGATACATATAAATATGTAAAAACAACAAAAACCCTATCTCCTCCTACACACTCCTTCCTACATAGCTACATGACGTCAGCAAGTGTTCAATTCAGCAGTTTTCTAAAAGCAAAACTGATAAAGAAAATTAAGTAACTGTCAAATAACCTAAGCCACTAAGGAAGAGCTATAGATCCAAAATTTAATACAAATGTATCCATTATTGGTTTAGCTATTTTAACTGCACAACCTCTGCCTATCAATGATGTAAGTGTAAAGGAAGGAACTGTCTTAAAATCTTGAAGAAAAAATAATGTGGAAAATGACCCATATGATTCCAGGAAAATATCATGTATACAGTGCAGCTCCATTATAACACTTTATTCTGGGTTGAAGTTTCATATGAATTTTAATAGTTTATAGAAGTTTTACATATCATTGTATGTTGAACACGGTGATACTGTAATACAGCATTTAGCCATAGTCATGAATTTAATTGGCATGAGGCCATACCCCATCCAGTCAGACACAACTGATAGTGGCAATGTATACATACACAGACATTTCTGTGGCAGGTCACTTATCATATGTTGATGGTGAAATTAAGATACTATACTCAGGTGTCTTGAGAAGATGTGCCAAAGCGCTACATTATATGACTTTACATCACATGACAATACATTATGTAACTCTACATTACAGAACAGTATATCACATGACACTATGTCACATGACACTAAGTTATATCACATGACACTCCATTGCATGGCACTTAGTAACATCACATGACATTACATTATGATACTCTACATTACAGAACAGTATATCACATGACATGTCACATGACACTAAGTTATATCACATGACACTCCATCGCATGGCACTTAGTAACATCACATGACACTACATCACATGACACTACATTATGTTACTCTACATTACAGAACAGTATATCACATGACACTACATCACATGACTCTACATTTTGTTACTCTACATTACAGAACAGTATATCACATGACACTAAGTTACATCCCATGACACTTAGTAACATCACATGACACTACATCACATGGCACTATTGTACTACATTACATGACACTACATCAAATCACACTACATCACATTGTACTATTCATTACATACATCACATGACAATGTTTACATCACATGATTCCTTATCACATGACACTACTCACATGACTCAATATCACATGACACTCTCTACATCATGTGACGCTACATCACATGACACTCTCTATACCATGTGACTCCACGTCATGCAACACTACATCATAAATATTTGCGGACTCAAATGATATGAGACATGTGTCTAGCTTAAGCACCAACGCAACTACGAATATCTTTCAGTCTATCAAAATGTACGACGGCACAAATTTCAAAACAAAATTTTGCCATATATGATAAGTGATTATTTTTTTTCAAATAAGTTACCCTGAAAATAAGGATGCGCCTTATACGTAGATGCACCTAATCTGCCTTATACGTAGACGCAACTAATCTGCCTTATACGTAGATGCACCTAATCTGCCTTATACGTAGATGCACCTAATCTGCATGTATGTACGGTAATACTAATATTGTTGTTGCTGTTGCTACTTATAATTACTATTTCTACAATATCTTTATTACCTTAAAAAACTAATTTACAACTACTACACTAATGCTTAGAACTACTACTTTTGATTACCATTACAACTACTACACTAATGCTACTCCAACTACATGTTTCTACAACTCCACACATGTCTACATGTATTACTACAAGTGTTACTACGGTTTCTACTTTTAATTAATCACATTAATTTTTAAATGAACAACACATTTGGCTGTGGCTAGACTACCATATGGTCTCTACCATAGAATGATAAGTGCCAACCACAGCTTTTATTGTTCTTGAAATCAATAAGTCTGGAGCAACCACACAGAGGATTAATGAGGTCCTAAATTTTACTTCACAGCTCGACATAATATGCTGATATATGGTTAAGAATCCATTCATTTCAAGATAGTACATTAAGGAGCGGTCCCTACAGCTAATTAAATCCTACCAACAAACCCCTGTATTTTCCTTATAACCATGACCTTGAAACTCATAAATATTTACATTTACCCAGCTTTATATTATATTCAATAAACTCTTAAATCAAAACCGAGAACTAGTTGGGCATGTTCAATTTCTACTTTAAATGATCTGAATAAAAGCCAGGCCTTCAGTTTCATTCAGCTGTCCAGTGCTAAAAAAAGAAAGCCACTCTCAAGAAATAACAGCCATACACTATCCACATTTTCAGAGACGACCATCCCATTTTTCTTTTGCCTGCCATCAATTAGTGCTCAGACATATCTACATTCATAAATATATTTTCCCATGTAAACACTTGATTGTATTTTCGCATGTCTGCTAATGATCTATTGATCTATCTGCTGGCTGCCTGAGTGCTGATCATCTTCCTACTAGAATGCGCCCCACTTCCATGACGTCAATACAAGCCTATTAAATCTATTTATAGACACAGCTAGTTCATTTTTATCTGTGGGAAGCACCTGTTTGCGATCTGTTTTATCATCACTGGGTACCCACCCCCACCCAGTATACACACAGCAGCCAACTAGCACACTCACGAATGAATGAAGTAGTAAACTCTGCTTTTATCAGGGGCTATCTCTCTAGAAAGAATGGAATTTAGCATTGAGGGGGGTCAAATGGTTTCTCCCTGAACAGGAAATAAAACACAGAGGCTTGTCTTTTAACGGATTCTCCTAACAACATGCTGATGTAATAATACACAGGCATAGTGGCATAAAGAGAGAATAAACAAATACTCCCTTTGTTATCTTTTAACCACTACTTATTAAAGGTATTCACAGGAAAGTGAGCAGAATTTTGTGGCCTGGTAATCCCCCACTATAGATACGGCTTGTGGTTTCCAGGTTCAACCAGTAGAATTTATCCCTTTAAGCTAGAATATGAACTACTTGATTAAGATTGGACGCCGGATTCCAGGCACAACCTTAAATCGGAGGCTTTACTATTCTTCAAAAATAGAATATGTGTTTCAAAAACAAATTGCAATTTCAAAATATAGTCTCAGGAGATCAATACTTTCATATTTTTATATCACGACTGCAACAGATTTATGGAATATTTTATCCTATAAACTTTTTTTCTTCAGTAAAAAGTTCTGGATGAATAAAGAATTTTGATTAGAGTTGATTTATACGGTGACTGTGAATCAATTTATGAGGACACGTCTCTCTCTTCCATTTTAAGAGTGATTCTGTCCCCAAATGCAATTGTCCATTTACCAGTTCATTTCAATATGGGAGTTGATTCAGATGAATAGAAAACCTGTCACTGAAATCTGTAATATTCCTCCAATATCAATTTAATAAATCCCTTTCAAATTTGTATCCTTCTATATTTGTAGGTTTTAACAATTTTCAAATACCAAAGGTCATTTAAATTTAAACAATTCTGTTAAACCAATTGTGAGACAAGATCTTATATTTGTATACATTATACCTGAATGTGTGGGAAGGACCAGGACTTTGTGTCTGGAAAGGTTTTGTTTGTTTGTTTGTTGGATTAAACGTTCCATCGACAGTATTTCAATCATTTGGAGACGATGTCTACTTGAGACTGGAGAAAGTTTTGAACCCTACACCATTGGGGATTGAATTTCTAACCCATGGATCCATCAGATTTGAACTATTGGGCCAAAGGGGCCAATATAATAAAGTTCCTTCATCAATATGAAATTCATTAGTTTCTTGTAATTAATTTATTTTAACTTTTTTAATAAAAAAATTCCATACTACAGTAAACCTTTTATACAATAAGAAACTCTGTAGGCCAGACATGCCCAAAACTTCAAGGTTTATAATCAACTTTTGTGAAACACATATCCTATTATCACATGTACTAGATATATAATACTGGCATGATAAAAACCCTAAGTCCGTAATTATATACCTTCGGATAAAATAAAATAAGCAAAGATACGCTGATAAACCATTATCACTGGATAATCATGAATAAGACAATTTAAATCTGATGACATCATAGCAATCTCATCAAGGTTATCGACCCAATGTTGACCTTTTACTGATAACCATTTGCAGATCACCCATACCGGGGTATCCAACAGCAATATCTGTCCTGTTTTCTCACGCTGTCCTGGTTTTTTAGCCACAGCGAGAAACTGGACTGATGGCAGCACACTCTATTTCTTTGACGTGGGCGGATACAAGTGCCACAAAAGGAAACTGTATGGAAAAAAATACTTGAGTCTTTAAAAAACAAAACAAAGACCCACAGACTGTATTAATCAATGTGTACTGATAACCTCACCCACACAAAACACTAGTTGTAGATATAATTCCCTCCTGAGCTGTTCCATACCACAATTGTTCTTAACTGATTTGAGAGCAATGTCTTTTAATGCCTTCTGTGGCTGAAAATCTCTGCTGGAACAAAAAGTAAATAGTTTTGCGTGAAAGAGAGATTTTCATCAAACGTTTTTCTCTCATTTTTTTTTCCGTTTGACGTCATCAAGGATGTCATGAACACCTCTCTCTTGATCTTATTACAGACTCCTATGTGCGTACAAGTCTTTAACAGCTTGTCTCATCTTTTCCTTCATATATCCTATTAAGTGCTGGTTTGCTCTTAAAGGTCTTACGGTCTTGAAGCTTCAAGTGTTTTTTCTTGTACAGCCATGAAAATGAACTATGGTAAATTTTAACAGATGAAGTGTCATAACCATTATCTTATAAAGAAATTTATTTTTAAATTATTGTCAACTATGTTTTGGACAGCTGTAACGGTAATGATTTCCCATGCTATTTTCAGGTAAGTACATTTCATCATGGAATCATTAGGCTTCTCAGCATGAGACAGTTAAGTATCAGAGAGATGAAAGGGGTTTAAACTGATTAAAAATAGAGACAAAATTAATATCATTTATCTGCTTGCTGTTTCGTAAACAGATAAATCAATACCTCTAAATGTGTCAAATACCCCTCCTTATCAAGAAGTCGTGTAATGAAAGATATTCATCTTGGTCATTACAATGCATAATTTTGCGCAAAGGCATATTCATTTCTTTGATACAATCCTCTATGATTCAAACAAATCATGATAAACTTATCTCTTTTTTGTCATGGTCATGTCGGCATGTACAGGCTCTTGTAAACTTCCATTTCATGTATGAGCGTTAATGACAAGGGGAGTACGGTCAATAGAAACAGAGGGAAGAAGCAGACAGAATGAGACCCCGAATTCCAAAGTTATTTAATGGCCGTCACATAATTATCCTAATACTGTTCCTGGGTGCAGCAGTTCTGGCACCTTGGTCAAGTGGTTGCGAACATGACTGCAGATCTGAATGTTGTGGGTTTAAACTGTGTTGAGGGGCAAGGACTTTCCAAAGACTCGAGTGAAAGTCCAACATTTGAACTCTAGAGAAGGATTAAGTAAGTTCTAAACACTTGATTCTCAATCCACAAAACAAAAGAATAGTTTAAACTTAGCAGTATGACAACTGACAACTTCAGGGCTAGACAGGGCTAGAACCAGGCACCTCCTAGCTCACACTGTATCAGTAATGTCACGGAGAGACCCCAAAAAGACGGACAGAAAGAGGATGAGAAAAAATATGTAGCAAATGAAAGCTGAGGCAAAAAAAGAAAAAGGGAACAAGAAATTGGTGTTGCACGCAACACATGAGTCCCTCTACCAGTGAGGTGCATAATTTTTCCGTTACCACAGCAACCAGAATTTTGATCCGAGAAAAAAAGTAATGTGCAGAATCTCCATATTGCTGCCATCTATTAATATACCAAGTGTCATAATATTTTCTTAACGGTTTTTAAGTTATTGTGGGATCCAGATTTCCAGACATCCGTATGGACAGACCAGTAGAGGACTAAAAACATTTGTAAAGAGTTACCCAAGGAACACCTGTGTCAAAAAATCTAAACTTTGGCCTGCAATTTTGGAGAACAGGTCTCTATAGTTTTCACTTTATACATATAAGGCAAAATTGGCCCTGCCCCTGGCGGCCATTTTTTTTTTTTTGCGGATCAGAATAATCTTGGTAGAGTTCTTAATGGATCAAGTTTATTTTAGCAACTTTTGTGAAGGTTCACCCAAGGATCATCCCTGCCATGTTTAATCAAATTCTGTCCAGTGGTTTTAGAGGAGGATGGTCCATTAGTTTTGAATGAGATGATTAAAAAAGTTTTCATATGTTTTTGTTTTTTTTCTTTCTGTTGCCATGGCAACCAGAGTTTTAACAACTTTTGTGATGGTTCACTCATGGATCATCCCTGCCAAGTTTTATCAAATTTTGTTCATCAGTATCAGGAGATGTCGTTTAAAGTTTTCAATACATACATAAAAGGCAAATTAGCCCCACCACTGGCGGCCATGTTTTTTTAACGGATCGGAATAATTTTAGCAGTCTTGGTAGAGGGTTACCCAAGGAACATCTGTACTAAAAAATTTTGAAATCTGGCAAGTAGTTTTGAAGAAGATGATTTTTTAAGTTTTCATTTTTTTTTCCTTTCAATTACTATGTCAACCAGAATTTTGGTTTGAGAAAAAAAAAACCGTACAGAATCTCCATATTGCCATCTATTCATATACAGAGTTTCATTATATTATCTTAAAACGGATTTTAAGATTTCCTGATATCCGGACGGACAGACAGAAATAGGGCAAACCTATAGTCCCCTCCAGTGTAAACAACGGTAGACTAATAAAATTAAACAAGAAATATATTTCCTTTTATTCTTAAAAAGTTCATTTGATATTATCTTGCATCCTCATCCTTAAGTAGGCCAAAAGTAAGGATTGATGCTAGGCCGAAAAAAGGTAAGCGCAAAATGACAAAACCATGCAGAATAAACTTTTTCTGGCTATTTGACCAATGGTACAGCCCTTAAAGCCACTGTGGCACTCACCATTATAATTACCACTGGTTCGAAGCACAAACTAAAACAAAAACCTACCAAACCAAACAGCACAACAAAAGCAGTGCTTGAACCTGATGACCTTACAGTGTCACACATTTCCACAACATCATGTACTAAGTGCAGTATCCATAAACTGACCCCCACACTTGACCCAACCCTTGTCTCTCTCAAGCAATCAACTTTCTTCCTTCTCCATGGTCAAGACTAAGAGTGCAACTCATAATGACACAACACAGGAAGTAATCCTATTAAATGAAGCCCAACTGCGGCCACCGTTTAACGCCTATTATACCCACCCAACTGTTCTATTACAACTTCTCCAGTCATCGGCACTCCTACACTGATAAAGGAGTACATTAATATTTCTGTATAAAAAAAAACACTAAAAAGTACAGATAATGACATGTCCATTAACCAGTTTACATATGACACCATGACAACCCTTTCCCTCATATAGACTCATTTTGACGCCCTCAATATAAAGTCCTCATTTCCAGGCCACTGAGGAGCAGCGAACAGCATAAAACCTGATCCTCACAGGCTGATCTGGTTTTATGCTGTTCCCATAGGTCTTTTCATGGTGTCCTCTATGAGGGAAAGGGTTAACATTGTGATTATAAAAATAGGAGCATATTATAATTATCGAAATGATAACGTTTTTCCATTTTGTAAATCCTCTCCCGCACATTTATAAAACAAATGATCATACAGGGCTATTATCAATGAGCCAAACATCTATACTAAGTAATATTGGAATGTAGTTATAATTTAACAAGCCAGACTAATATTCTGTTAATTCTGGGGAAAGGTCCTTCTTAAAAGTTTGGAAAATCCAGTTGTAAAATATCAAAAACATGAAAAAGTAAACATCATTAATGTGTTGATTCCCTCATTGTTTTCTCTTATTAAATTACATATTTTTATCATTTTTTTAATCATTATTAGTCACAATTCAAGTTTAATCAAGAAAAAAAATCACCAAATCAAACATTCTAATAATTCAATTACTAGGTCAGTGTATCAGACTCAAAATAGGTGACATTTTAAATATATTAGCAATATTTTAGCCGATTGGGATTTTTCCAGGAAATTGGGGAAATATTACCTTATTTGGCATTTTGAATGGTTTGACAATATGCTGCATAAGATGTATAGACAAAAGCCTTTGGGCAGGTTGGATATTGATTTGTACTATGCTTTTCACTTAGTCTTTTTCATGAAAGGTTTATCACTAGCTTCTTCCTGCTTAATTTTCTTATAATGTTTTTAATGTTGCTTTCCATATTTCTGAATCAAGAGAAGACTTCTGCTTTCTAATGGACATTGTATTGTCCAGTTTTAATTTGAAGATCTAGAATCACGATATAGAGTCATACAGTAATCAGTATAAAATTTCTTCCCAAAATGGCAAGTATATCAAGATATTGAGGGCAATTAACAGTGGTTTAGATTTTAGTTTTTTCCCCAAAAAATTAATCAGAAGCAAGTCTGAGAGTATAATATATATAGGAAGATAAAGGCATATTTTCTGTATATGTATTGTGGTATCTTTCAATAATTGCAAATAATTAAACAGAAATTGAAGAATAAATGAATGAATACAAAAAATATCTGAGAAGGTGATGCAATTAAGAACTAAAAATATTTTGCTTTCAAATTTTGTTCTAAATGTACTTTTGACTTCAAGTTAGAAACCAAAGGACAAATGAATAAATAATGGGAGTATTTTTTATGCATTGTACTTATATTCAATGATAGAGTCTATAAATGTAGGTTAAATTAATCAATGTGTACTTTAAACTTTTGTTGCTTTAATTAAAAATGTTTCTATGGTAACCAATACTTCATGAATAAGTTTCATTGCAAAATCAACTCAGCACTTTATTTTTAACCTTATGTCTGGATTTTTTATATATAATATAAAAGTCAAGGTCTGGATAACATGCAGACAAGAGTTCAAACAAGAACAACTAATATTGAGACATGCATAAAACCAAGCCTCTTGCTGGCTGAACAGTTTTTACATTTGATTCCTTGGAGTCCTAGACTCCAACATTTATTAGGAAAAGGACTTGTATTCTTATAATGACCATATGGTAGGGCTCCAACTTTTTGGCAAATCTTTGCCCTTCGCCAAGAACCATAGTTTTCCAAATCCTATAATGTTCATATGGGAGGGTTCCAACTTTTTGGCAAATCTTTGTCAAGAGACCTAGTTTTCCAAACCCTATAATGACCATATGGGAGGGCTCCAACTTTTTAGCAAACCTTTGTCAGGGACCCTAGGTTTTCAAACCCTATAATGACCATATGGGAGGGCTCCAACTTTTTGGCAAAGCTTTGTCAAGAACCCTAATTTTCCAAATCCTAGTAAGAACCCAGTTTTATACTGATTACAGATTACAAAATACAGTCATATATTTATGGACGAGAAATCATACAAACTCAGGGTCTAAAATTCCACTTGCCTGCTGGCTCTGGCAAGTGAACATTAGTGTTTTGAAAAAAAAAAAAATCAGAACTTTTTTTCTTGATTTTGTAATCTCAAATTTATGTCATTGCTGCTTTGGGTTTACTTTGCTGACAGTATACTTCAGCTGTATAGCAATGTCCTGCTATCATTGAAGGAGGAAGAAGGCTTAGCATGTTGAGGCACCATGGCACAACCAACCATCAATCTATCGCAAATCAAAATATCTTAGTTAACAGACTGGGATTCAAGCCCACTCAGGTAAGAAGCTAGGTGATAGTTTGTCAGTGACTTTAACCACTTGGCCCTGGAGACCCCATGGCAGAAGGTTAACCAAATTTTCCGCCACAATAAATGAATGAACCACTTCTGTTTTAGGCTTTGGCAGTGGTCCATATGGAGTGCCTTTTTCCTCTCGAGTCAACAGCTGTTTGTTTAGCTATTCCTATTAACCTTCCTGTACATTATATAACAGTTACTTTCAAACTGAATCATTCTGCCAGTCTGGTTTCCAGGGCCTATCTTGAATGCCTGCAGATTAAGTGTTTAGTAACTACAGGGAGAAAAAATGTCTTCAAACATAGTTTACTGTTAGCTATATACATATAACAACTTCATGAAGTGCAAAGTTGTTCTTAGTTTTTTTTTGGCACGGATATTGAACTTTTGTCTTTGTTATTTTGAGAAAAAAAAATTAATCAACAGACAGTCATGAAATTTGATGGGAATAGTCTTCAATGGACAAGAACAAGATAATTAGACTTTCAAAAAGATTAGATTTTGAGAGCTTGGTACAAAATTGTGGTAACTACATATATTAAATACCCTTATATGCTGAGCACGAAGCAAGGGAGCTACACCAGTAACATTTTTTACAACTTTGGTATATTGCAGCCAGGGATCAAACCCACAACCACCTGATTCTAGGGCAGAGAGAGATATACCAGTACAATCTTAAACCCTTGCTGTGGGTATTTTGACCAGTACAGACCAAGATAAACCGGCACATCCATGCAGTCTGATCATGGTCTGCACTGTTCACTATTCAATCAATCAAACTTCAGCAAGCACCCTCATACACAACCAATGATACAGTCCTAAAAGTAGAAAGGACAAGTCAAATGAAGAAATTAAACAAGGTATGGGTTAATGATTTTGGTATGTCTAGACCAGGAGTCAAACCTACAACCTCATAGTCACACTGGGAACGGTATGCAACAATGTATCAAGACAAAGATATTCTGATAGGACACCCAAAAATATATGTGACACGTGCATACAAAACTATAAGGGGAGTAACTTTTATCCAGTCAATCCTACAGACTAATTACAGGTCCTGCTGACTTACAGCCAGAACAGAGTTACAGCAACATGTAACAATGGAAGGAAATGATTAATAGCAAACTAGACAAAGCGACGCCCTATGAAGGTCAATTTATAATCCCATTCTAAAAACTGAACTCAATATTTACGGAAGTATACAAACAATGAAAATACGGATTTTACCGTCTACTAAATGAAAGCAGATTTATGACAGGAAAATATTTTAATGCGACTTTATTATTGTGGTTTTTAAATGAGTGACACAGATGAGTGACACAGATTCTTAAACAAAGGCACAATTCAATGTTTCCAATTGTTCACATAACTTTTGATGTAATCCCTCACAAATCTAGGTAAAATTCTAATATGGTGCCACATTTTCCATTCTCGATATACACAAATATGAGATAATTCAATATTTAATCTTCCCAACAGACTCTGATTCTTGTAATGTCCTCTTCTGAAGCATGGACAACTCTTAATAGTCTACAAAGAAACATGAACCTGACTTGACTTGACTATTTGAGTTTACTGTCACTTCGACAGTATTTCAGTCATATAGCGACGTCCAGCTAATTACAGTTGGAGGAAGACCCCGAATGCACAGAAGCATCCAGGTAGAACCACCGACCTACTGCAAGCCAGCTGGAAGACTTCCTCATATGAAAATATGAATGACCCTGCCAGGATTCGAATGGGATTCAAACCCACACGGTGAGGGGCTGAGTGTTAAAGTCAGTGACTTTACCCTCTCGGCCTCAGAGGCCCCCATGAGATATTCCAATTTGCAAGATGGTAAGGGAGTTGGTAATAGTTGATTCTTGATTTAGAATCATGTTATATGTTCTCATCTTTTTCTCTACACAATAAGTAATTCAAATGAGTATGAGTTGTGTCCCAAATTAATTGTTCATTAATCTTTTAACGGATCAAAGTTTCGAATTTATCCTTTTTTTTTTAAAAAAAAAACAACAAAAAAGATATTTTTTAAAAATAATATTTTAATCAGTTTGACACAGACATTTGTCCTAAATTTTGGAAAACTAAGAATACTTCCTAGTCTGATTAAAATAATACATCATGATGATTAAAGCCATAGAGCAATTGCTTCTTCTGTCTGTAAACTGGGTTATGACAACTAATGCAGGAAGTGTACGTATTCATTTCTGAAGACTCACATCAACATTCAAACAATGATAATGAGTCAATCACAGAATCAATTAACATATCTCATACTTATAATTCCTGGTATAACGCCCTTTTTTATTTATGCCCAGTACTGTGAAATAATCTATTTTTATTGACATTTAATTTCTCAGAATCTTTAATAAGGTCAATTTCATTGATACACATAATTTCTTGAAAACATTAAGTCAATAAAAAGAACAATTTTTGTGCGAGGTAAAGCCACCCATGTGATCAACTAAATTAGTCCTCCATGAAAGTTAATGATTCTACAGTATATATGTTACAGTTTCCAGTATCTGAAAATCACAAGTCAGTCATTCTAACCTTCTGAGAACATCTGTAGTATTTGGCAACTTTTTTTCTTCAAATTTATCCAACAAAGAATCATCCAGAAAATGACTAACACAAACAATATAAAAGCAGATCAACCTGCTAGACATAATCTGAGATGTGTTATACCGTTTCCATCTCATCAGTACTATAAATGCAGTGGAAAGAAAGGGCGCAGTTAAACTTTTTACGATAAAAAGGCTTCCAGTCTTATCTGACTTAACTAAGTCAAACACAGTGTAAAATGGCATACCAAAGAAATATGTAGTCAACTGAAAGCCAGAAGGGCTCATCAGTCTTCTTTTTATATTTTCCCTTCAGCCTTTCAATGAATGATATATGGTTAAATAAGACAAGAAACTTAATGCTATACAGTTAAATAAGATGATAAGAAACTTGGAAATAATCAACAGTCTCCAAATCTGAATATCATTTTTAAATACTGTTGTTTGTTGTTGATTTAATTATTTAATACATACTTTGTTGTGATCCTAAGTCACTCAGGATAAGGCATCTTATTCTGATAGGACTGTAGTCAATATAATACTGCATCAACAGGTGCTTCTGTATTAATAATCTAAGCACAATTTGTTACTTAGAACAACAGCAAGATTTTTTTTTCTAGACTGGTACACTGGGTCAGCATGAGTATCAAACAAACGCTGCACCAGTCAGCATAATAACGCTGACTGCCAAATAGGTTAGCTGACATTTGCTTGAAACATGTGTCTACTTGGCAAAAAACTGGTTACACCCACCATGAAATAGTACAGTTTGTCTTTGTGTTTTAAGTACACTAGTATGTACAACGCAAAGTGCATTAGGCATTACTGTGAGAGGAATTAGAGGGAACACGTTAAGAAACTATGATATCCTAACCCTATATTCACTACTGCTTAACCCTTTCCCTCATAGAGGATATCATGAAAAGACCTATGCGAACAGCATAAAACCAGATCAGCCTGCGAGTAACTCGCAGGCTGATCAGGTTTTATGCTGTTTGCTGCTCCACAGTGGTCTGGAAATGAGGACTTAATAATTAAATTTGGTAAGATTTAACTGTGGTTTTCTGCAGATCAGGCTTTATGTGGTACCTATTGAGTGCGTCAAAATGAGTCTATATGAGGGAAAGGGTTAAGAAATTAAGATGTTAGGGAGTAAAAATGGCAAATCTGTCTGATTTTTTATATTTCAATGGTATAAATGTAGATCTATCACTCCAATATAGTGATTTTTTTTTTACCTCTGCATTCAACATCCAGGACGCAATGTTTTCAATGTGGATGCAATGTTTGTATTTCAATGTATCCACTGGATGCATAAAATATATGGAAAATGGTATTGAAATTAAGGTAGAATGCATACTTTCTGTATTGTATTAAAAATGCCATAACTCCTAATTGGCCCATATCAGCCATAATCAAACTTGGCTGAGACTGGCTATAAACATTGTCATGAAGTTTGAAGATGATTGCTTAAGAAATGAAGATGCTAGAGTGTAAATAAACTAATTTTGGACAACAGACAGACATTCAACAATATCCCAATAGCTCATCCTGAGCACAAGTGCTCAGGCGAGCTAAAATAAGATAGCCTGCAATACTATTTAAAACTCATAGGTATCTAGGCACTCAACATTATTTTATCACTGTTCACACTTCAATTACCCTGCTTTTGTTAAAGGGCATTATTGCAGAACATAATATTAGCTTAGTTGTATCAATAGATAATGGTGACACATAATTATGGTGCAATTTTCTCGGAATCAATACACAATGAACTTGCGAATTCAAGAATTTAGTTAAAAACACCTTTGCATTATTGTATTTACCCTTGTGACTAAATTTGCCAGATACTACCTGTCTCTGACATGAATATCCATATAATATTATATATTTATGACTTGATGAATATTAATTAACTCAAAATGGTATTATTATAATGAAACAATGACTCTTTCCCTGCCATCCAGACTCAGGTTGGATTCTGGGCTACATAATTATATGAGAAAACCGAGGTGATACTGGAAGGAAGTGATCTTGGTCTGTTGTTTGCCAATGCCAAAATTCACACATGACGTGCAGGGTTTAATTTAACCCTTTCCCTCATATAGACTCATTTTGACCCTTTCCCTCATATAGACTCATTTTGACGCACTCAATAGGTACCACATAAAGCCTGATCTGCAGAAAACCACAGTTAAATCTTACCAAATTTAATTATTAAGTCCTCATTTCCAGACCACTGTGGAGCAGCAAACAGCATAAAACCTGATCAGCCTGCGAGTTACTCGCAGGCTGATCTGGTTTTATGTTGTTTGCATAGGTCTTTTCATGGTTTTCTCTATGAGGGAAAAGGGTTAACCAAAACAAGGACCTATCATTGAAAGGACTCAACAATTTCCTTTCCTACTTCAAAACCTGTAAAAAAAAAAGCCTACATCGTCTCACTCTGATAATGGAGGACAAAATAGGAATAATCAAAATAAGGTTACATTATAACTAAAAGCCTTCAAGTAAAATGTGGGACAAGAGTTGAACAACCGTTAAGAGAAAAGATAAAAAGGAAGTCTCATGGCCTGCGTATCACAATACATCTCAAAATGTCAATGTTCCGTACTGAAATTTTTTAAAATCTTGAAAAAGTTTTGGAATGATGACAATTGCAGGTGGTTAACTTTTATAAAAACAAGGGCCACAAGGCCAGAAGCACATGATACGTATACATAACAAACATAGGAATTAATCTTCAACTATGAATTATGTCATAAAATAATTTGTCTCAATTTCACATTTGTGACTGCCCTTGTGACCAGTACAGACCAAGATCAGTCTGCAAATCTGCTCTTGGTGAAAAGCAAAGTGTTACTACCACACATTAGAGCACATATTATTCTTCATAATTTGGTCATAATCAATTAATATGAACTGTTAGCTGTAGTGTGATAGAACTGCATACAGTCTGATCTGGATTTATACAGCGTAAATGATGTATCTTGGTAGTAAAGGGTTCTGCAAACTGCTGGCATGCCCTTCCTAAATACTTTGGGAGATAAAATCGGGAGTAAAGGAAATTAAACTATCATAGTACAACCACAAACTATCAACCACAAACTATCTAAGTGTAGACATGAGGATGAGATTGCTGCATGACTGTTCGCTGCCTTTCTTCATGTATAAAGAACATGTACACTATCTGTTATATCGTACTGATGTACATATAGTTCTTGATTTTCGTTTTACTCACAACATAAGAGCTATATGTATAAGATATTAAATTTGTTATTGTGTCCCAATTATTTTATAATTATAACACATATTTCACATGTATTGTTACTTTGAAAGTTGCTTTGTTTATTTTTCTAAATTTTAATTCTTTTTGGTGAGAAGTAAGAGTATGTCTCATTTACAGAAAGAAGAAGAGAGAAGGAATGGGAGTGAGAAAGAGAAAAGGAGAGAGAGTAAATGTATAGGAGTAAGATAATAATGGATGATTCGTAGAGATTTAGTGCAGACACAAACAAATCTGTATTTGTGAGGTAAAAACTGCACCTGGGGTATAAAATTTAGTCCGCTGTATTATAACTAAATTCAGGAATGCAATATATATCTTAATGTAACCTACCATGATTCGATGTAAAACAGTATCTCAGGCCTCAGTGACTGTGAACAACTTTTTTATATTAATTTATTTCTTTTTACATGTATTGGACATTTATACAATTTAAACTTATATTTCTCTATAGTTCCAAAGTCAAATCAGTACTTTGCACCTTGGAAGGTCAATTAAAAGTATTGCCCTTACTAGGGTTCAAACATAGCTACAACTTTTGTATCTGCTGTCTACCTTCAGACCTCAGTGCCTATCAAAAACATAACAGTAAGTAAGCAGGTCATCCCATAAGTCTTTTCCTTCATAATAACAAACATTCTGAGACCAAATGACATCCATTGAGTACGCTTCGTCCATTACCCGAGTAAACATCCTTCTTCAGTCTTTTTTTTTTTTTTTTTGTCATCTCATCAAGAACATCTAACCAGATTGATCTCTCATATAACTCAAGCACAAAAGCAGCAAATTGATGATGCAGGCATTTCTTTGGAAGTCCTGAATAGTTTTAATAAACACAGTTTTAACGACAGCCTATTCAGGGATTATCATATGCTTATCATCAACGTGTCTCCCAGACAACTGCCATGCTGTCATAACATTTCATATTGTAGATTACAACCAAGCCCTGTGTTCTCAAAAATAAAAATGATACTTAACCTTTTCCCTCATATAGACTCATTTTAACCCTTTCCCTCATATAGACTCATTTTAACCCTTTCCCTTATAAAGACTCATTTTGACGCACTCAATAGCTACCACATAAAGCCTGATCTGCTGAAAACCACAGTTAAACCTTACCAAATTTAATTACAAAATCCTTATTTCCAGACCACTGAGGAGCAGCAAACAGCATAAAACCTGATCAGCCTGCCAGTTACTCGCAGACTGATCTGGTTTTATGCTGTTCGCATAGGTCTTTTCATGGTGTCCTCTATGAGGGAAAGGGTTAAGTATGATTTTCATACTCAAACAATGCATGCCCATTAGTTTCAATAAGGATTTGAGTACGATACTCGTAGTTGAGCCAGAGATCGTACTTAAGTATTTCAAGAACACAGGGCCATGTTGTCAAAACATTACCATACATTTATAATGAATAATGGCCTTGAAAAGTTTCACATTCTTTTAATCTTATATAAAACAACAGCAATAAAAAACATCTATTTGATTAAAACATCTATTTGATCAAAACATCTATTTGATTTTTGAAAAATGAAAGACTAAAATCCCATCCTCTATAAGTAAGATTAAGAAACCTTGCTAGGCTTAGACTACTTAAAAATCACTCCCAACCACCTGGTAATCATTTTCAGACTTTCCAAATATAATTGTCATATTTATTTATCTATGAACTGGGAGGACTGAAAATAAAACAGATCTGTCATAAGGCTGTACCATATTTTGCACCATGGTTAATAATAAGGACATCCTATAGGGTAATAATTTTAGTAAGGTATTATTACCTTAAATTTTTTTGGGGTACCTGGATGGTGAATTGGTAAGTATTCACATGCATCTTGTGCAGTATTAATATAGACGTCAACATCGTGGTTTATGGCACTGAGGCAGGTTCATAGCTGACTGTAATCGTATGGTTGTATACGGTTTGTCATACTGAACGCATGTCTGATGAGTTCAGGGTCATGCTCCATGGCGATATCATCAGAAGCCAGGTAAAACATCTAATCAACAGTTAACCGGTACTATGGCTTCCTTCAGCGCACAGAAAAGTGTTAATCTTCTTCCAAATAAACTGTCTCAAATATATGTATGAATTTTGAAAGACTACCAATACTGGAAAATTCTTCCAATCCAAATATGACATCAAATTTTGAAAAATTACACAACATGTATATACATACATATATTGGTTTGTAAAAATTAGTCAGAATAGCAACAGCATCTGTATAATTTTATCTTCCAAATGATTTTATTTCCTTATAGCTTGCTTGGGAACAAGTTCTTCCAATTAATACTAATTCCTCTTGATTGTTCCTGAGTTGGACCTGGCAGTACTTTGCACTTTGGAAAGTCAAGAATGATTTTTGTTCACAATGGAGTTCAAACCCACAATCTTCAGATCCTCAGTTATGAATGCTTAACCACTAAACCAGGGTGCCCTTCATCTTGATCTAAAGCACTGATATATAGACAAGAGGGCCAAGATGGCCCTGTGTCGCTCACCTGATTAAGATGGCTGTGTTAGGCAAAATGACAAAAAATCTGGCATCTAAAGTGTTTTTCTAACATTTGACTAAGTGGCCTACATTTTGATCCTACCTGAATTTGCACTCAACTGGGAATTCATGCAGTCATCATTCATATCAAGTGTAATGAAGACTGGGAAAAAAATGTAGGCCTCTAGTGTGTTCACAAGATTTTTCTAAAATTTGCCATGGTGGCCTACTTTTTGACCCTATGTTGCCCAGTTTTGAATTCATCCGAGATTTGATGTAAACAAACATTGTGACCAAGTTACATTAAGGTTAGTCTAAAACTGTAATCTCTAAAGTGTTCACAAGGTTTTTCTAAGATTTGACCTGGTGACCTAGTTGTTAACCCTAAGTGACACAATTTTAAACTCATTAAAGATATCATGTAGACGAACATCCTGACCAAATTTCATGAAGACTTGGCCAAAACTGTTGCCTCTAGAGTGTTAACAAGGTTTTTCTAAGATTTTCTAAGATTTGACCTAGTGACCTAGTTTTTGACCGAACATGACCCAATTTCAAACTCATCCGACATAGCATAAAGACAAACATTCTAGCAAAGTTTCATGAAGATTGAGCCAAAGATGTGGCCTCAAGCATGTTCACAAGATTTTTCTAAGATTTGACCTGGTGACCTAGTTTTTGACCCCACGTGACTCATTATCGTACTCATCCAATATATCATTTAGACAAACATCCTGACCAAATCTATTGAAGATTTGGCTAAAACTGTGGCCTCTAGAGAGTTCACAAGGTTTCTCATAGATTTGACCTGGTGACCTAGTTTTTGACCCCACATGACCCAATTTCGAACTCATCCGAGATATCATGTAGATAAACATCCTGACCAAGTTTCATGAAGATTCGGACAAAGCTGTGGCCTCTGGAGTGTTCACAAGGTTTTTCTAAGATTTGTCCTGGTGACCTAGATTTTGACCCCACATGACCCCTTTTCAAACCCATCCGAGATATCATGTAGACAAACATCCTGACCAAGTTTCATGAAGATTAGGCCAAAACTGTGGCCTCTAGAGTGTTCACAAGGTTTTTCTTAGATTTGACCTGGTGACCTAGTTTTTGACCCCACATGACCCAATTTCTAACTCATCCGAGATATCATGTAGACAAACATCCTGACCAAGTTTCATGAAGATTGGGCCAAAACTGTGGCCTCTAGAGTGTTCACAAGCAATTGTCGACGACGGATGATGCACGTCGCATGACGGACAAAAGGCGATCACAAAAGCTCACCCGAGCACAAGTGCTCAGGTGAGCTAAAAATATTATCATGCATGTTTCCCATAGTATCTCAGTTGGTACCTCAGTTGTACGTATAACAGCTTGAGTAAGAGCAAATAATGCTCATTAATTCAAGAAAGTCTGTAGAAAAATACATAAATTTATAAAATTAATGCACATGAAAAAAATACATGACTTGCTAACAGATGAAGGATTCTTATTTTTTTTCTTTTTTGATAATACAACATTTCAAGCATACATTCCTGGGTAAGCCATTTTTTCTCAATATAAACACATGTGTGAGACAGTTTCAAGCCTTAACTGTTTTATTTGTATTTACACATATCATGATGATTCACTGACACCAAATGTTGCCACAACAACAAAGCAATGACCTTGGCAGCCTTACCATGTCTTGTAACAGCTGACTGGCTCACTAATTTTAAGGTCATAAAGTGACTTGTTATTTTCAACTTAACAGTCTTAGAATCATTTCCATAATTATGTAAACTGATTTTGACATAATGCTCGACAAAATGCAAGCCGTAATTCTGATCAAAGAAAATCCCAGTCTGACCAGGTTTTACAATGTTAGTGTGAGGTACGGAGATACTGACGGCCAGAATCAGCCCAATTTGCATTAGGTTTTATTCAGTTAGCATGGGGTTTTCCCTCTTTCATTGGGCGAGAGGTAATCTGATTATGTCCTGTCTGGTAACCCATTAGCTCAATAATGATCAGAAAATTAATTTAAATTATCCAATTATGCAATCCATACTGTTGGACTTTGCAAGGACAAATTCAAAGGTAGGGGTGTGCAATATGCAATGCAGCTCCATTATAAAGCTATTTATAGGACAAAAAATGGATGCTTTGTAATATTGGATGGCATTGTAACTTTGAATTTTCATCATAGTCAACAAAACAAATTACATTTATCCACAAATATTGATTTGGGGTTCAATATTGCCCATTTGTTGTAATGGTATTTGCATTATAATGGATATCTTCCCTGTTTAAAGGGAATGACCGATGAGACCAGTATATATTGCATAAAGCAATATTTATCTGGACTGTATGATATTGCAGTATGATTGTCAGTATTTTATTTATTATTCAGTATTTTGAATTAGAAGCTATAACTTGCTTCAATATACAGTATTGAACAAACTAAAAAATTGTTTTCAAAATCTTGAAATCACAACAGCCATATCTATTAAAACTGTGATATCATTTTCAAATCATTTGCTTTTCAATTTTTGGTCTTAATTTTTTTTCTTTATATTGACAAACCATTTTAATACAATAAAATATTAGGAAATAAGGAAATGCGCACAATAAAACCATTTTATACAGTGATTATTCATTTAACAAAAAAAAAGAGCAAATTATTGAAATTTATCACAATATAAATTATAATTTTATGTATCATTGATTCATTCTGACATGTCACAACAAGATTTCCCCTTCAAACATCCCAGCCAATTTAGAAAAATTTATGAAAATAGTCAAGCAAAATTGAAGATCTTGACAAATTATGAAAACCCAGCAAAACTTTTTGACAAAAAACAAATTACAAGTACAAGTTACTATAAAGTTAGTATAATTATGTATATAAAGGTATGCAGGAGATTCAATTAGTTCTACACATGCATGTATATGTTCAACATACATATAATACAATACCAAAATACTTACAAAACATTTTAAATTGATATTTTTAGGACTGACTTATAAACTGAAGCATCGTAAACTGATAACCACAAACTTTACTTTCATGTACCGGTACTAAGATAATGAGCCTGGTGTTATGAATGTTTAAAAATAAACACACCTGGACAATACCATCCCAGCATTCCTCATGAATACATTATGAAATATACATGTCCCATTAGAACACATGACCACAACATGCCTCAATCTATTTATAGAACTGATCACATATTTCAACCACATATGAAAATTTCACAATCACCATGAAAAAAATAATTACAATACATGTGTAACTTAATACAGTAATTTGTCAGTACAATTTAAATGTCCCTGTAGTCAATAAAAACTGGCAGGAGAAATATATATGTAATTCCCTCTCAAAGAAATTCAATTTCAAATGAAGGTCTATACTCTCTATAAGAAATCTCATCGCAGATATTATCATACTATATTTATTTAAATTGCAGCTCTGCAGATAAATGCTTGCCAGGGGCATTTAAAATTTTACTTTACTTTTTCTTTTGGAAATGGCTTGGGGTACAAGTCAATTTTATTTTGGTTTCTAAAGAAAAATGGCACTAAATTTGCAGTAGTTTTCTTTTCAATTTTGAAGCCATTTGGACTTATACTTCAAGGCATTTTGGTATGAATGAGGACCCATTAAACTTGTTGATCAGAATCATTTTGATGTTTTGATACCTGAATATGTGACCAGAACTGTTGGAAACATCCATTTTAAAACTAGATCAGCATGCAAATGACCCAAAAGAGCAGATCAGAGGTTTAACTATATTTGCTTCCCACTGATATCTTTGACATGAGCCAACATTACAGAAAAATCTATTCAAACTGATTTTTTAGCTTAATCTGGATTTTTAGTGCTCTAGTCTGTTATGGTGGGATAGAGTCCACCTATTCAGTTTATAACAACATGTACCTAGAAGACCTCAAATCCACAGAGGCGTCTATGTAGGAAGAAAACCTCCCACCTACAGCATGCAAGCCAGTAAGCTTCCTGTGACCAGGACTACTAGTCTTCAACCACAGCAGTGACTGAATTGAACCACAGAACCATGGAGGCCACTTACATGGCAAGAAACTCTGTAAAATGAAAAAGGCTGATTAAGTAAAGCATCATCTCAGACTCACAAGATGTACAGGTCAGGCCAAAATCTAGTAGCCTTGGGCTTTTAGAGTGCTTTGTAACAAACTGTCAAGGGATTGGGAAAAATAATGTTTCAGGTCACTTTAGTATTGGAAAATATTAAATAAAAGATACATGGTCATTAATTGTGAAGCATACGTAATTATCTTTGTTTTGGTTTTGTTTTATATGATTCTTCAAACTTTATTTACAGAAAAAACAAAACATGGGTTAAAGATAAAATGTCAATAATATCTACAGAGTTCTAAAACCCCATTCTGGTTTCGAAGGTGTTTAAATGACAATATAATAATTCAACAAACTGAGAGGAGTGGGGATAATTTACTGAGATGTATATGACAGTATGAAAATATAAAATTCATTCAGAATACACTAGAGTTGAGCATAAAACTGCTTGAAATACAAGTACATTATTACCGGAGTAAGTCAATATCTTATAATTCACACGCTTTTATTTTTTGGTTTTGAACTCAGGAAACCTTTTAGAACAGTCCCAAGTGTTACAGGCAATGGAATATTTTCATGCCACTGTGTATCATTAGTCTCCATCAAAAAGCTTATCACCCTACTAAATCTTATCGGCTAGACAATATAAATCCATCATCAATGTTTACACAAGAGGATAATAAAGTCACTGGGCGGCCCTTGAAAATCTGCACACAAGGGGCAGGCTATATTTACAGTGAATAAAACCTCATGAATTATGTTTTAGATTTATAAATCATGGTCACAAGTGAATGGCATAGAGCACTCTCATTTTACCTGTTTTTTTCTACTCTAAAGAGGCAACACAAAAACAACATACTTAAAAAACTTATGATTACTATCACTGATATTATTTCAATATGGAACAGAATAGACTTTTTTTATTATAGAGTGTTCTGTTTATGTTGAACTTAAATTAACTAGCTTTTCACCAATGCATCATGGGTTATATCCAAGGTCAGTCAAATGTTGCATTTGGTCAGTCATTCATGCATGCTAATCAGACGGTCCAATCAGCATGCATGAATGGGTGACCAAATGACAGACCCAAACATTTTTACAGGTGCTTAGAAATTCTTGCTGGTGGTGTTTGTATGATCAGAGCTACAGATAACCTTTTCATAAAATGTGTAATTTACCCTCTGACTTTTATATAAATTGGATTTTTGATTAATTTAAATGGGTTTTTGACAAATGTGAATTGGGTATTCTGTATCTTAATTGAGTTTTCAAAAATATTTTTGCTTTTAGTTACCCCATGATTCTGAAAACTATTCTTTTTTTGCCAAAATTAATTGGGTATATACTCAAATACGCTGCTTAATAACTGTTACTCTGTATGTTTCTTGTGGTGGGAGGAGTTAACTTGTGTATGCAAGATCACTTTCTGTCCTCTCATATTCAGAAAAATAGTTTTAAATTTTTTAAACAAATCATCCTCAGCTGTATATGTATAATAGACATGAAAGCCTTTTTAAACAGTATTTTTAGGATGGTACACAAGTTATATATCTAGAGCTGTCGGTGACCGGAGGTGTTTTTTAATTAGATTTGTTATTAGCTTCACACTAACTTAGAAATGCCAAGGCAACTTATGATTTTCTGTCAATTCTTGCACCACAATTTACAAATCATTGATATCTACTTTTGGATGGAAGTGTGTGAGTGACATCACGATACCTGTTTGGAAGTCTTGCGAGAAAGCGAGATGCGCTCATACTGAGGCACTTAACGCGTATATACTTGTCTTTAAATAGTAATTTCTTGATTATTGGGCGCGTGTTAATGAAATGCATTGTGGATAATGGCTGTTTAAACTGATAGTTTTCAATTAAATCAAGTTGTTATCAGCCAAGTGTATTCCTTTAATAATTCATAATGCATAACAAAAACTCTAATCACTACACAAATTCTTTGTTTGAAACTGATCACCTTTCGATCAACATGAAATTTCTGACTCACTATATTCTTTCCGAAGGCTTACTCTATGAACTCTGTTTATCAACATCAATCCAGGATCAGTTAGAGAAATACAGTCTTAAAAAAACAATGCTTAAATATCAAGCAATCAGAATTGGCAAAAAATAGTCATTGATCAAAAGTGAGGTAACTTGTCACTAAACAAGTACACATTGGCAAAAAGTTGGGATTTTTTTTGGGGGGGTGGGGGGGGGGGGCCTAAGAAATTTATGTGTAGTAAAAAAAATCCATTCTATGAACAAAATGTTATGATCTGCCTATAATCCTTTTGCTCAAGATTAGCTATATGTATGTACCAATATCTGTTGATGAAAAAAAAAAGTCATAGTAAGGCCTAAGTAAGCTTGATCTATATCATTTCTGTAAATTCAAAATGTAACTGTTGATGAATCAAAAAGTCAAAAACAGGTGATTCAGAAAAATTGGATTCAAACTTCTAAGTAAAAGTACAAAAGAGAGTGTGTATCAATTATATGACAGTTTCTTTGATACATAACTCTATACCTTTCCTTCTAGACAGACATAGTTCGATTCTGACAGAGAATGAATATTAAATATAATGGGCATTTTTTTTTTTTCATGTAAAATAAATTAGGAGATAGCATATGATTAGTCCACATATGGGTACCCATAATTTGTGATATCGTTCTACTTTCGATTTGGTGATTTCCCCTACGGCGTGACAACCAGTACCAAAAATATCATGTCATGCCGAGCAGTTCATTGATGAGACTAGCATATGATAGAAAGACAACAAAAAAAAATAAGTTGGTGGGGAAGAGCAATACCATGGTGTCGGGTCAACTCGGCCTAAAAACCAACTCGGCCCGGTCCAAGTCGGCCTGGTCCAAGTCGGCCTACTTTGAATAATGATACACGGTATTCCCGGTAACACCTACTTGAGACAAACATCCTTTAATTTCTCAACGAATAATAAAGGTGTTAAAAATGATAAAAGTGTAACACAGTTATTAATTAGAATAATATGTTAAACTTCAAAAGAAATAGCAAATTAATTTACCACTTTCATGATGATTAAAATGGTATCCCTTTGAAATATACTTCAAATGTGTTTGATTTTGTTGTATCTTAAAGTAATGTTCAAACAAAAACTTTCAAATTAAACAATAAGCGGATTATTTTCGGTTTCATTAAACTCAATCAAATGCTAATTAGAAAGGGTAAAATTATATATTATTAACAAATTGGGTCGGTATGTGATAAACAATTGACAGCATCCTTATATATATAGTTGATAAATTCGTAGCAGATACTGCATTTCTAGTCTGATAGTATGCTAGTGTTTATGGTGATTAAGTGTCGTATATGTGGACTATTTAAGATGGGCGGAATTTACCGCGTTAAGGTTTAGACCGGTAAGACTGAAATATTGTCGAAGCAGGGGTAAACTCCAATTGTCAAGTCAGACATTTAAAGACGGAAAAAACAACAACAACAACAACATTTCTTGTAAATAGTGTATATATTATTGTTTTGTCTTTGTGTATAATAATATTGATTTAATTTTTGTGTAGTTAAAACGTTATTTTTGTTCTCTGTACAGTATTGTTTGTTCTGTATACGTGTATATCATTGGTCGTTATGTATATATTTGTGATGTTTAAATATGATATTTGTTCTCCGTAATGTATATAATTATATATTATTATGATGTATGTTAATATGTTTAGTATCAATCGTTATCTACACAGATGTACAAATAAAAATGAATTCTACTATTTCTTTGATTTGTTTTATATCCCTACATGTACGTGTGCGTATGTGATTGAATATGTTGTGTGTGTTTGAGTTATCCATTTAATTTGCGCATCTGAAATAAAAATAATATTGAGTAACACAACTATAGGGTTATTCAATATAAAAAACTCAATAATCATGGTACACATCATAATAATAATCAAATTAGGACGAGTTGGACCAGGCCGATCTGGTTAGTAGGCCGACTTGGACCGGGCCGAGTTGGTAATTAGGCCGAGTTGACCCGGATTCCAATACCATGAGCATGTATGATAAACACACGTATACATTAGCTACTTTTCTGTATGGCTATTACTGATTAAGGTATCCCAATTAAACAATATATACCACAATAGATGATATTCAACAAGTTATATATAAAATATCTTGTAGAAATGGAGACATGCTTCAAAGGGAGATATCTTGGACACTAGACATAAATGTGTCACTTATCTATATGACATGTAGGTCAATTAGCTTACCTTTCATAAAAAAAGGCTTAGCACCATCCTGCTTTAATTTCTTAAAGAGAAGTCCAATGACACTTGTGGGAGAGGAGCACTGCGGGTCTGTTTTTTCGTCGTACAGAAGAATCTGTGAAGTTTTCCACATTCGATTAAATTTATCCTTTCCTTCATTATTCTGAATTATACATCCGACGTTGAGTTTACCAGCTTTAAGTCGTCGTAACATCAAACTTGGTAAAAATATCGGTATGGCCCCTTTAATGTGTGACCTGGTAAAATCTGCCTGTGGTCTACAATCCAAAATCAAAAAGTTCTTTGATCCTTTAACATCCTCGGCTAGAAGCTCGGCTGGAATCGTCGTGTCAGTGGACATTTTCTTTATGAACACCTGACAAGGCATCTGTTGACATTAAACGAGTAGTGTGTTATGCGATTAAACGCTTAAATAGACAGTAAACTTTTTAGAACATCTAGAATGTTGACCTCGATTCACGACATGTATAATTAAGCCGACTTATTTAACCGCAAATTACCACCGATTCAGCCAACACTACCGGTCCCTATGGACCCCTCTGTCTTTCTCTGCTTTAGAGATGTGAAAATTTCTTCTTCTAGTTCATTGTTAATCCTTACATCAACGGAAATATAGTACACAATTTAGGTCGATTTCATTCACAAGTATCAACTTCCTATGGCCATCTTGTTTCAGACCATGTCGGATCGGAAAATTGACAGGTAAACAAACAGTGTCTGGGCTCTCTCAACCAATCAAATGTCTTACTGCTGGGAGAAGAGTCAAGAAGTACCGCCCCTTCATGACGACATTTTCCGTAATTGGAATTAATTATTCGCCGCACTACGTCACTTCCCATAGTGAATTTCCGAAGAGCATAGATCACTGTGCTGAAATATAAACGCAAAAAATAAGTGGCGATCTGCTTATAATGTCAGAACGACACAGATTAAGAAATGAAACTGTTACCAATCTTGCTCACTAAAATGACCCCCAGTGCATTTCTTGACGGGAAACTTACTATTATTTTCTAGTTGTTCTTTTAAAATAAAAACAATCTTGATGCTCAAGTAGCATATTTGTTACATGATCTCAGACAGCCACTTAGTTTAGTTTAAACTTATTTATTTTACGTCGATTGGGAAACAAGTTCTTACACCTTATGCTAAATCCTTCTCGACGGTTCCTGGGTTGGACCAGTACTTGCGCCTGGGAAGGTCATGAATAGTTCTTGCCTCCAACGGGGTTTGAACTCACAACTTTCGGAACCTGTTATCGGATACGTTACCATTGGACCACGGCGCCCTCGACAGCCACTCGTCCATTATTCATGTGCGGTTCAACGTTCATGAATGGAATCAAGGTTATGACTTTCATGGATGCGCTCGACTGTTACTTAGAGAGAGGAGGGATTGTTCGTGACCCCATTGATGCTGAGCGTACAGGGCTGTGGCCGACTGACTGTTCCAAGGCGGTAACTACTGGTATTTTATGTACAAAATACAAAAGTCCTGTCTCCGTAGTTAGTCTTTTTTTTTTCTTTTTCGGCGTATTTGTCTAACCTCGCTTTTGACCAGCTTACATATGATGACATAAGACCATTGAATATTTTAACGATTTTCATTGGTAGAAAAATGCCCTCATGCAAAAAGATAACGCATTTTTTAACTTTTTTTTATTTTGATTACAACTAGCTGAAATATATGCTTTGTGTTCACGAAATATCAATGAAAGTATTCGGACTGAATAACAATTCTTTTGATGAATATGGTTGTTTTATCAAAACGCTTCTCTTATAGAGGTACATATCTCGA
>CM037790.1:3757073-3807073 GCA_021229015.1 Solen grandis | reverse complement strand
TGCATATTAAGTAGAATGTATTGGAAACTATGAAAGGTATCAACATGAAACTTGGAATACTTGATAATTATGACAAAAGCCCAGTTGTAAGACAAGGGGCATTATTCTGAAAGCTGTATTTGTAACTTTATAGTTGTAACTTTATCATACTCTAAAAGAGATTTGACTTTAATTTTCATCTACCCAAAATAAATGTGGGCCCTCATATTTACTCAATGTAAGTTTATCATAAAATGCGTTCCTACTGACCGTGGTGCATGGCCAAGTGCTAAGAGTGTCCACCTTGGAAGTGAGAGATTGTGGGTTTGATCCCCAGCATGTGACTTACCAAAGTTGTTAAAATGATATAGGTAGCTTCCTGCCTGTAAGCATGTATACATGTAAACAGGATAGTTACAGGACTGGCTGGCCTGGTTTCAGGATAATGTGACTGGGTGTGGTATCATGTCACATGTCTATGGTGTGATACTGCAGTGTGGAAGCACTATATCTGTCTCAAGTAGACATCGTCTCCAAATTACTGAAATACTGTCCATGCAACATTAAACCCTACATACAAACAAATGAACAAATGCATTCCGTAGAATAAATATCTGAAAGAGTCAAATTCTTTCATCCAAGAATCATTAGAAAGGAGATGATTTAGCAGAAGTTTATAATCATTGTTTTGATTTTCAAAAACTTTTGATGCTAAAAAAGCTTTATTAAACTGATTATTTTTTGTCTGGTCAGTGTAATAAAGCACCTCTAACTTTATTTTTCGCACAGTTTTGATAAATAAGAACAACACTATTTAATTTCAAACATTGGTAATTAAACATAATGGAAATGTAGTCTGCTGAATAAACCATGCAATATATTTTACGGACAAGAAACTCTTATGGTCATTTTTGTGTCACCTGCTGTAAGAAGAGGTGACACATAGAGATCATCTTTCCATCGTCTGCCTGTCCATCTGTCTATCACACCTGCTGTAAGAAGAGGTGACACATAGAGATCATCTTTCCATCGTCTGCCTGTCCATCTGTCTATCACACCTGCTGTAAGAAGAGGTGACACATAGAGATCATCTTTCCATCGTCTGCCTGTCCATCTGTCATCCACCTGCTTAAGAAGAGGTGACATTCACACCGCTGTAAGAAAGGTGACACATAGAGATCATCTTTCCATCGTCTGCCTGTCCATCTGTCTATCACACCTGCTGTAAGAAGAGGTGACACATAGAGATCATCTTTCCATCGTCTGCCTGTCCATCTGTCTATCACACTTTTTCTGTCACGCTTCAGAAGGTGACACATGTGTTCCAGAGAACATTCTTGTTCATTGTATTGTGTGCTGTTTAAAAAAAATATGCACAAGTTACTTAAATATGACAATTTTTTGTTCAGTATTCAGAGGTTTCTGTTTTGGAATGTTTTTCAATAGGGAATATAATTGTAGGAGAAAGGATTGGAACTTATGATATCATGCAGTTTAGAGAGTATACTGGTTTATAGAGGATGTGATTGTGATTAAAAGACGATATACAGAAATGGTAGAAAATAAACTGATGAGTATGTGCACTCAGCGTCGGATACCCAGGGCTGCCTATTACTTGTACATCTGTCAGCTGTGGGATACCTGGCTAGCACTTTATCGTCATAAGGATATTCATAAGAAGTATGTCCAATCAACTTGCTGCTTACACAAATGAGTAATCACAGGCTAAGTGATCAAAATCTACAATCGTCGCCACATTGAAAGGTTTGTCTAAGTGCCATAAGTACAAGAGTTTCTATGGATCCAAAAATCCCAACTACCAACTGAGGCTGAGAATAGTGGCACACTTTTTCATATAATCAATAACGATAATTCATTCAGCATAGTCATGTACTTTAATATTTCATAAATGTCAATGGGGGAATGTGTATCTAACTAATTTAAGAATTTAAATTTTACTTAGCACTAAGTATTGTTGGTGGAATTCGAGCCAGACAAAGGTCAGATGCCTCCTTCCTGTCTGATCAGGGTCTCCTCTGTTTAC
This sequence comes from Solen grandis, assembly GCA_021229015.1. Taxonomy (NCBI): domain Eukaryota; kingdom Metazoa; phylum Mollusca; class Bivalvia; order Adapedonta; family Solenidae; genus Solen; species Solen grandis. The sequence continues at coordinate 3,805,050 of CM037790.1, read as the reverse complement.
TCATACAAAATTGAAGCTCACATTCTACACAATCTGTCAGTAAAGAATAAACCGTTGTTTCATATACCATTTAAAATTATGTAAGTAGACAATATCCTGAACTCAGCTGAATGGGTTTTAAGCTCACCTGAGCAAAGCTCAGGGTGAGCTATTGTGATCCCGTGAGTGTCCGTCGTCCGTATGTGCGTCGTGCGGCGTCAACAATTTTAGTGTTTACACTCTATCACCTTTATTTCTTAAGCAATCATCTTCAAACTTTAAAACAATGTTTATAGCCATAATGTCTCGATTGAGTTCGATTATGACTGAGATAGGATAATTAGGTCAGGAGTTATGCCCCTTTTAATATGAAAAAAAAAATTCCAGATTTCATGTTGTTTACACTCTAGCATCTTCATCTTTTGAGCAAACATCTTCAAACTTTATGGCAATGCTTATGACCATAATGTCTTGATTGAGTTCGATTATGGCTGAGATGGGTCGATTAGGTCAGGAGTTATGCCCCTTTCAATATGAAAAAAAATGCCAGATATCACTTTGTTTACACTCTAGCATCTTCATCTTTTGAGCAATCATCTTCAAACTTTATGGCAATGCTTATGACCATAATGTTTCGATTGAGTTTGAATATGGCTGAGATCGGTCAATAAGGTCAGGAGTTAAGCCCCTTTTAATATTAAAAAAATGCCAGATTTCATTTGTTTCTTGATTGTCATCTTTTGAGCAATCATCTTCAAACTTTATGACAATGTTTATGACCATAATGTCTTGATTGAGTTCGATTATAGCTGAGATCGGTCAATTAGGTCAGGAGTTTAGCCCCTTTTAATATAAAAAAAAGCCAAATTTCAGTTTGTTTACACTCTAGCATCTTCATCTTTTGAGCAATCTTCTTCGCACTTTATGACAATGTTTTTGACCATAATGTCTCCATTTAGTTTGAATATGGCTGAGATCGGTCAATAAGGTCAGGAGTTAAGCCCCTTTCAATATGAAAAAAATGTCAGATTTCAGTTTGTTTACACTCTAGCATCTTCATCTTTTGAGCAATCATCTTCAAACTTTATGGCAATGCTAATTTATGACCATAATGTCTCAACTGAGTTTGATTAAAGCTGAGATCTGTTGATTAGGTCAGGAGTTATGCCCCTTTTAATAAAAAAAAATGCCAGATTTCACTTTGATTACACTCTAGCATCTTCATTTTTTTAGCAATCATCTTCAAACTTTATGACATTGTTAATGACAATAATGTCTTAATTGAGTTCAATTGTGGCTGAGGAGTTATGCCCCTTTTAATACAAAAAATATAAGATTTCACTTTGTTTACTCTTTACCATCTTCATTTTTTTTAAACAATCTTTTTTAAACTTTAAGACAATGTTTATGCCCATAATTTCGCAATCGAGTTCAATTATTACTGATAGTGACTAGTTAATTTAGGAGTTATGCCCTTTTCACCATAAAAAAAAGCCAGATTTCACTTTGTTTACACTCTAGCATCTTTATTTCTTAAGCAATCATCTTTCTCAGGCCTCTTGTTCTATGTAGGTACAAACAAGGTGTTCATGCAATGTTGCTGAAATGCATGCAGCACAACTGTAAAACTGTTATCACTCTTTGTAGACCGTTATTCATTTCTAACAGTAAAACTATGTTTGTACCTACATGGAACTTGGAAAACCCACAGTGTGTAAGTCTGTATTTGTTCATGATTATGCATGAAGAAAAGTTTAAGAGAATGTTTTCTTAGGATATATCAAAGTATGGAGTTAACTGCAAATCTTGGGAATGAAATGATATACTCTTTTTAACAATAGATCTATTTGAAGTGTAAATTGAATATACATAAATGCTTGAAAATTGTATTTGAGTGTTAGACTTTTTCTGAGAGAGAGTGAGAGAACTTGCTCATAACAGGGATGTGAAATTCCACTCATCAACATTCAATGATGAGTGAATATTGAGTAGGGCGAGTGAAAAATCAGAACATTTCCCTGTATTTTTCTTGATTTGACTTTTGAAATTTGTGTCAGGAGAGTGATACTTTAGGAAATTTACAACCCTGCATAAGTATGTAATTATGTCTCCCCCATATTTATATGGGGGAGACATATTGTTTTTGTCGAAGTTGTCTGTCTGTCTGTTAACTTGAAACTTCACGGGTTGATAGATCTCATGGAATAGAAATGTATTGCAAAGAACGGTTACTCTGCACATCATATTTTTGGAGTTATTGCCCTTAGTCAAATTTCATATTTAATTTTTGTCCAGAACATAACTCACTAAGTATCAAATCTATTAACTTGAAACTTCACAGGTGGCAGGCCCGGATCCAGAATTTTTCCGCTGGGGGGGGGGCAAAATCTGAATGTGCTGGGGGGGGCTGGGGTCCGGAATTATTTTTTTTTAAATGTTATGGAGATGTGTTACGGAGATGCATTCTGAAAGGTATCTGGGGATGAAAGTGAAGGGTTGTTTTTTTTTTAACTTGAACACCATATATCTAGTGCCTAGGTCCCCATGGAGAAAAATCATCGGCGATGTGGAAATACACAAATTTTCTCCCAAATGCATCAAATGTTTTAACCAAAATGACGGAGGAGTCCCATGAGAAGCTTCGGGATTGGTCAGTTGAAACGATCACTAATGTTTGGATCGGCTATGGTACGAATGGCCTTGTATTATCGGGGATGGCTTCCGATGCTCGGGAAATTTCTCCGATGATCGGGGAAGGTGCCTCGGAGCTTCATCGAAATTGAAACATCATCGGGGGAATATCCCCCAGATTAGGGGATGTATCGTATCGAACCATCCTATGTGTCTCGGGGAAGATTATGGAGATTATGAGAATCGGTGATGGAATTAAGAGGACTTTGGGGGGTTTATGATGATGCTCCCAGGAATGTCCCATGGCTTTTTTGACCCCCAAAAGTCTACCCTTAGTCTAAAGGTTGACCAAAAAAGCAACAAATATTAGAGTGCGCTTGTCGAATCTTTCTTGCGATTATTCTGAGGTTCTATCACAAGATCTGGAATGTGTCACAGAAAGGTCACCGAATCTTTGAGACATCACTGAAGCCAAGGGGATTCCTTGGAGGAAAAAAATATTTCGCGGAAGCTCTGTGAATGCATCCCGGGAGCTTCTTGGAAGCTCTGCGTATGTTTCCCTAGCCTGTTTTCCGCGATAAAACTTCGAGAACATATTGGGAAAATTTCAATGCAAGCATTGAAGTTCTCCCGATTACTCCACATGGCTCGCGATGCTGTCGAAGCTTCCGCAAGACACAAGGGAACCTTTTCCTGACGCCTCGCGAGGCTCATCATTTCCCATCGGGAGTACATCCCCGAGGCAAAAAAATGTCAAGTGGGACTGAGCCTTGAGCGATATTATTTTATATTTTACCTTCGCAAAGCCATGTTATTGAATAACTACTGTGCAATAGTATTTGACTACAGTTGTATTAAAAAAAAATGACGGTAGTGGGAGGGGGGGGGGGGTTATACAGATTGGGACACTGATATTACTTAAAGGGCATTTACTCCAGTATTGGGAGATAGGGTAAAAAATATAGGTTTCTCGTGCATTTTCAACCGCAAACTGGTATTAAAATTTAATGAGTGTTTTTTTGGGAAGGCCCTCTCCCCACCCCACAAAACAGTGACTTGCGTACACTGTCAATTAGTGAATGCTTTGAATAATCATCTGATTTAGACTCAACAGTGTAAAAGACAGTTTTGTTTAAGTCTGAGGGAAAAAAACACGCAAAACATATTTTGTCAAATATGTTGAAGGGAATACCGGGTATATGCTGTATTAGGTTCGAACTTGGTAATCTTGACTGTCTAATTGTCTATCTGAAAGCAGCCTTCACACATAGAATTCCCAGGTAAAAACGCACATTTTAGGGTCGGACGGTTGCAGAAGGTTTTGGGCCCCTTCTGCGTGTCAATTTTTTGCAATTTTATTTTTTCTAAATGTTAAATCAGTGACAAAAGAAAAAATATTCAGTAATAAAAGATGTTGATATTTAATATAAAATCTTTAATGTCTGTTTTATATCGCACATAAATTCCTGTGCATTAGCATTTGGTACTCATCAACTTGTCAGTAACATTGTTCAATGACTGGTTACTTGGATTTGATATGAATTAATGATCATGCATAATCTACATATACATTGACCCAAAATATGTATTGTCCCAAAATATGGCAGAATGAAATTTTCAAATTCTTTAATTTCTTTTTAAGACACCATGAATACACATACGCGTACATGCAGATTATTACATTCGTTAATCTTAAAATAGTGAACATGATGATGAATCGGCCTACTGTTTTTATTATTCCTTTCAGGAAAAATATTTAGAGGAGTTAGTTTCATAAAATAATACTTGAAAAGTTATGTAAAAATAGTAAAGCTGATGACATTTAGAAACACAACCCATTTCTGATTAAGTTTAATTTGCATGGCTAGCGATAGGTATGCGGCTACTCTGTAGAATACTAAGATTTTTTTGGCTACAGCATAAGAAAAACAACAACAACAACAAATTTATATATACATGTAGACAAAAGTAATTAAAATTTCGTTGAGTAGATTTAGTCAAAGTGAGTAATTAATTGGTAATTGCCTATTTTTCCCCAATTGTTAGATCTCTCGGCAGACGGCATGTAAATATCTCAAAATCAGTGAACGTGTCCGCAGTACCCTAAACACATGCTTATCACAGTCATGGATGACAGCAGGGGGCCATAAGACAATAGGAGTCTGGCTGGTCAGATGGTTATGCGGGTGGTTCAGTAGGGGGGGCCACGATGGGATCTCTAGACAACACTACTATGATGTAATCAAGGGATTTTATAGCCTAGAAAAATGTATGATCAGGGCAGCTGGGGGGGGAGGTGGGGGCCAACCTTGGACATGTTCGAAAGTGGGTCATGTGGGGTCAAAAAGAAGGTCAATATGAAAAATCCAACATATGTTGCTCATTTATAATCAGGTGAGCGATTCAGGGCCATCATGGCCCTCTTGTTGACTATTATTATAGACAGGGTATTTAAAGGACAAGAATTGAAATTGATTTAATTTGATTTACCGACAAGCATTTTGAATAGTCGAGCGTGCTGTCCTCTGACAGCTCTTGTTGGAGTTATTGCCCTTTGTTAAATTTCATACTTAATTATTGTCTGGAGTTTAACTCACAAAGTATCAAAGCTATTAACTTGAAATTTCACAGGTGGATAGATCTCATGGAGGAGAAGTGTCATGCCTAAAAACTGTAACTCTGTGCATCAAATTATTGGAGATACTGCACTTTGTTAAGTTTCAGAATTATTTTTTTTTCGAACGTAACTCAAAACTTATAAAATCTGAGGGTGAGCTATTGGGATCACCCTTCGTCCGTCGTCGTCCGTTGTCAACAATTTGCTTTAAAAGACATCTCCTCTGAAACCGCTGGACAGAATTTGACAAAACTTGTCATGTATGATCCTTGGGTGGGCCTCTACAAAAATTGCTCAAATAAAGTTGATCCATGAAGAACTCTGGTTGCCATGGCAACAAATAGAAAAAATAATTGAAAACTTTGAAAATCATCTCCTCTGAAACAAATGGTCAGAATTTATTTTCTTTGGCACAAATAGTCACCTCATAAATGTCTACCATAATTGCTCAAATAAGTTGATCCATGAAGAACTCTGGTTGCCATGGCAACAAATAGAAAAAATAATTGAAAACTTTGAAAATCATCTCCTCTGAAACAAATGGTCAGAATTTATTTTCCTTTGGCACAAATAGTCACCTCATGAATGTCTACCATAATTGATAAAATAAAGTTGATCCCTTGAAAAATGAGGCCCCTAGGGGGTTGGCTAATTTCCTTATATACTCTATATAGAAAACATCAAAATACTTTTTTTATGAAGCCAGCTGTGAGAATTTAATTTCCTTTGGCCCAGATGGTCACCTCATGAATCAGAATGTATACCAATATGGCTAAAATAAAGTTAATTCCTAAAAAAATGAGGTCCCTAGGGGGTTGGCCAATTCCCTTATATACTCTATATAGAAAACATCAAAATTCTTCTTCTGTGCAAATGCCAATTTGGGGCCGAAATTTGGCCCCATTCCCATCTGCAAAAAGTATATATTTTTCCTCAACTGTAGGTGAAAATTCCCTCCCCCCCAAAAAAAATAAAATAATAATTAAAAAATAAAATAAAGGACCGTTAAATAATCTGCATTTTTGGCTTTTCTCCGCATTTTACACACTTCTCCTTCTCAATTTGTTTTGTTTTTAGCTCACCAGAGCACGAAGTGCTTAGTATATCCTTCTTCCGTTCTCCATCAAAAATTTTTTAAAACCTCTAAACCGCGGAAAATATAAATTGGAAACCTTGGGGGGTCTACAAAGAAAAAATTCTTGGAAAGTTTAAAAATAATCTCCTTCAAAACTACTGGCCAGATTTCAAAATAAATTGGTACAGATGATCCTTAGGGGTAGCACTACAAAGATTGCTAAAATTATTCGAATCCACAAAAAAACATGGGCGTCAGGGGCCGGGCTTATTTTACATTTTTTTATATAGGGAAAAATTAAAAAAAACATCTCCTCTAAAACCAATGGACAGAATTTAATGAAACTTGGTATAAATGGTCCTTGGGTGGGACTCTACAAAATTTGCTCAAATAAAGTTGCTCTATGCAGAACTCTGGTTGCCATGGCAACAAAAAGAAACAAGAAAGTCAGTAGAACTGACAGATGCTCCCAGAAGAACGTCATTGTTACAAATAAGACCTTGGTCAATGGGTGGGAGGATGTAGGAACTGGGTCAAGCCGAAGATATGCGCATCTCCTCTTTGTAATAAAGCTTCACACAAAGTTTTGTTGAAATCAAGCTATTAATTCCTGAGAAATAGCCCGGACAAGAATCATACTAGATATACCATTTGCATAAAAGTCAAAGAGCCATAACTCTGTGAAAAATTGAGGGACAAAGTTAACCCCATGATATGCAAATCTTCTCTTGGTAATAAAGCTTTCCATAAAGTTTCGTTGAATTCAAGCCATTATTTTCTGAGAAATAGCCCAGACAAGTTTCATGCAATATGTACTATAGGCCAAAAAATCAAGGGGCCATAACTCTGTGAAAAATTGAGGAAACAGGTCACGCCGATGATATGCGTATCTTCTCTTGGTAATAAAGCTTCACATAAAGTTTCGTTGAATTCAAGCCATTAGTTCCTGAGAAATAGCCCGGACAGAATCATGCAATATTTACTATAGGCCAAAAGTCAAGGCCATAACTCTTTGAAAAATTTAGGAACCGGGTCATGCTGACGATATGCGCATCTCCCCTTGGTAATAAAGCTTCCCATAAAGTTTCGTTGAATTCAAGCCATTAATTCCTGAGAAATAGCCCGGACAAGAATCATGCAATATGTACTATAGGCCAAAAGTCAATAGGCCATAACTCTTTGAAAAATTTAGGAACCGGGTCATGCTGAGGATATGCGCATGTCCTCTTGGTAATAAAGCTTCCCATAAAGTTTCGTTGAATTCAAGCCGTTAGTTCCTGAGAAATAGTCCGGACAAGGAAAGTGTGACGGACGGACGAAGCGGCGACTATATGCGTCACCTTCGGTGAGCAAAAAAATTCTTGGAAAGTTAAAAAATCATCTCCTTCAAAACTACTGGCCAGATTTCAAAATAAATTGGTACAGATGATTCTTGGGGGTAGCACTACAAAGATTGCTAAAATTATTCGGATCCACAAAAAAACATGGGTGCCAGGGGCCGGGCTTATTTTACATTTTTTTTTTATATAGGGAAAGATAAAAAAAAAATCTCCTCTAAAACCAATGGACAGAATTTGATGAAATTTGGTAAAAATGATCTTTGGATGCGAGTCTACAAAAATTGCTCAAATAAAAATGATCCATGCACAACTCTGGTTGCCATGGCAATAAATAGAACAAAAATCATCTTCTTCAAGATTAATATAAATCATCTTCCAGATTAATAATTTGCAGGGTTTCAAAATGTTTTTAATTGGTACAGGTGATCCTTGGGTGTAGATCTACAAAGTATTCAAAATTATTTGGATGTGTGTTGTAAACTCAGCAACAATACGAGGGGAGGCTTATTTATTATATTTATATTGATTTACGCAGAACTCTAGTTGCCATTGCAATGCAATGAAAAGATAAATTTAAAATTCATCTTGTTTAGAACTGCTAGCCAGATTTAAAATACATTGTTATAGATGCTTATTTAGGGTTAATTGGCTAATTTTTACTTTGTTTTTCAGACAATTTTAACAATTAATCAAAATCAAAGGAAATGTCCTTTGTTTTCATGTGATGTCATCAAGATAAATCCGCCATCTTTTTTTTTTTTTTTTTTTTTTATTCAATATAAATGTTACATATGATTATACAATCGTACATACAGAAAACATGAACATGAACAACAGCACAATAGTACATATTTAAATTTGTGATCTAGGGTTGTATATTCAAAAGTAACAATATAGAAAATAATAATTTTAGGTTGCCTCTTATCATAACTTTTGTATAAATCATAAAAAAAAATCAATTATGTTTAATTATAATAATTATAATAACTATGATAATTGATAGGATGTTTTCTGGTCAGTATTTAAGCAGTATATCGTACTTGGTGTGAAAACTATGTAATTGATCATTGTGCAGGGCAATTTCTTTTTCAATCATTAGCCTAGACTCAATATAGGAAAGATAACATACAAAACTTGGTATTCTTTTTTTATATTTCATTCTAAAAATAAAAACTTTCATTAATAATATCAAATAATTTATGGCTTCGCTATTATTCGTTTTCTCTAGTATACCAAAAGAAATTAGTTCATAGTTGAAGAAAATATGTATTTGTTTTGCTGATAAAAATTTAGACAAACAGTTCCATATATGTTGTGTGAAGGAACATTTCCAGAAGTAATGTTCCATATCTTCCGGGTACATATTGCAAAAGTCACATAACTCTGAATTAGATATTTTACATTTATACAAGTATGTGTTTGTTGGGATTAAACGCATTATGAATTTATATTGAAAAGACTTTAGACTTGTATCAGTTGTAACACTTTTTGTGACAGTATAAATCTTCTTCCAATTTAGTTCTTTTTTCATTAAAACTGCATGCCATTTTTTTGAAGATGAAATTGTTTTATTCTCTTTATTGATTATCTGGTACATATAAAGAAGTTTGTTGGGTTTTTTTGTTTCAATAATTTTATCTGTAAACGATTTTTCTCTAATCTCAGTCAGGAAACGTTCGTTAATTATATTTACTAAGTTAGGCGGAATATTTCTGATCAATTTGTGATATTTTAGAAAATCTGCGTTGTTTATGTCGTATAGGAATTGAAGTTCAATAAATGTGTAATATTTATTTGATCCGCCATCTTACCATTTTACTATTTGCACTTCTATTTCAATTAAAGATTTACAGATATATACTTTTGAGTTTAAAAAACAGAAACACGTGAAGATTGATTCTATATTAAAGAAGTGAAATTGCATAAAGTGTTTATTTAATACAAAATATAAATTCATTATTGAAGACGGAAAATATATACGTTGTAATTTTTTGCAGTTGTCGGTAATTAATTTCCTTTCGGTTCAATTACTATTTCATATCTGATGACGTAAGTGCAAATTCTCACCAGAAAAAAAACATCGATATTTTGGCATATCTATCAGTTCTGTGCGTGGAAACACGGCATCTCTTTACGTAAGACTGAAATAGAACATCTCTTTACGCAAGGCATTTAGTTCTATCCTAATATATGTACCAATTCTGACATGACATCGGTGAGAAAAAAAACGTGAACAGTGGCCATAGTCACAGTTAAACATTCCTTGTTACAGAAAACAATTGTTTCATTTTAAAATGCAGATTATCTGGTGAGCGTCTATGGCCCTTGGGCCTCTTGTTTGTTAAGAGCATTTCTCGTGCACTATAAGACATGTAACCTTAAAACTTCATAGATGGATAGATCACATGGAGGAATAGTGCAGTGCACAAGAACCGTAACTCTGCACATAATATTTTTTGAGTTATTGCATTTTGTTCATTTTCATACTTGTTTTTTTTTGTTGTTTTTTTGAAAGCATTACTCATTCACTATGAGACATATAATCTTGAAACTTCATAGGTGAATAGACCTCATAAAAAATAGTGCACAAGAACCTTAATTCTGCAAATCATATTTTTGGAGTTATTTCCTGTTGTTTAATTTCATATTATATTAAGTTTTGTCAAGAGCATAATTCATGCACTATGAGACATTTAACCTTGAAGCTTTGTAGGTGGGAAGACATTATGGACGAGAATTGCAGTACACAGTCACATACAGTACACTAGAGCATAATCCATTTCCAATGTTTCTTGTTGGAGTTTATCTGCTTTTATACAGTTTTCGTGTCCATAAGATAACTCCAGTTAGACTCATGCTATTGAAATTAAATTTCATTTTTATGAGAGAAAGTGTCATGCACAAGGTTCTTAACTCTGGCCTCAGTATTTTAGGAGTTATTCCCCTTTTTCACAATTTCTTTACTGCAAGATTACTCTACTTATGTTCCAGTTATGGAAAGAAATTGATAAGAGGAAGTGCCACACACAAGGTCCATAACTCTGTACGGATCTTTAACAATATTGTCAGCCCTTTAACTATAACTAATTGCATATGTCAATGTGTGCCTTAGTGTATATGTGTGTGTGAGGAGAAGGGGGTGGGGGAAAACATCAGTTCTCTACGAAAACAAATCTCTAGTTATTATACACTTTGACATGTAACCATGTCACTGCTGCATATAAAAGTATGCTGTATGTCGGGGAAAATTGTTTAAAAACAGTCTTTCTTCACATAAAAATCAACAGATGGGCAACATTTATATCACATGCAAAAATTATAGGTCATGAACCTTAACTCTGTATAGCTTTTACAGTTTAATGTAATTGAGTTGCCTCCCATAGATGCTATTCGTTCTCAATAGAAAAGTCATAACCCTGAGCAGTGCTCGGTGTATAGACATATAGGAAACATTTTTTACCCCTAGTAGCGCTCAGGGTACGGCACTGAAAGGGTTAATTTTGAAGCCTGACATGTTTCAGGTCTACTTGACCTTGATGAAGAGACAATGGAGTACAAGTTGGAGCGCTATGCACTGTGTCCAACGTGTTACCAGGGCATGCCTCTCCCTCATCAAATCACACACTTCACCATGGAGCATTGTGCCCGCATGCTTGTCAACAGTAACTTTATCTCCTGTCCTCAGGTGAGTAATGAAGGTGTTCTTTGGCTTAGGGATACTACTTAAAAATCAACACCAACAAAAGGAAAAGAAAAAAAAAACAATAAAAAAAAAAAAAAAATTTTTCCTTTTTTCAAAGCCTTAAAAAAAGAAGAGAGAACATTAAAAAGAAGAATTCTAGAAGGAACCTTGTTTCCTGTCCATGGGTAGATTTCCAATGCTTGTGATATTCAATAATTGCCAAGTTGAAGGTTTTTAATCATTACATTTTTCTCAAGACTATCCTCGTGGTGTGAAGGGTGATCTTTTCTAATGATCTTAACCACTAGTAAACCTACAGGGATGCAACCCATGACCTTGACCCCTTGATCTTGCTCTTCATTTTTTTGGTCTTTGTACTTGCAGGTTTAAAATCACAACTTTGGCCACTCAAGTATTTTGCACTCTCAGGATTTTAATTGTAAACTTGACCTCTTGGCCTTTACACTTTCTGGATTTTAATGATCCATAACCTTTACTTTTGTGATACCTACAGGGTGTGAAGCATGACCTTGAGAGCCTGGTACCTGACCTTCTGATGAAGGAACTGCCCACCAAGTTTACCCTAGACATCAGTCAGCTGGAGCTGAAGGAGACACAAGGAAACTTCCTGGGGGGTGGTGTGACGGGTTCGGTTTTCAAAGGTATTTTGAATGAAAACAAAAAGGTTTCTAAATTTGTTTGACTGGAATTATATCCTGGCTTCACAGAAGTGTGGGGGCGATATAGGAATCACATGTGTCAGGTCCTGTAAAGTCCTTTTCAAGTCCCTTCCTGTCCTACAGTCACATTACAAGGTGTGACGTGGATGTTTTTATCAAATTCAACGATAGTTCTAGTATTACATTGTTTTTAAAGTAGTTCAACTATATCATGGTGTACAGCCATTAAAGGTGAAAGAAGACAAAGGGGACCTCCAAACATTATTTCAGGATCTTAGGAAAACCAGGTTGAACCACAAACCTACTGCAAATTAATTGGAAGCTTTTCTCTAATGAAAAGTTTCCAATGAGAAAAATACCCTAATTGGAAATCAAACCCATAGCGGTGAGATACTGAGTCAACAGGCATAACAACTGAACCTAGTTTTATCATTGTAGATACAAAGAGTTAGTATATTTCTTAATAAGAAGTCAATCATTTGACTAGTTTACAGCTCTGAAGTTTGGAATTATATTTACCAGTAATTTGAGGAAATGATCCACTTTATTCCAGCAAAATACCATGACCAGTATGTGGCAGTGAAGGTATACAGAAGTGACATAAGGAACAAGTTGCCACTGGGCCAGTTTGGTTCCCTGAACAGCAACAGCAGTGACAGTGGTACTGCAACCATGTCCACACAGGGATCCGTCAGTGGTTAGTCTTCATATAGTCATGGTTCCCTGTTATAGATGTCTAAAAATTACTTAAATAATTAAACTCTTAACTGAAAATAAATCTTTTTTTATATTCTGGAAAAAAATCAGAAATAAAAAATGAATTTGAAAATACTTTCTTATAGACTTTGATGTTTGTTTTTTAGCTCACTTGTGCTCGGGTGAGCTTTTGTGTCCGTCGTGCGTCGTCCGTCGTCAACAATTGCTTGTGAACACTCTAGAGGCCACAGTTTTGGCCCAATCTTCATGAAACTTGGTCAGGTTGTTTGTCTACATGATATCTCGGATGAGTTCGAAATTGGGTCATGTGGGGTCAAAAACTAGGTCACCAGGTCAAATCTTAGAAAAACCTTGTGAACACTCTAGAGGCCACAGTTTCAACCCAATCTTCAATAGATTTGGTCAGGATGTTTGTCTAAGTAATATACTGGATGAGTTCGAAAATGAGTCACATGAGGTCAAAAACTAGGTCACCAGGTCAAATCTTAGAAAAATCTTGTGAACACTCTAGAGGCCTACATTTTTGTCCCAGTCTTCATTAAACTTGATATGAATGATGACTGCATGAATTCCCAGTTGAGTGCAAATTCAGGTAGGATCAATATGTAGGTCACTTAGTCAAATGTTAGAAAAACACTTTAGATGCCAGATTTTTTGTCATTATGCCTAACACAGCCATCTTACTCAGGTGAGCGACACAGGGCCATCTTGGCTCTCTTGTTTTTTGCCTAGCACGCTTGCTGAAACCTAAAATAGGTCATGTTTATGGTTGAAATGCATGAAGTTGCATTTGCTTATCCAGGTTTTAACTTAGATATAGACTGCAGGATTTTCAAATAACTATGCAATAGCTTTGCAGTTATGTTTGCCTCAATGAGACAAAGTATTTCACACAAGAGTGAGGTCCCTAGCTCCAAAGGTCAAGGTCACAAATAACCCCTTCACTGCTGTATATGAATGCCCACAATATGCCTTGGAAAATTGTTTGAAAAACAGTCTGTAAAAATCAACAGATGGACCCCATTTTATATCACATGCAAAAATTACAGTTCATGAACGTTAACTCTGTATAGCATTTACAGTTTAATGTCATTGAATTGTATCCCGTAGATGCTAATCATTCTCAATAGATACATCATTACCCCGAGTGGTGCTCAGGGTATAGGCATATAGGAAACATCTTTTACCCCGAGCAGTGCTCAGGGTAAGGCACTGAAGGGTTTAAAAAGGTGAATGGTCTTGGTGCTGGTTTTGCTTGTCTGGATATTCAAATAACCAGGCAGTAATGTTTGAATTTAAAGTGTTGCACACAAGAGTTCAGTCAAGATCACCATTTTAGGAGGAATGTCATAATGTTGGATTTTCTTGTCTGGGCTATAACTTATCTCTGTATGAAAGGATTCTCAAATGATTTAGCAGTAAGATTTGCCTCAATGAGACGATATGTAGCATTCAAGAGTTGGGTCCATAACTCCATGGCTCACTCTTAAGAGGTGAAAGATGTATCTTAAACCGTGGGCTCGACATGTGGCCCTTGGGCTGCTAGTATTACATATGTATTAAAAAGGCATTGTTCATTTCTTCATTGACCAGGAAAGGGATGAGAGAAAGTGCAAGGACCATGTAGGTTCAAAATATAAGTTATATATATATTGATCACTGGTGTTTTTTGTTTTTTTGTTTTTTAAAGAAATTTGCACATGGCTGCTTAGTATATGCAATTGAAAACACAGGTTTGATTGTAAAGATTTTTGGTCATAGCCAACATTGTGACCTGTGTTCAAGTTTTGTGACCAGTGTTTTGTGGCTATACAGATGCCTAAGCACTGACCTTCGTTTGTAATGATATTAGTCAGCAGACGGAACTTGTTTTACAGGTGACCAGAGAGTGGGTGAAGAGAAAGAAGAGAGTCACTATGCCAACTGTTTCAAGAGGGGTCAAGTTGACCTGGATGAGACAGAGAGTATCAAGGTAGGACCAATCACAGTGCTTCTTACATAATTTCATGCAAATCCAGTAGAACCTTGCCAAACCGAACATCGTTAAACCGAATTCTTCGCCATTTCGAAGTTTATTTTAGGTCCCGATTTCTTCCCTTCTTATTTTAACTAAAAATAAAATGTTTAATCCAAATTTCGCTATTTCAATTTTTTCGCTATTTCGAAGTAAAATTCCGGTCCCGAGGTTGCAATTAATGAACATTTTTCAATTTTTATTCGAAGTCAAATTTCATAAATTTTCATGAACTAATTATCGTTCTTATTATCATTCGTATCCGGGTCAGTAACCCAGTTTATTTTGTTGAGGCAATTGGAGTAATGGCTCAGGCAAGTTTTTCACACCTTTTTTCGAGATTGGGTTGGGCAACGTGTGTCCCAACAGAAATGTTGATTATTGCTAATCGATGTCTGACAGGTTGCATAATATGCACGTGCCAGAAGATAAACCCAGGTGTCAGATCTTTAGTACATTCCATATCATAGCGTTCGTCACCGGCATGCGACGCTACCTGAAGCAGCAGATCGACGGTAAAAATATGTATCATTGTTTGACATGGTAGAATGATTATGTTCATCAGAAGCATCTAAGTAGATCATGATATATTTTCATTACTTTTCATAACTTGCTAACAGTATATACGTACACCTAATAGGTGGTTTTCGTGGCATAACGATTTCCACAATATGCACCAGTAATGAAAACGCAGACATGCACGCTCACAAACTGAAATTTCCATCTGATTTTTAATCCGAATAATCGTTATTTCAAAGTTTTCAGCTTGGTCCCAAGGACTTCGATTTAACAAGGTTCTACTGTATTTGACTAATCACAATCCTCCTTATTTCTGGTGTAGGTAAAAATGAGCAATCACAGCATAATCTATATCTTGATAGCTGGGAAGTAAGATGTTGACCTGCTTGAAAAGAAAAATAATTACCTGCATGCAAATTCATCATTATTTACTGATCAGATACAGATATATTTGTTTAAGCAGTCACTTTCAAAACTGCTGACAGGTACCAGTTACTGAATTCCCAACAGAAATAATTTCTTAAAAACAGCTTCCTGTCTGCAATGGCCTTTCTAGCTCACCTGATCACTTGTGCTCAGCGTGAGCTTTTGTGACCGCTTTTTGTCTGTCGTGCGTCATCTGCTGTCAACAATTGCTTGTGAACACTCTAGAGGCCACAGTTTTGGCCCAATCTTCATGAAAGTTGGTCAGGATGTTTGTCTACATGATAACTCGGATGAATTCGAAATTGGGTCATGTGGGGTCAGAAACTAGGTCACCAGGTCAAATCTTAGAATATAGGGCAACTTTAGCAAGTCCAATCTTCATAAAATTTGGTCAGGATCTTTGTCTTTATGCTATGTCAGAGGAGTTTGAAATTGGGTCATGTTGGGTGAAAAACTAGGTCACTAGGTCAAATCTTAGAAAAACCTTGTGAACACTCTAGAAGCAACAGTTTTGGCCTTGTCTTCATAAAATTTGGTCAGGATGTTTGTCTACGTGATATCTTGGATGAGTTTGAAATCAGGTCATGTAAACATCTTGTGAACACTGTAGAGTCAACATTTTTGTCCCAATCTTCATTAAACTTGATAAGAATGATGACTGCATGAATTCCCATTCGAGTGCAAATTCAGGTAGGATCAAGGTCACTTAGTCAAATGTTAGAAAAACACTTTAGATGCCATATTTTTTGTCATCATGCCTAACACAGCAATCTTACTCAGGTGAGCAACACAGGGCCATCTTGGCCCTCTTGTTTCTATTCATATCCATTTGCTGTTTTCAGTATAAAAAAATGACTTATTTATTTGTAATGTATGATTTATTTCAGGCTTATAAAGCATTGAAGGAGATGAGACAGGAAGTGGCCTTGACAAGTCGTCTGCAACATCCGTGCATTATCTCCCTTATTGGAATTGCCTTCTCACCCAAGCTGATGATGGCATTAGAGTTAGCTCCCCTTGGAAGTCTCCGCAATATCTTGGACATTGAGCTAAAGAAACGGCCAGTTTTCAATAAGTACAAAGACAAGGACAAAACTTTCCCGCCATTGTACAGCAAGGAGTTGACATTCAAATTTGTTTTTCAGGTATTTTACATACTAACACAACTATCGTATTTTGAGGGCTTGGTACAAAGATGGTAACTGCATATAAATGTATGAATATAAATATAGCAGTTAACCCTTGCTGTGGGCACTTGTGACTGCCTTTGTGATAAATGCAAAGCAAGATCATCCTGATCATATTCTGCACTGTTTGCTATTTAGTCAATAAATTTTCAGCAAGCACCCCCCATAAGCAACTATTGGTATCAAATAAATGGAAGAAAGGACAAGTCCATTTAAGAGATTTAGCATAGTAAGGGTAAAATGTTTTTTCACCAAGCCCTAGATAGGACTTTGATTTCCAAAAAGCAATTTTCTTCTGGCGATGAATCAGTTCTATACGTATATGCGGTATTTTACTGTATGTTTTGATGCTGGTTGTCTGTCTTTAAACATGCAACTCCTGAAGTTTGGAAAGGATTCATATGAAACTTAAGTAGATGTGAGTAACATATTTTCCATGTCTGTCAGGTTAGCCTATTCAGAGTTATTGGCCCTTGAGCTTAAACAAAATCGCCATACTGACATTGTTGGTATATGGAGTTAATGTATGCAACTTCTTTCACAGTTATGAAAGGGTTTTAAAAATTATTGACATTATCACCATGATATTGTTTTTAGCTCACCTGAGCACAAAGTGCTCAAGGTGAGCTTTTGTGATCGCCCGTTGTCCGTCGTCCATCGTCCGTGCTTCAGTGCGTCCGTGCGTCCGTCCGTCGTCAACTTTTCGTTCAAACGACTTCTCCTCCTAAACCGCTGGATGGATTTTGACCAAACTTCACAGGAATCATCCTTATCATGACCTCTATCAAAGTTGTTCAAATTATTTTGATTGGATGAATAAGTAGGTCACAGGAGCTAAAAATAGATTTTTAAAATGCAATCTTAGAAAATCTTCTCCTGCAAAACTGTAAGGCCTAGAGCTTTAATAATTGGTATGTAGAATTGTCTTATGAACATCTACAAAAGTTGTTCAGATCATGACCCTGGGGTCAAAATTGGCCCCGCCCCAGGGGTCATTTTATTTTTCATAGGTTTATATAGTGAAAAACTTTAAAAATCTTCTTCTATGAAACAATAAGGCCTAGAGCTAAGATATTTGGCATGTAGCATTGTCTAATGAATCTCTACAAAAGTTGTTCAAATTATGACCCTGGGGTTAGAATTGGCCCTGCCCCGGGGGTCACTTATTTTACATAGACTTATATAGGAAAAACTTTAAAAATCTTCTCCTATGAAACCATAAGGCCTAGAGCTAAGATGTTTGGTATGTAGCATCATCTAATGGTTCATTACCAAGATTGTTCAAATCATAGCCCTATGGTGATAAATGACCCCGCACCAGGGGTTACTTGTTTTACATAGAGTTATATAGGAAAATCTTAAAAAATCTTCTTTTATGAATCCATAAGGCCTAGAGCTTAGATAATTAGCTCACCTGAGCACAATGTGCTCATGGTGAGATTTTATGATTGCCTTTTGTCCGGCGTCCGGCGTCCGTCCATCTGTCCGTGCGTGCGTGCGTCTTGCGTCAACTTTTTCCATTAAACAACATTCCTCCTAATCTGCTGAAGGGATTTTGACAAAATTTCACAGGAATCATCCTTATGATGTCCTCTAACAAAATTGTACAAATTATTATGATTGGTTGAAAAAGTAGGTCACAGGAGCTAAAAATAGATTTTAAAATGCAATCTTAGAAAATCTTCTCCTGCAAAACTGTAAGGCCTCTACAGCATGTAGAATTGTCTTATAAACCTTTACAAAAATTGTTCAAATCATGGCCCTAGGGTCAAAATTTGCCCTGCCCCAGGGGTCACTTTATTTTACATAGGCTTATATAGGGAAAACCTAGAAAAATCTTCGTATCAGACACCACATGGCCTAGAGCTTAGATATAAGGCTTGTACCATTGTCTAGTGGATCTCTACCAAAGTTGTTCAAATCATGGCCCTTGGGTTCAAATTGGGTCCGCCCCAGGTGTCACTTGATTTTACATAGGCTTATATAGAGGAAGAAAGGAAAATCTTCTTCTCAGAAACCACAAGATCAAGAGTTAAGATATTTAGTGTGTAGCATTGTTTAGTACATCTCTATCAAGTTTTTTTTTTCAAATCATGGCCCTGTGTCAAAATTGGTCCCACTTTAAGTATGTTCATATTATAAACCATTGAAAGCAATATTTCTCAGGTGAGCGATTAAGGGCCATCATGGCCCTCTTGTTTAACAATGAGCTGTTAAGATTGTTGAATGTCTGTCCTTCGTCTGTCCATCAACCACAGTTTGTTTGTTTACACTCTAACATCTTCATTTCATTAGCAATCTTTTTCAAACTTCATGACAATGTTTATAGTCATGATATTTTGGCTAAATTTAATTATGGCTGATATCGGCCATTATGTCAGGAGTAATGCCCCTATTGTTATAAAACAGCCTCATTTTCAAATGTTTATAGCCATAATCTCTCTGCCAATTTTCATTTTGGCCGGCCTAATATTGACCTATTATGTCAGGAGTTATGACCCTTTTAATTGAAAAAACAACAACAAACAAAAAAACAAAAAATAACAGGTAAACTCTACATTCTATCATCTTCATTTCTTAAGCAAGTTTCATAACAGTGTTTATAGCTATAAAATTTCAGCCAAATTTGACTGATAGATCTACAATTTAGGCCCTTGAAATATCAGATAAGATCTTAATTTCTTAAGCTGCAGTGCAGGCAATGAAGGCAGTGTTTCTCAGGTGAGCAGCTTAAGGGCCATCATAGCTCTCTTTTTTATTTTAACCCTTTCCCTCATATAGACTCATTTTGACGCACTCAATAGGTACAGAAAACCACAGTTAAACCTTACCAAATTTAATTATATAAAATCCTCATATCCAGACCATTGAGGAGCAGTGAACAGCATAAAACTGATCAGCCTGATCAGGCTGATCTAGTTTTATGCTGTTCGCATAGGTCTTTTCATGGTGTCCTCTATGAGGGAAAGGGTTAAACGGGTAAACCATTGCAGAGTCATTGACCCTTGAACTGAACCAAGTCTTTATGGCGTCATTTGTAGTATATGAATTATGAAAATATTTCATTGAAACCTCATAAATTCACACAATATTTTTGTTATGGAATAATGACTGAATCTTGACATAAACATTATTCCACTTTGCTGTGCACTTTTTAATTACTCTTGTTGTATTGATTTTTGTTTGTTTTGTATAATGTAAAAAGATTTTTTTTACATCTTAATCATAGTATCCTTGTCCTTTCTGTCTGTATATCCCAACTTGGCAGAAGTGGGGACAATAAAGGAATTCTACTCATTAAGACCTGTCATCTTTTATACAAACACACGAGCACTCATTCCATGGGATTATTAGTTAGTATTTGCTTGTTATCGAATATTTAAAAAGCTGCACCACTATTTGCAGCCTCTCTAGGTAGTGGGAATTTTTGGACCAATATTAACTCTTGTACTTACAGTACTTAGACAAACCTTTACCGATTTACAGATTTTAGATCTCAAGCTAATGAGTACTCATTTGTGTAAGTAGCATTTTGACTGGTCGACATACCTCTTATAACAATAAAGTACTAGCCAAGTTCCCTATGACTGACAGATTAACAGGCAGCCGTGGTTATCCAATGCTGATACTCAAATCACATGAAGACAAGGTAATATACAGGTGTAATAACCATCCTTAGTGATAGTTCACTATCTTAATCACAGTGCACTTGTCATCTCTGTTTTTAGCTCACCTGACCACGATGTGCTCAAGGTGAGCTTTTGTGATCACTCTGCATTGTGCATCGTCAGTCGTCAGCAATTTGCTTTAAATGACATTGCCTCTGAAACCACTAGACAGAATTTGATTAAACTTGGCAGGGATGATCCTTTGGTAAACCTTCACAAAAGTTGCTAAAAATGAACTTGATCCATGCAGAACTCTGGTTGCCATGGCAATGGAAAGAAAAAAGTCATCTCCTTCAGAACTACTGGCCAGATTTCAAAATGTTTTAGAACAGATGTTCCTTGGGTAATCCTATACTCAGGTGAGAGATCCAGGGCCTCTATGGCTCTCTTGTTCTATCTAGCTGGAGAGATATGACTCATTTTTAAGGAAAACAGAAAGTTGATTATAAAATAGTTATTCATCGGAAGTTATAAACATTTTTCTAAAGTGTCATTTTATTGCAAGGAACCAGACTGTTTTCAAAATGAAGAGGAAAAAAATGAAAAGAATATCAATGTATTTTATGTTTTTGAGTGGTTTATTGTGATATTAATGAAAATTATATTAGATAATTTCACTTGTGAAAGTCAAAAAAATTAATTTCACTCTTTCCACCATAAAATAAAAAAGAATTTATTTGTTTCTTGTGGAAGATGCAATATTTTATTTCATCTTTGAACTTCAAAAATTGTATTTTTAGTCTTGGCTACGCCATTCGAGAGACTACAATTTGTTACCATTTCAGATTGCTAAAGGGCTATCCTACCTGCACGCACATGGCATCATATACAAGGACTTGAAGTCGGACAACATCCTGGCACTGTCCTTAGACATGGATGCCATGGTCAACCTGAAACTGTCCGACTACGGTATCTCCAAGTACTGTTGGAGCGGGCGTTCTGTTGGGCTTGTCGGTACCCCGGGGTATCAGGCACCAGAGATCCTTGACGGACTTGCTTATGATGAGAAAGTAAGAATTTTTTGTTTGAATATCTCTTTTGCTCGGTTCCCTTTAACATTAATTTTTCTGTCTAATTGCTTTCAGATTTAGCCTGTTTTCATTTTATTACACCATTTTACTTCATACTGATTCTTAGCACTCAGCATACAAGAGGTAGTTCAAAGACTAGGTAGCCCGGTGTCAGGATAATTTGACTGGGTGTGGTATCATGCCACATGTCTATGGCTTGATAATGCATTGTGGCAATACTATATCTGTTTCAAGCAGACGTCATCTCCAAATGACTGAAATACTTTTGGTTGAATGTCAAACCCAACCAAACAAAACTGAAATACATTTTTCTTCAGGTGGACATATTTTCCCTCTCCATGGTTGTGTATGAGATCCTGACTGGACGGCGCCCATTCCACGAGTTTGAGAGCATGGCCCAGATCACCAAGGCCCTGAAGCTTGCAGGCAAGCGGCCCAATGTCGAGGTGAGTGGTATCTTACCTTATTTGTCAATGTACAGTAGAATCTCGCCAAACCAAACATCGTTAAACCGAATTCCTCCCAATTTCGAAATTTATTTTTGGTCCCAATTTCTTCCCTTCTTATTTTAACTAAAAATAAAATGTTTAACCGAATTTCGATATTTCAATTTTTTAGCTATTTCAAACTAAAGTTCCCAGTCCCAATATCGCAATTCATGCATATTTTTCAGTTTTTATTACCAAGTCAGTTTTCATTAATTTTGGCAAACTAATTATCGACTTTATCATCAATCGTATCCGGGTCAGTAACCAAGTTTATTTTGCGGAATGTCCCACCTATCTCATTATTCTCCTAGCAATGAAATACTGTGTTGTGTAATGTTGTTGTTGTTTTGGTGAGGTTTTTTTTAAGAAAAAAAGGTGAAGTATTGTCATCATTCTGGTTTTGTCATCATGGATGATATTGTCATTGTTGTGGTTATAAAAAAAATTAACCGTGGCCATAACTTTAAACTATTAAACCTTCTGTCATTAAACTTTGCATATTTGTTCACTATTACAGGGGCTACATTCCAATCAAGGACCATAGCTCTTAGGTCCATTTTGACAAAATTTATCGCCCATTTTAAGAAAAAAAAAAATACAGTGGAAAACTTTAACCGTGGCCATAAAACCTTCTGTTATCAAACTTCACTATTACAAGGGCTACATTCTCATCAAGGGCCATAACTCTTTGGTCCATTTTGGCCAAATTTTTCTCCTGCTTTTTAAGACAAAACAAAACAGATGAACATTGGCATCTGCATGGGGTGCTCTTGTACTTATGAGAGAAAGGATGTGGTTTTGATAGAATGGTGTTTAAACTCAAGATGTTTCAATACAGGTTTTATACATTCTTTTATTATGTTCTTTAATTCTACATGTTGATTTTTGTAAATGTCATCTTTTCAGCATTTATCCATTAGCAGAAACCCACTTGCACCCACTGTCTGTTGACACAAACAACTGTTCAGCCTGCCCTCATCTGCAGGGACCAGCAATTTTGTGCTTTGACCCTTTTTTTTTGTGTTGATACATTTTGTTTTTATCTGAAGTGAAAATGTCTTTAGTAACAGATGTAATTGTTCTCTATATTTGGGCTTCCTTGCAGTATTTACTTCTTTATGTACTTTTTAAGATCAAAAGTGAATGAAAGTGTGCTTAATTTCTTTGAAAAACAGTCTGTTTTCAGTTAATATTTGACATATGTTCTCTGAAAAAGGATCATAAATTATGTCTGCAGACTTTTCAAAATATCCTATATAATTCAATATAATAGACTTACGATACAAATTTTGAAATAATCCGATAATAAAATTTGAAAAAATGTCATTTACTGAATATTGTGACAAAATAAATTTACATATTTATCAGCAGAACAAACATGACTTGTCTGGATTAAACATGCTGTAGTTACATTTAAGGAAAGGAAATACATAAATTTGCCGAAAAAAAGGTACCAAATGTCACTTCCTGTTTTCTGCAATTGTTATACTGTTAGTAATAAAATTCATATATAAAATAGATTAATGCCCCTGTAAAATAAATTATTTTGCGACCTTTCTGCAGTTGACTGTGGTCCTGTCAGAGACTTAATAAGGAGGTTTTACTGCATGTTTCTGTATATTGTGTTAATTCTTAATTATACCCCCCCGCAACGAAGTTAGGGGGGGGTATACTGGAATCAGGTTGTCCGTCCGTCCGTCCGTCCGTCTGTCCGTCCGTCTGTAGACACAAAATTCTGCGGACTACTCCTCCTAAACTTCTGGAAGGATTTTGATGAAACTTGCTGGCAATGATCCTTAGACATTGTATTAGCGCGTTATCTATATAGCATTGAGTTACCTCCCCTATTTACCAAGTTATGCCCCTTTGATGATTTTTGCATTACAAACTTCTGCGGACTACTCCGCCTAAACTACTGGAAGGATTTTGATGAAACTTGCTGGCAATGATCCTTAGACATTGTATAAGCGCGTTATCTATATATCATTTGGTTACCTCCCCTATTTACCAATTTATGCCCCTTTGATGATTTTTGCATTACAAACTTCTGCGGACTACTCCGCCTAAACTACTGGAAGGATTTTAATGATACTTGCTGTCAATGATCCTTAGACATTGTAGCAGCGCGTTATTGTAGAAGCATGTGTTAGTTATATAACATTGGATTACCTCCCTTTATTATAGTTATGCCCCTTTGATGATTTTTGCTTTACAATTTTCTGCAGACTACTCCTCCCATTGGATTACCTCCCTTTTTTATAGTTATGCCCCTTTGATGATTTTTGCTTTACAATTTTCTGCAGACTACTCCTCCTAAACTACTGGAGGGATTTCAATGAAACTTGCTGTCATTCAACCTTAGACATTGTAGTAGCGCTTTTTCTATATAACATTGGGTTACCCCCCCCCCCCCCTCCCCCCTGTTTTAAAGATATGTCCCTTTGATGGTATTTGTTTTACAATTTTCTTCCATTGATAGATTTCAGTGAATCTTAATGATATTTATCCATAGACATACATATACCCATATGTATGTAAAACATAGGATAACTAGATTTCTAGGTAGTTGGCACATATGTCCTCTGTATATTAAGATGGAGTGTTGCATACAAGAATTCTGATTTCATGCTCCAAAGCCATGTTTGACAAAAACACTTGCGGGGGGGTATTAGTAAGCCCTTAGGCGACAGTTCTAGTTTCAACTGTAATTCCAGGATTCAAAGGTGGTGACACATTTCCCCTACCTCAAATACTTGATGATGAAGTGCTGGGAGAAAGATGCATCCAGGAGACCCAAAGCAGACTCCATCACTTCCAAATCCTACCTGCAGAACATGCAGTTCTTGTCCCAGAGTGCCTCATTCAAGATGGCCGTCATGCCAGACTGTGCAATTTGTGTCTCTGTAAGTTATGCCTTTTTTTCCAGAGCAAACTTAGAAAAAAACTCAAAAGCTATATAGATTTTTTATATCTATGAAAAGAAAATATAAAAATCTCAAAAAAAAATTGCCTGTCAATTCTTAGTTCATCTGTTTCAAAGAAAAAATCAAGCTATTATGATCACTTGGTTGTTGTTATTGTCTTTGTTGTTGTCCCAGTCATGGTGGTGCAAAAACTTTAATGTAGCCCATTACTCAAACACTTTAAAAAGACAAGCGTTGGCATCTGCATGCATTGCTGTTGTTTCCTTTTTAAGTTCTTCTATTGTGTGTATCAGATGAATGAGGTGCTGATACCTACTGAAGTCATGCTGTATTCCATGTGCCCACCATTGGCCTGGTTTACAGTCTTAGATTAGCCAACTATTGGTAAAGTAGTTCCTTGTCAGGGCATAAATATCAGTAAAGTGAATATTAAACAAATTAACATAATGACTCTTCCCAGCATTTGTCATTTTCTAGAATTCCCTGTCAGAGGTGTTCAGGTTATCATGGCGATTCAATTGTAAGAATCATTTTTAAGGGGCAGGGAATGAATAGAATGTTGATGATGGTGATGAGGACTAATGGTGACAATGATAGTGAGTTTGATGACTGTTAATATGATGATGAAAATAATAATGAGGATATAGGCAGCAATAATGATGATGTTGATAACATTTATGATGATGATGACTCTTGTCATGATGATGATGATGATGATGACAATCTTGACAGTTATGATGATGATGATTGTAGTTATGACAATGAAGACAGTTATGATGATGATGATGGTGTTATGACAGTGAAGCAGTTATGATGATGATGATGATGATGATGATGATGATGATGTAGTTATGACAGTGAAGACAGTTATGATGATGATGATGATGATGATGATGATGATGATGATGATGATGATGATTATGGTGATGATAGTTATGACAGTGAAGACTGTTATGATGATGATGATGATGATGATGATGATGATGATGATGATTGTAGTTATGACAGTGAAGACAGTTATGATGATGATGTTGACTGTTATGATGATGATATGTGATGATGATGATGATGATGATGATGATGATGTGTATACAGGAAGAGGACCAACACAGCTTATTGTGGATCTGGGATGGAGAGGCCGAGACTTGAACCTGCTCCATACTGGATGTTGAGATGGCACAGTTCCGCATGAAGAAGCGCAGTTTCCCTGGCTCCAGAGTCATGTGCATTGCCAAGGTGGACATCTTCAAGCATATCTGGATTGGCACACAGGTAAAGGATTTATAATGACCTTCTTTATCTTTACCACATCCCTTGTACATTTTACTTCTTTTCACTGAAGTAAATTAATTACAGTTTAATTTGTTCTTTGTTTTGTCCTAGTTATGATAAACAATGTGGTATCTAGGTATAGTATTCTGATGGAGTTTCCTGAGTGCGGGAGGGAAGTTAAAAGCTTAAACCTATAAGCTTATTTGATATAACTGTTATATATGACATTTGTACACAGTAAGCAACCTGATGTATGTAGCCAGTACTGATATTAGGATTCCAAAAATGGCATCATAGCATATCCCTGAATATTGTAGGTAAAACAGGCAAAATCCTCTCAGAAAAATTGGATGGAAGGCTTACTTAGAAATGTAATTTCTGTATATTGACGTAATACTTACCAGCTGTGTTTATATTGGAGGGGTTGCACTGCACTGTATGATTCCTTTTCCTCATGAAAGCTATTGAGAATGTAATCTTTGCCACAGTATAAAACCTTATCAGAATGCAAGCAACATGTAAGTTGGTCAGGTTACACATCAGTACCTTTAAGACATAAAGGTAATACTATAAAACATGTTCTGACTTAAGATTTGCTTTTGTTAAGTAATTCAGTAGGTATAACCCTAGTGATAAGTACCATGACTTCTAAGTGAAGGCAAATTTATCCTTTACTTCATGAATATTCATGTACAAATTTATGACTTGATGAATATCAGTTAACTGAACTTAAATTTTACAATATTTTTTTTTCTATGCTGTGCAGACTATGTAAAATCTGAGCCACATTTGTATAAGCAAACAGAGGAGACCCTGATCAGAACGCACCTGGGTCTGCTCTGTTTGCTGGTGTGTCAAAACGAGTCTATATGAAGGAAAGGATTAAAGATATGACTGTTAAAAGGACACTTATACATGTACAATTGTTTGATTGTCCAGGATTGTGAGATCGAGATCCATGGCCTTGACCCATCAGGGAGCCTCAGTCTGGTGGAGAAGTGTAAACTTGAGGCCATGCCTATACAGATATTAGCTCTTCGTATGGAGGAGGTATGTAGAGTCTTTTCCAGAGTGCTTGTTAAAGAAATATTTCAAGAAGTACTGGTGCAAGACACGCAGTTTTCTTTAGCGTAAGTGCATTTACCTGGATTCATGTATAAACTAATGAGTCAAAACAATGTGTAGGAGTAATAATTACTTCTAGTGATAGTTCTAGTGTAATATAGTATTTTATCATATAACATTATGCTCAAACAGTTTTTTTCAGTTTCATATAACCATCACATATTTTCTACATGTTACATATTACTTTTAGGCCTAAAAACATCTCTCTGTGTCACATGTGTTTATTCTCTAGATATATGCATAGTGTGTTGCACTCAAACAGCTGAATTAAATGTGTTTGATGCAACTAACTACTTTAATAAAAAAGACGCATTATTCATATGATGTTGAAAATGTATGAAAAATACAAACGTTAAATTGTTATTGTCAGTTATTATTTGAAAGGATTTTCTTGGTGTAAGATTACAAATAGTAATTTGTTCACAGTCCATTCATTCATGTTTTTGTTTGTTTGTTGTTAAATCGAATTTACTGTCAGTAGAGGTCATATGATAAAAAGAATCTGACATGAATTGTTATATCATATCAAATTTTACTAAACAAGTTCATGAAAATGTTATTCAGCAAGCCTCTGGTAGGCTAATTAAC
Source organism: Solen grandis (assembly GCA_021229015.1). Taxonomy (NCBI): domain Eukaryota; kingdom Metazoa; phylum Mollusca; class Bivalvia; order Adapedonta; family Solenidae; genus Solen; species Solen grandis. Next base: position 3,777,087 of record CM037790.1, on the reverse strand, counting down.
ATTTTCATGAACGTGCTTAGTAAAACTTGATACGAAATAACAATTCATGTCAGGTCCTATATATATGTAATAACATATGAGATACATAATCAGAGTTTTCATCTGTGAATTAAACAACAGATTTCTCTTGAAAAATAACCGATTTTTCCTGTAAAATGGCATATTTGTCAAGGATTTCGGATGTTCAAAATTTCAGATATTGCCGAAAAACAACCAATTTTTATGTAATTTTAATAAAAGATTTCAATCTGCAATTGTTAATGAAAACCCTGCATAATTGTGTTAGGTATGATTTAAGTTGAACCATCATGTGTTGTGATGAACTGTTACTGATCATTCTTTCAGAATCGGGATAGTATGGCCTCCATCTTTGTTGCCTTGGAAACAGGTCAGCTGCTCATGTTCCAGACAAGGACATCTCAATCGGGTGAGGAGGTCATGCTAAGTAGGAAAACGAAGAGAAAGGTTGTTGGTTACACAGACCCAAAAACTATTGTTTTGCGGTCGGATTTTATTTTCTGCTTTGCTCATGCTCCTGAGACGCAGGAGCTGTGGATTAGTACAGACGGACACATTGATATTGTATCTGTGAAAGACTTCAAGTCGAATCTAGTGACAGACTTACCCTTGAGGCAGTGTACAGAATGTTTGATTTGGACACAAGTTTGAAAATCACTGAAATGGTTGGCACAGTCTGTGGTCATGTTTTCTGCCTCCTTTATGACTCTTCCTTTGTATTGCAGTACAAGCAGATGACATATGATTGTGTGGGAATCATATGGCTAGGGAACTCTAGCTTACATGGCTCCATTGTGCTGGAACCTGCCACTAGTCGTAAGGGAAGAGATCAAAATCTAGAGAGAGTGAAGCTCAGATCTCGTCCGGGTCTCTGAGGATTCTGACTCTATCATTGAAGACCTTGCTAGTTTGTCAAGAAGTAGAGAACTTGCTAAAGACTGTGATATAGACAAGCCTCCAGCTTTGCCCCAAGGAGGAAAGGAGCAATGAAAACAAACACTCCCAAGCTGATGACTACAGAATCAATGTTAAAGATACAGAAAGTACTAGGAAAGGAGGTCATCTTGGAAAATCCACCGGTGCCACCTAGATCTCCGATGACTGACCGTAGAAACACATGTTTTGTCTCAGATGCAAAACAAACTCTTTGTGCGAAAAAGTCCCGATCCTTACCGATTCGATCGGAGAGGAATACCAGTACTTATGGTGTGGTGTTAACGTCAATAGCTGTGGAGAAGGATGTATTATGGGTAGGGAGAAGCAATGGTGACATTTGCATCATAGATATCGGAAAGTCATCCAGTGATACAAAGACCGAGGGTGGGAGAGTTATTGCTGTGATGCGTGAAGTTAATCATAAAAAGAGAACCAGGCATCAGAATGAACATATAAGACTTGTCAGGACAAATAAATATATGGCATCATTACATATGTTGCCAAGTGATGCAGACGACAGCCCTGTAGCAGAAGTTGATGTTGCATCATGGGATTGCTATGCAGCAGCAGACATTGCTAGGATAGAAAACTACTGGACCTCAATATTGAGGGTGGAAAAGTCTTTAGCAGTCACGGACGAAGAGGAAACAAGGAAAACTGGGCTGACAAAGTTAGGAGAAGTTTAACTTGTGCAGAAGTACTGGTAGGAATGGGTTGAGGTTATGGTAGCTGTTTTAATTTTGTTGAGTTCTGTATAAGAAAAAATGGAATGCAGTGTTGTAAATCACTGTGTATCCCATTCCTTTTTTGGTAATGTGTTGTAAGCACTCATGACTGCCTTTGCCACCAGTGGTCTGCATTGTTGGCTATTCACTCAACCAATTTTCAGCAAGCACCCCCATAAATAACTAATGGTACAATCCAAAATGAAGAAATGACAAGTCCAATTAAGAATTAAAGCATGATAAGGGTTAATTCACCTGATTATTCTTTAGAGGCACACTTTGCTTGAAACTTATGTCACTTTATTCAAAATTATTTGCATTGGACTTTCATTACAACTTTTTGTTTACATGCTATTATTCATTTTTGGGATTAACATAAAATGCTAAATATTAACATAATATTTGAATCAGATGTGATAGATATATCAAATTCAAATTTAATGTATCATAATTTAAACTACATGCAATTGATCTATCCTGAATCATTTTAATTGGTCATGAATGAGGGTCTTGTGTTTTGAGATTCAGGAAATTATTTTATGTTTTCATCTCGATTTTTTATTTTATTGAAGAAAAAAGTTTAAATCCTTGTGATCTTTTATTGATATAAATTTCTAATTTGGTTTTAGAATAATTACTTTTGTGTGCAATAAATATGCTGTCCTATTTTAAATGTTTGTCTGTTCTTAACAAAATACATCGAGCATTATTAAGTATAGATTTCCAAGTTGTTTCCCGAATTCCAGATACATTCCAGGTGATACATTTCATATATATATATTCAAAAGGGATTGCTTTATGAAATATGAATTTATACTTATGATTTTTACATTTTTCTTTAATGATCTCAAATTTTATGGATACAGAATTCCATTCAGCACTATGCACACCTATCAATGTTTTGCCCCAGTGTTGGGGCGGTCGGTGTACATTGTACACAGGGCTTTTGACATAAGACTATTCCTGACAGGTGGTAATTTGAAAAACATGGTACCATGTCCTGGAAAATAAGACTTTGACAAGCATATGATGTGGGGATTTTGATTAATAAATTGCCAATACTCAGGTGGAGGTGAGGATTTAGGCAAAAAAATAAAAGGTCAGCCTCCCCCCCCCCCACCCCACCTGGGGGATGGGGACAAAATCATTGATAGGTGCTCTATGTTGAAGATTAATTGTTGAGTATGATAATATTGTAATATTGATGTTAATGATGTAGAAGAGGAAGGGCATGAAACTTTGATGCTTATAGAAATCCAGTTGGCTGTGATGTGTGTTTGGTGCCTTCTGTGGAAGCAGGAGGTTGTAGGTCCAGTCTCCTGCCTTAACAGTCATTAACCCTTTACCTCATAAATATTCATGTATAAATTTATTTCTTGATGAATGTTAATTACTGAACTTTAAATGGTACAGTGTAAGTCCTCCAATCTCGAACTCCTATATACCGAATATTACTTCTATACCAGAAAAAAAGTATTGGTCCTGTTTTCCACCCTTCTTTATTTCATATGATTGTAAACTCTCTGTATACCGGACAAGTTTTGGGGCACTTTTATTCATAGCAACAGAAATATAACCCTGGAAACCGGACACGCCTCTGGGATCTGACACCTGTCCAATATACAGTACACAAACTTGAAACACAAAACTGCTAGAAGCAATTAATTGCACAGATTCGCTGCTTTTGGTGCATCATGTGATCAACACAGGTGTGAAAAGTCGGTGCATTGGAAGTAAAAGGAAGGACCAATAATGGGTGTTGAAATTAGTACTGAGCCACAAAATTAACATGAGTGGTGTTAGTTAATGCAGTTTGATAAGTCTAACTGTGAAACTTAAGGGCAGAATTGTGATTGACAGGTAAATAAACCAGTAAATTTACAATCTTTGATGAATGGATTAAGAATAGCTCCACTGATTAATTACAAAGATGATTGCAAGCATTTATTTTGTGATTTGTCAGTTAAGTCTACCTTTAACAGATCATCATGTCTCAACCTCAGGCAAAACATAGAAGAACATTACGTTAATCAGAAATTCTGAAACTGCTCCAAAACAGATTTTTATTTCCAGTAGTTCCATGACTGGATTGCCCAGTTTCAGGATAATGTGACTGAGTGGGGTATAAGGAAGGTTGCCTACACTGTGTGGCAGCCTAATTGATGTCTCAAGAAGTCTCAGTCCAAATGACTGAGCTATTGTTGATAAGACATTTAAAGTCTAAACTTATTCTTTTTTGTATGTTGATGATGGGGTTTACCTGCTTGAGTTACATGTATATTTGTGATAAAAATGTCCAACGTTCCTAACAATCAAAATAATGTAGATACTGCATGTGTCAATAACCCTTTACTTCCTTTAGACTCATTTTGACGCACTGGCAAACAGAGTAGACCCAGATCAGACAGCTCCTATAGGAGCGGTCCGATCAGGATCTCCATTGTTTGCTTTATATACGATATTGTAGCTCAGATAATACAGTCTGCAGAGCAAAGAAAAACCACTGCTTCATATACCATTTCAAGTTCAGTTAAATTATATTCATGAAGTCATAAATTTATACATGAATATTCTTTGTATAAAGGGTTAAATTGTACTTTTTACACTAAATTGTCCTAAACATGTTGTATAGTATTCATCATACATTCGCCAATCTCTCATTTTGTCTATCAGACATTATGCCGGTTGTTGGAAACTCATTACGCTGATACAGGTGTGTAGAACTATGCATTTCACTACACATATCATAATTTTGACAGTTACAGCCCTTGGGCTTAGAGATATGAAGCAGATACTTTATAATTATGTAGGCACAATACTATGTGCATACTGTGTTGAGTTACCGATTAACTTCGCATTTCACCCCCATTGGTGCAATTTTGGTATAGAGTTAAGGCCCTTTAACCTATACAATCTTTAAATGGTGTAGGTTTTCAGACTCCTGTTTGTATGCTTGCTGATATTCAGCATTTTCGATAAACAAATGACCCCATGACTAACAAGGGAGGGCATTCATGTCAAATTAGCACATCTAGTTATTAACATTGTGAATACGACTTTTATCATGTTTTTTTGTTGTTTGGTTTTTCATTTTTTTTTAAATTTACATTTTTCAGTATTCTATTAGCATTATTATTATGAATTTTCATATGGTGATTGTTTTGATATAAAAATGTTTAAGTTGATTAAAATGAAGTATATTGCATTGCTTGATACACAATCTTGAACAGAATTGTTGATCATAAGAATATGAAGTATATTGAATTGCTTGATACACAATCTTGAACAGAATTGTTGATCATAAGAATATGAAGTATATTGAATTGCTTGATACACAATCTTGAACAGAATTGTTGATCATAAGAATATGAAGTATATTGAATTGCTTGATACACAATCTTGAACAGAATTGTTGATCATAAGAATATTAAGTATATTGAATTGCTTGATACACAATCTTGAACAGAATTGTTGATCATAAGAATATTAAGTATATTGAATTGCTTGATACACAATCTTGAACAGAATTGTTGATCATAAGAATATTAAGTATATTGAATTGCTTGATACACAATCTTGAACAGAATGTTGATCATAAGAATATTAAGTATATTGAATTGCTTGATACACAATCTTGAACAGAATTGTTGATCATAAGAATATTAAGTATATTGAATTGCTTGATACACAATCTTGAACAGAATTGTTGACTGTAAGAATAAGATGTATATTGCATAAAAATATCAGACTGATCCTTTTGCTCAAATTGACAAATTGGCAACAATGCAGACCCAGATCAGACTGCTGACCTACCTTCCAGGAGCTTTCTGATCAGGGTCTCCTCTGTTTGCTCATGAATACAATGTTGTAGCTCTGTTTACACACAGTCTTTATGGCAAAACTGGTATAAATAGAGAATATTTGTTTGCTTTGGGTGAATATGGAATATATCTCATCGAGAAGTGATACAATTACAATATTTTCAAGAGCATATAGGGCGATTGAAAATGTGAAAATTGCATCACTTTGAGATATATTCCATTTTCACTCAAACAAGTTTTCTTTTCATCTTACATTATTTTTGCATTATACTAGTCAGACAGTACCAAAAATGGCGCCAGATTACATCGACTGATATGACGTAACCGTGATGTCTTGGAAATCTTTATCCATTTTACCAAAATTCTATATCTCACTCAGTTTCAACAGTTAGATATAAATTTTATCTCACCGATATTTTTCAATATCTCATCGAAAATCATAAAATAAGTAATGGTACAGTTACCACAGTTTTACACCAAGGTCCTCTGATTTAGTTCTGTTAAGAAAGAACATTCTTGATTATATTAATTTTTTTTTTCTTAACTCCAGAATGCTATGAAGGACAAATGTTCAAGAAGTTTTCTTTTTACCACTACAGTAGCAATTTTACACCATGGTAATGAACAGAAATACAATATTAGACTTGATAATGTTCCTTCTCATCTTTAGAACACTGGGGAGCAGCAAGCAGTAATAGACCTTTACCTCCAGACATATTTTGTAACAGTAGGAACCAGCAGAGACACTGATAGGACAGCTGTAGTTGCTGTCAGATCAGGGTCTCCTCTGTTTCCTCATTCAATTTTCTTTCTCAGATTCTGTTTGGCATATAAGACAAGAATGCATTGTTTTGTAAACCTTTCAAAGTCAAATATATTGATATTCATGGAGTCCTAATTATTACTGGTGCCTTAACATTCATGAGTCTGGCCTTAAATTAGTTGCCCAAGTTATTCCTTAGTAACTATTGTAATAAGATCTCTTTCATGACCTTTGCAAAACAGGCAAAATACAAGTTGTATTAAACTAAAAAACAGTAATGTGGAGGGAAATACATATACACTGAAGTAATATTACCATATGGTCTAAGACATTGAAACTGTATTATATGTACACATTGTGTAATACTGTTTAGTTACTTAACTTGGTCAGTAGATACAAACATACACTTGTATTTACCACTACTTCCCTCATTTTAAAGCTTTACTTTTTGCTTACCCTGATGCATGATTTTAATAATGTTCAGTCCAGTACTGTACATTTATATGTACTTCTACTATGCTATGATATTTCAAGCTTGCAATTTGTTTGCAAAATAACAACAGAGTACTTGTGAAAAATATTTATAAATGCTGTATTTAAATGCATTACATAGTGTTTTTTTTCTCCCGATTTTTATTTCAAAATATAACCCCTAATCTTAATAAATAATAACAAACACTTGAATTAATTATCAAATGTTGCACTTTGTTTACAATTCTTAGCTTTCCCTTGCCACAGCAGTGGTTAATTTTATTTGTTAATCTTCATAATTATCCTCATCATTAAAGACATCATTATTCACATATGATAATGAACCTCTTTCCATAAAGGTATAAAATACAAAATAGAATGTACTGTGATTCACACATTTTATTGTTAGATTTCATCCTGCTTTGCCCATGTAATAGGAAATATATATTTTAATACTTTACTTTCCTCAGTTCGTATATTCTTAAATTAAGTCTTTTTATTACATTCCATATCATGATATGTGCTGTGTATTGTAAAAATATATATTTTTTTTTGTATTGAGATTTTCTGATATAATAATTTTGAAAGTAAAATAAATATATCAGATTTATCATACTCTTATTACTTCTCATTTACTTGAACCCGTTTGTTTGTTTGTTGGGTTTAACGTCCCACCAACAGTATTTCAGTCATTTGGAGACTATGTTTACTTGAGTCAGATAGTGCTGCTACACTGCAGTATCACGTCGTAGACATGTGGCATGATATCACACCCAGTCACATTATCCTGACACTGGGCCAACCATTCCTGCAACTACCCTTATATGCTGAGTGCCAAGCAGGGGAGCTATTATGGTACCATTTTTTTACGACTTTGGTATGTCCTGGCCGGGTATCGAACCCACGACCTCACACTCCCAAGGCGGATGCTCTAACCAATCGGCCATAGGGGACAGTACTTGAACCTGTAACTCATTACTATGCTTGAGGTAATAAGAAACAAAGTAGTCTCTGTGGCCCAAGTGGTTAGAGTGTCCACCTCTTATGGTGTTTTGATCATTAGCTTCCTTATAATTAACTTGTCAAAACATTTAATAATTTTGTTTTTAACGGTAAATTTAACTTTGCAAGAAAAGATTAACACAACATCTGTTTCATAGATAAACTGATGATATTCAATATCACAAAAATATATACATATATAATATTGCAAAAACTGCAAAAATATTTTTTAAAATTTTTTAAATACAGTAGAACCTCATTAAACCAAAGTCCTTGGGACCAAGCTGAAAACTTCGAAAGAATGATTATTCGGATTAAAATTCTGATGGAAATTATAGTTTCTGTGCGTGCATGTCTGCATTTTCATTACCGGTGCAGATTGTTACATATATAGATCTAAATACTATTTGCATGTTATGAAACATAATTGTTCAAACATGTCAACATAGTGATACATATTTTTACCGTCGATCTGCTGCTTCATGTAGTGTCACATGCTGATGACGAACGCGATGACAATGGAATGTATTCAAGATCTGACACCTGGGTTTATCTGCTGGCATGTGCATATTATGTAGCCTATCAGACATTGATAAGCATTAATAAGCATTTCCGGTCGGATACACATTGCCCAATCCAATTTCAAAAAGAGGTGTGAAAAACTTGTCTGAGCCATCACTCCAGGTGCAGCCGCAAAATAAACTAGGTTACTGACCGGATACGAATGATGAGGACAATAATTGGTTCATGAAAACCGGGACCGGGATTTTACTAAAAAATCGAAATAGCGAAATTCGGATTAAACATTTTATTTTTACTTAAAATAAGAAGGGAGGAAATCGGGGCTGAAAATAAACTTCAAAATGGCAAGGAATTCGGTTTAATGATGTTCGGTTTGGCGAGGTTCTACTGTATGTTCCCAAGCTAAGAATCAAACCCCTGCAACCCTCTCTGGCAATGCCTCAGTGTCAAACATCCAAACTACCTTACTCACTGGATCAGTAGATTTATTGAGGCAATTTTTTTTTCAATTAAATTTTTACCTGGTGAAAATCCATCCAGTGATGGCTCAAAATATTTCCGAATGTTCTGATTTATTTGCTTGTGCATTAACTTTTTTCTATTGGTTTGTTAAATACATTATCTCCAGCATCGTTTATGAACACATTTTAATTTAGTCTTGACTTCCATAAAGCAATCATATTAAAATAAACATGATATTTATCACCACTTTGTCAGTGATACGACTGAAAACTAAATTTGGAACTTTACCTTAGTAAACAAGAGGGAAATCTAAATATAGACGTCTTTATATCGCCCGAAATGTTGTCCGATGCAGAAATGTGTGCTACTATAGAACAGCGTTGCAAGCAAATCTGTTCAAAAACAAGAATGCCTGCAAGCAATATTGTAGCTAAGATTCTATAAAAAAAAGAAAAAAAAGCATGGATAAATTTCATAAATGGCCACAAATACCATGCTCTTTCTTTTTAAATCAAGAAAACAAGAAGATAATATTTACACAATTTTATTACCCAAAGAAGTAAAAATGTGTGTATTCACCAAAAAAGTAAACAAACTTCAATGTATCGATATAAAGTCAACGTATACTCATAAAATCAAAGTGACAGTTCTTTGTTTGAATTTTATTGATAGATCATCTATAGGCCATAGGATTTAACAGATGGATTTTGTTGTTTTAGGGTGTGTCAAATTATGCTTTTTCACTGGTTGCATCACTTTTTTAAAACCAATCACAAATGTTATCAACAACTACTTAATTACAATGGTTTGCTTGCCTATTTCCCCACAGCATTATGGCATGTAGTGAAACAATAAGTCGGCCAGGGGTATCTGATGATGATGAATAGGTAACTGCTGACATTTTTATCTCTAAATCATCTAATATAATTAGGTCTTCTCACTTTAGGAGTTCTGCTGATAATCTTAATCATCTAAAATATGTCTTCTCACTTTTAGCAGAGGTTTAAATAATGATACATAGTTATATACAGGCAGGTTATTTACTGTGATACTATTTATGATAACATTTTTTATTTTTCCTTAGTTGCAGCCTGATAATAAATAGAATATCAACATAATGACTTTATGAACAAATCTGTAGCAATTCTGACTTCATCACCAGTAAAATGAAACCAGTATATGAATAAGTTCCTTTGAATTACTGAGAATGAATAAATACTAAAACTTCTGAACACTCTTTAACTTATTATTCTGCCTAATTGTCAGGGTTTTGAGTTTCCGCCAGTACCGAGGATCATCTTCACTGAGATCTTCCAGAGAGATAGCCTTGCGGTCAATATGCAGGTCCCACAGCCAGTCTGGGTAGTCACTGTCCGGCCCCAACACTGGGTCCTCACCCTCCTTCATAATATTGCCACCACAAAGTCTCGAACACAGAATCTCTGCATCTGTCTCAACCACCAGTTCTTTTTTCTTCACTGGACCTCCAGCAACTGAAAAAAGGATATGGAAATTGACCTTACCAGTAATTAAAAGAGTATAAGTACATACAATAGGCACATTCTGTATCATTTATAAGTACCAAAAGAAAATTTCATTGAAGGTAATCAAATATAAACAAGAGGCATGTTGACATGGTCATCCCCCGCCCAATGCTTGCTCTTTAGAAGATGTGTTGGAGAACAGAATATTTCATTTTTTAAAGAAAATCTTTGGTAATGAAGACTGATGTTTGAAGTGATTAAAGATATGAAACCCATGTGAAGACCTATGAATTTCCCTATTTCGAGGTCTACAGATAAAATGTCAAAGTCACTGTGACAAAAATTAAGCCTGAAAAATAACAAAGAACAATAACTCAAAGGAAGAGTTATCATTCTTGTGCACTGCACACCTCCTCAAAAAAATCTATCTACCTATGAAGTTCCAAGTTGATACCTTAAATAATTTTTGACTTATGCTCCGGACAAAAATTAAGTCTGAAAAATAACAAAGGGCAATAACTCAAATATTATGAAAGGTAAAGTTATCATTTTTTGTGCACTGCATCTATTCACCTATGAAGTTTAAAGTTGATACCTCAAATACTTTTCAAATTATGCTCCGGACAAAAATGTAGGACGAAAGGATGGCCGGACGGACAGACAGACAGAAACTGTTACCAAAGGCAGCGGGGGATTATAAAAGCTATCAAAGGCCATGATGAATAACCCCTTGCACAGCCCTTTCATACAGTGACACATATAAAACTTGGCCAGAAAATGAAAATATAAAGAACTGACATCCAGTGATTTTTTTTTACAATTTTTGCTGCAAGTGTCATGAGACTCACTAGACTGAAAAATATCATAATGGGTCCTAATTCAGAAATTATGCATCCTACTAAGTATTTAATTTCAATGGCATTTTCTATATATGTTATGTTCCAAGGAACACTTCCTGTGTTAATTTGAAGAAATGATATTTCTTGTCTTCATCTTTAGCTTAGCAAGTGCACTGATACATGAAATTCCTTTTCATCGTATGACTTTTATTTTCACAATCACTTATCTTTTTTTTTTTTTTCACAATCACTATTTTTTTCAATTAATTCATAAATGGCATGAAAATGGCTTGCTTAACAGAAAATTTATCACAAAAATTCATATCAAACTATGTGGTAAGGATGTTGACAGTTTCAACATGAAAATGTAACGTAATGGTTATTCACTTTATCAGGTTATCATTAAAGCAGCCTGTTCACAGATCCTGATGATCAGTAGAATTTAAAAGAAATCATTTTCAACCCTCCTTTGTTAATGTTTCCTGAAAAATAAATTTGGCAAGTGTAGGTCACTTTGTACTGGAAAACGTTATTTCTGTCTGTCAGACCCTAGACACATGGGTCAGTAGACTGACACTCTAACCACATTGCTAAAGTGCCAGCCAAACAGCAAGGCTGCTGGAAATGCCTATAGCCAGTGTTAGAGTATTGATCCAGTGTGTGGTCACCTTACTTAAAGCAAGACATTAGGAGAATTGAAGATATTCAAAGGAGGGCAACTAGACTTGAATTAGGTTTATCCCATTTGTCTTATGAACAGAGGCTATGAGAGCTGGGATTAGTCACCTTGGAGTATAGAAGGGACCGCTCTGATATGATCCAGATATACAAGGCAATACATAACTTGGCCGGACTTTTCAGTAAATTACCAGTTTGGTAAATTGATTTTATATAGTAAATGGTTTGGACGTTTCGGTAAAATGATTTTTATAGTGCATGTGTGAAAGTAGATTGTTTACACCAAAATATCATTAACTAAGGCATTAATTAAAGTTAATTAAGTGAGACAGTGAGAGAAATATATGTGACAGAGGAAAAATGATTTGTTTCTTATAAAAATTGTTTTGATTTTATTATTATTTTTTTTATGAGTTTTTTTTTATTTATGTAATATGTAAATGTTATAATTATTGAAATTAATGTTTTGAAAAATAAAAATGTAATACAGTATATTGGTCGTTTATTTTTACTTTAAGTATTGGCCATTGTTGTGTAAAATATTGGGTAAATTTATGTTTAATGTACGGGACCTTACAAATTCAGCAGAACTTTTATCTTTTTAATCATAAAGAAATATTAAGACTGAATGAATGAATGAATGAATGAATGAAAATATTTAATTGTTTTAGAGAAAGAAAGAGTATATATAAGAATGAATGAATGAAAAATTTTTTTTAATGTTTTAGAGAAAGAAAATTAAAAGAGTATATTATAGAGAGAGACAGAGGAAGAGGGAAAGGAGAAATTATTTTTATTTTTTTGGTTTTGTATTGTGATAGGTGTTTCATTTATTTTTGTTACTTGTGAATGTGAAACCTTGGGGAAGAATAAATAAGAAACAACATTTCTTAAATAATATTTACAATTTATCGTCTTGATTGTTTGTTTGTTTCTGTTATTTCTTTTTTTTTTCTTTTCTTTTTTTTTAGCATGTAAAAATATTTGTAATAAAACAAAACATATTTCATTTATTGACTTTCTACTTTTGACTTTCTACTTAATCTTCTTTTTTAATTCCTTTATAATTCAATGAATACATTACATGTGATGTTTGTGTTTAGTGATGATTGACTGTTGAGATATTACACGAATGTGTTTAATCGTTATGTATTGTATTCATTAAATTATATTATTCCTTCCCCAAGGTTTCACATCCAAAAGTAACAAAAATAAATCAAACACCCATCACAAACAATACCCCCCCCCCCCCCAAAAAAAAAATTTAAATAAATAAATGAAAATAATTTCTCCTCCCTCTGTCTCTTTCTCTAAAACATTTAAATATTTTCTTTTTTTCTTTCATTCATTCGAATATATACTCTTTCTTTCTCTTTCTCTAAAACATCTAAATATTTTCATTCATTCAATCTCAATATTTTTATGAGTAAAAAGGAAAATATTTCTCTGAATTTGTAAGGTCCCGAACATTAAACATAAATTTACAGAATATTTAACACAACAATGGCCGATACTTAAAGTAAAAAAAAGACCAATATATTACATTTTTATTTTTCAAAACATTCAGTTCAATAATAATAACATTTACATATTACATAAAGAAAAAAATCTAATACACACACACACAAAAAATAAGAGGGCCATGATGGCCCTGAATCGCTCACCTGATTATAAATGAGCAACATATGTTGGATTTTTCATATTGACCTACTTTTTGACATCACAAGACCCACTTTCGAACTTGACCAAGATTTTATGGAAACAGACATTCCAACCAAGTTTCATGAAGATTGGGCCAAAAATGTGGCCTCTAGAGTGTTAACAAGGTTTTTCTAAGATTTGACCTCATGACCTACTTTTTGACCCCACATGACCCAAATTCGAACTTGTCCAGGATTTAATGGAAACAAACATTCTGACCAAGTTTCATGAAGATTGGGCCAAAAATATGGCCTCTAGAGTGTTAACAAGGTTTTTCTAAGATTTGACCTCATGACCTACTTTTTGACCCCACATGACCCAACTTTGAACTTGTCCAAAATTTTATGGAAACAGACATTCTGACCAAGTTTCATGAAGATTGGGCCAAAAATGTGGCCTCTAGAGTGTTAACAAGGTTTTACTAAGATTTGACCTCGTGACCTACTTTTTGACCTCACATGACCCAATTTCGAACTTGTCCAAGATTTTATGGAGACAAACATTCTGACCAAGTTTCATGAAGATTGGCCAAAAAATATGGCCTCTAGAGTGTTAACAAGCCAAATTCTTGACGACGAACGACGCACGCCGGGCGATCACAAAAGCTCACCTTGAGCACATTGTGCTCAGGTTAGCTAAAAACAATAAAAAACAATTTCGTTTAAGAAACATTTAATTTTTCCTCTCTCACACATCTTTCTCTCTGTCTCACGTAATTTACTTTAATTAAGTTTCAAGTTTTTATTAACAAATTCCAGAAGGTCGTAGACCCAAGTGGCATTTTTAACAACATGATGGCAGTTTATATAAACACAGACATATGCAGCACAGATGTGAATTGTAGCAAAATCACGTTTTTTATCATGGCAAAAACATGTGTACAAGATTTGAGTGAGATTTTGCTGAGACGCTTTACATCTTGCAGATGCTCTGCGGCTCATCAGAACTAAGACCAAAATTAATTTTACTACATGTTCTATATAAGCATATATATACAAATGACAATTTCTGTAAGGAAAATTAACATCTAAACTTACCCTCATTAGATAGATCTATTCAAGAGAAATAATTCTGCACATTTTAAACATGGGTTCAACCTACTACTTTTTGACATATTTAAGGCCAAATGACATACATGCATATGAATTAAGTTCACCAGTTGGCCATTTCACACCAATTTTCTCAAAAATTCCCCTCTCAGCAATGCTCAACTTTTAAGGTTGTTGTGCAATAAGGCCTCCAAATTGGGCATTTTATGACTATTTTAACTGTGTTCTATAGGATTGCATCCTATTTTGCATGTCTTTCAGTCAAAAATTCACCATAATTCAGCATTAAATAGGTCACTATTTTCTGTGTAGGCACATCCGGATGCAGGGTAACCAAGGGCAGGTAACTGTGGTCTTAGTCCTATTTAGTAAAAAAAAAATCAAAATGTGTCTAAAAGTGACGCACAATGTATACTCAGCCATTGTATGAATTTGTAGCAAAATATTATTTCATTTTATCAAAACACAGCATTTCATGTAAGATAGGTGTATACCCAAAATAACTGCAGTTACAGTCTAGCTTACATGGCCAACACTGAAATTTTAATAACTTCTTAATTTATGGGAATTTTTCAATGAAATAAAAAAAAAATGTGTTATATCAACTAATCTGCATTAGAAAATGTAAAACAACTGAAATTAAATAAAACCTTATTCTTTACTCAATAACCTTGTTACTATTTTTAGTAACATTTTTTTATTTTTTAAATTGTTGAAAAAAAACAACAACAACAATATAAAAAAAAATAAAAGTCTCACCATGTCAAATTTTTATTCATCTGAAAGAATAGACTTTTGTCTTTAAAATGAGACGTAATTGACCATTCTACTATAAAAGACTGTGGATATATCTTGTTATGAAACAGGCCACTGCAGGCACTTCACGGGGTCTGGATGGCCCATCTCACCGGGGTAATACAAAACTACAAAGGGTGACATGCAGTTGTCATTGTATCTTTCATGTGCCATTGACAGCATCCCTGGAAGATGTCTGCATTCTCTGGAGGCCATTATCAGTATATATAGGGCTGATTTCACCAAAATCCTTATAAAAATATCAACATTTAAGCAAAAACATTTTCATCAACACAATGAGAGGTGACATGGCTGCGCTCTTAAAAACTGGCCATATTCCACAGAGTAAAGACTTGAAACTGACCGACTCTTCATCTATGGACACCTACATGATAAATACTGACTGCAGCAGAGAGGCCTTTGAGATTGAGGACCAATCTGTAAAGCAATTTAAGTCCACTCCTAAAACAGCACAGGCATCCTCAGCTAACATGAACCCACATCTAGGCCTCTCATCAGAAACACCAGAATGCAGCATTAACATTGGGCATAAGACTTGTGGAAGGTGAGATGACTTCCATGGGCTATGATGATGTATATTAAGGTCATAATCAAGAGTCAATCAGCTGCGATCAGCCTAATTTATGGGTGGGAAGGAGAAAAAAGCATCTCCTGCCTTGAAATGCACTAACTGCAACTACATCTCACATTAAATCACACCCATTACAAGCTGTATCATAAGGTTCAAACTCCTTACAATGTGTCAAACACCCCAGCATGATAATGGACTGGCAGAAGGGTCAAATGATGCCTAAATGGGTGACAGGCGATGCTGGTACATATTAGCTAAAATGGACATTTGACCTCCAGCTAAGAGCAGCAAGCAGACAGAAACTGATAAAATAGATATAGAAAAAGCTATCAAAGACTTGAATGAGAAATGGCTGCCAACCCAGTACACAGAGTATGATAAAATAAAAATCATTTAAGGAGACAACAGAAAAAACAAGAAAACTATATCCAAAAACATCATCATTCCTATGTACTAGAAATAATTTCATGAGTTATCTCCCTTTTGCTAAATAATATAAAAGAGGCAGGTAACTGTGGTCTTAGTCCATTAGACAGAGGCTTTAAAATATCATGCAGTTATAAAAGAGATATGTGATCAAATCAAAGACATGCATACATTTAGTTTCCTTCACGCATCTATACTTTTGTCTTCCTTTACCGTAATTCCATTTCAAAAATTTTTTTTATCGTCAGTCCATAACTATTCATTTGTTAATAAATCAAGTTTGAAGTAAAATATTTTCTCATTTCAGAATGACAAATAGATCTAATCAGAATCACATCACAGGCATATGGTGACTAAGGCATATGGTGACTATGTCTATGATCACATGTACATTTTTTTTAAAAAAATTTATTTCCTTTACCCTACAAAGAAATAACTATAAAATCGAAATGATTTTAATTATTATGGAACAACAAAACCTACCAATATCATATTTTTTGCACAACATTATCTTGAAAGAACCTTGCTGATCTGGAACACGTTATTTATAACTTAATTTGTGTCATTTTTAACTAATTGCTCGAAAAACCAGACCGATATGTAAGCATGAGTTCACATCTTGAAGTGATTGGCTATTTCCCAAAGTTGACAATATGTCACACCCAGGGCCATAAATCATCCCCATCTGTTTGTCCTTCCGACACCACACACACCCAGATCAATTAACCAAGGTAACCCTTTTATTACCCCCCTGATTGATCCTAAACAGGATATTACATAATCATACCAAACAAGCAATATATATAATTTGAAAACATGGTCTCTGTGGAAACCGAACACAGATACAGTATTTTAACAGAAAAAAGAGGGATTTGGATTTAAAGGCATGTAAAACGTTTATATATGTAAATCATATTTTTGATATGACCAGGACATTTATGTCAATATTATCATATATTGTTTCAGAGATGTTAATATCTAGACTAATGTAGCTTCGTGATTGTTTTAGAAACATCCTGTAGAAATTTTTTCCTCATCCATATCAGTACTCAGTACATTCAGCGACCAGTTTTATTAAGTCTAAAGAATATATCTATGCATATCAAAATGACAGAGAAACACCATTGTAATTTTAAATGTTACATCATAATTAACATTCTTGTTTGTTGCCCTAACGAAAGTGAAAGTTAGGGAAACATATAAGAAATTTTAAAGAAAATGCACATACAGTCATACACACACGATGACACGAATATATAAATATAGCATGGTTTGTCCTAGTTTCATGACCCTTAAGTTAAATTTTTGTGTGTGCGCATTAGGATTTTAATGCTTTTTAACAAGCCATGAAATGCAACCAAAAACAAATTCAAAATACGTGAACAACATTGGAAATTTCAATAAAAATATCATTCAGTACTTTTTGTAACTGACTTTTAAAGGCTAAGTAATGCTATTTCATATCAATTCATTACCCTTGACCTTTGGGCTTTTCTACAAAGTACACAAAACAAAATAGCCACCATTGTTTACAATCTGGATTTAAACCGGAAGTGCAGATAATAGTTGATTTAAAACAAAAAACAAGAGCTGTCAGAGGACAGCACGCTCGACTATTCAAAATGCTTGTTGGTAAATCAAATGAAATCTATTTAAATTCTTGCCCTTCATAGTAATAGTAAAAAATGATATACCTTGATAGTCTGATACCCCCTAATATATTTATGATGTCTAAAATCAATCCCATGCCTAGTTACTGAGACATAAGCACAATAACACTGTGCACGCAAAACTTAAACCAAAAATCCAAGTTAGAAAAGGGCCATAATTTGCATCAGTCCAAAAGTTATCCTCCTGTTTTCTGATGCCCTTGAAGACACACCTTAACTTTCTAGTCAATTCCACAAGCAATTTCTGAGATATAAGCTGGATAGTAGCTTGAATGCAAAAATTTAACCATAATTTTAAGTTAAAAGGGGGTCATAATTTTTAATTTATTCCATCAAGTGTTATCTTCCTTTATAGTATGATACCCCTAAACATATCAAAGATGTTTCAAATCAATTCCATGCCTGGACTCTGAGATATAAGTATGGAAGTACCTTGCATGTAAAACTTTAACCAAAATTTCTAAGTTAAAAAAGGGGCCATAACTTGTAATATATTCCATCAAAAGTTATCTTCCATGAAAGTATGATACCCCTAAACGTATTAAAGATGTTTCAAATCAATCCCATGCCTGGATACTGAGATATTAGCATGAAAGTACCTTGCATGCAAAACTTTAAACAAAATTTCTAAGTTAAAAAGGGGCAATAATTTGTAACAAATTCTATCAAGAGTTATCTACCATGAAAGTATGATACCCCTAAACATATTAAAGATGTTTCAAATCAATCGCATGCTTGATACTGAGATATAAGCATGAGAGTATCTTGCATGCAAAACTTTAACCAAAATTTCTAAGTTAAAAAGGGGCCATAATTTGTAATATATTCCATCGAGAGTTATCTACCTTGGTTGTATGATGCCCCTAAACATATTCATAAACTTTCAAGTCAATATCATGAAAGGTTATTGAGATACAAACTAGATAGAAGCTTGCACGCAAAATTTAACCAAATTTTCTATTGCATGCAAATCTTTAACTAGAAACTAGAGAAAGGGCCAAAACCAGGAGAAAGTACAATAATTAATGCCTAGGTTAATGATATGTTAGTATAAATAATCTACTTTCACACATGCGTTAAGGAAAGATATACATATCATCGGAAAACACTATAAAAAATCATTTTACCAAAATCAATTCAACGATTTAATTTAGCGAAACATCCGTAAATCATCAAGGAATCATATCGTACAGTACTCTATTCTGACGCATCACTATTCCGATGCCTTTTTCTGTTTTGACTTTTTTTTTATTAAATGGATTCCATGTGACATCATTCTTACAAGTTTTGTTTGTCAACATCCCTTTTAGCATTATAAAGTCAAAATGTGGTGAGTTATTGATGCAGGGCTATTATTTGGTGCATTTTGTACAAAACACCCTCAAAACCTCCTTTTCAATAAGTACTTTTTGTCATCTGGCATATTTCCAGTGAAGCAATGAAATAAGAAAAAGCTGTGCAACCAAAATTCCCTCGTACACTATTTCTGACAAAAAATTCAATTTTTATTTACATACTACTGTGATTAAATGACAAGAGGGGCCATGATGGCCCTAAATCGCTCGCTCACCTGAGATAAATAGATTGACCCAAGGAACATCTGTACCAATTTATTTTAAAATCTGGCCAGTAGTTTTGAAGCAGATGATTTTTAAAGTTTTCATTTTTTTTCTTTTTGTTGCCATGGCAACCAGAGTTCTATATGGATCAAGTTTATTTTAGCAACTTTTGTGAAGGTTGACCCAAGGATCATTCCTGCTAAGTTTAATCAAATTCTGTCCAGTGTTTTCAGAGGAAATGTTGATTAAAGTTTTCCCTATATACATATAAGGCAAATAAGCCCCGCCCCTGGCGGCCATGTTTTTTACGGATCGGAATTTTTTTTAGCAACTTTGGTAGAGGTTGACCCAAGGAATATCTGTACCAATTTATTTTAAAATCTGGCCAGTAGTTTTGAAGAAGATGATTTTTAAAGTTTTCATTTTTTTTCTTTTTGTTGCCATGGCAACCAGAGTTCTTTATGGATCAAGTTTATTTTAGCAACTTTTGTGAAGGTTGAC
>CM037790.1:3706973-3756973 GCA_021229015.1 Solen grandis | reverse complement strand
TGTTTAACCTTCATATAGCGGTCACCTCTGTTAAGCAGCCATTTTCTCTTGTTCCATTGACTGACTGCTTAAGACAGGTTTGACTGTACCAGTACTATTTTAATGACGAACCATTCTGTCGCTGGATATACAGGAACACCTGTCTCAAATGGCCAGTCTATGGAAAAGGTGACCTTTGGGCGCAGGTATAAGATAAACTCCCTGCTAGCATATATCCTTGGAAGTTTCAAGACTTTTTGGCTCAGTGTCAGATAATGCAACTGGGTGTCTGACATTATGCCATACGTCTACGGCGTGATACTGCAGAAAGACATAGCCTCTAAATGACTTAAATGATGTCGGTGGGACGTGAAATCCAATAAACAAACAAAATAATCGCCCAAAGATGGTGAAAGGATATCGTGCTTTAAACACGCATTTTTCCAACTATTCCATGACAAGTTTTTGCTTCCAGTGTTGGACAGCGTCAGTTGGTCTGCCTTGCTCGAACTCTCCTTAATAAGACCAAAATCCTTATACTTGACGAAGCCACCGCCGCCGTTGACATGGCAACAGATGACCTCATTCAGCAGACAATACGTACTCAGTTTACTGACTGTACGATACTGACCATCGCTCATCGACTTAACACAATTATGGACTATGACAGGTAGGTCTAAGTCTTTTTTATTAAGGATTTGAAGGGAAAGACGATTAAAGGCCCATTAAATTTCACAATGATTCAATTTTCATGAAAAAGAAATATAAAATAACATTGATGTATTTTAGACTAACACTAATGGTACACAATGTGCAAATATCTTCTGTAAATTAACGGTTAAATGCATTGAACATGTTTATCAAATCACGCAATTTAGGAGTTTTGGATGGATGTCAAAATACTCTTTTGTGTACATTTTGCACTGACGGTCAGACAGTCTGTAATCGGAAATAATTTGAATTTAAAAAACCGTCGTCGAATCATAATATGGTTATCTGCTACGTCCCCAATTGATGCACTCGTGATTCGTTAACGCATACATACAGAATATCTATGGGAAATTGACGAGGATATGCGGAATATGCAAATTAGTTATTTTTGTAAACAATTGAATGATCTTTAGTAAAGTATTGTTTCTTATTTATGCATTGTAGTAACGTTGTCGTCAACGAATTTGTACAGACTGCATCTCGTAACAAAACTGTAACACACACTTTGCTTTTCTGTCCAAAGAATATACACTGCGTTTGGAGTCATAAAGGGCCTTTAAGCTTAAATGATAATGTGTTACATTAATGACAAATTAGATTATCAGCGTTTCATTGGTTGAACTGACACATGCGCATTCGACCTACAAGAAATACTTTTCGTGTCACGTTTGTGACATCGTACGTAATACTGATTTCGTATGCGTCTGGTGTTCAACTGTTTGCTATGACTATACAATATTTTACATGAAAAGACACTGCATATAAGTATGCTTAGATTCGGTTTATACTTGTATATCGTATGAGCAGAAAGGTCTGCCCGAGTAACTGGGGCGTGCTGTCATTTACCTGCAAGTTGTCTGCATTTTGCTCCACTGCGTTTCAGATCTACTGCACATTTTCGCATCTGATCGCATTTAATAGCGCATGACATTTTATATTTTTCGCACTGTCATTTATCACTGATATATCTTAAATATATTGTGAAATACCAATATCTAGGGCTAACAGGTCTACCGATTAGTGTTAGTTTTGTTCATATCCTTCATTTCAGTTCTTGCATTTTTATATTGCATTGTTTTCAACGCAACACATTGTAACCGATAGCAACAAGGGTCAGGACTGCCACAAAATACGCCCATCACAGTATGGGGACTCTCAGAAATAGCTCAGAGAAACAAGTTATTGTCTCCTAAATCCCATTAGTTAATGAATGTTACTTATTAAAACAATCATGTTGAAACATTTCCATTAATTTGAAGGAAAATGTCTCTTTTGACTTATTCAAGTGTTCAAGGGCCATAACTTCTAAGTCATTCACGCGATAATGCTGAATATCGAACTCATCCGCGATTTTATGGCCATGCACATGTGTGGAAAGTTTGAAAAGGATTGGTCTAACGGTATTGAAGTTAGAGCCCAGACAATCACAATTTCAAGTATTTTGTGTACGTCAAGGGCCATAACTTTTAAGTCTTTTACGCGATAATGCTGGATATCGAACTCATCCGTGATATTATGGTCATGCACATGTGTGAAAAGTTTGAAAAGGATTGGGGAAACGGTATTGAAGTTAGAGCCTGGACAATCACAATTTCAAGTATTTTGCGTACGTCAAGGGCCATAACTTCTAAGTCATTCACGCGATAATGCTGGATATCAAACTCATCCGAGATATTATGGCCATGCACATGTGTGGAAAGTTTGAAAAGGATTGGGCAAACGGTATTGAAGTTAGAGCCCGGACAACAAATGTTCCACGCCCGCCCGCCCGCCGTGAGTGTTCACATAATACGCCCCATCTTAAGATGGGCGTATAAAAATGACAATACCGGATATCCAGTTTCAATGCCCTCTGTCGGGCAAGATATACGTGCACCTGTTTGGGTAGGCGGGACAATTTATCAATGAAAATATAATGAATGAAATTGTATGACGTCAGCAAGTGAAGAGCAGAAGTTCACGCACCTCTGGCATGTAATGTATCCTTGGTTAATCTAATACGGATATGGTAAATAAAATTATGTCGTTCGACCCTCACAGCTACAAGATCCATTTGAAGAGGGAAATCAACAAAACGATTCCAAATTACAAGCCACACCTCTTCCTTAACTGTCAAGTTTATGCTTAATGCAACACTAGGACTCTCAGTCCTTTGATTTATTTAGTAATGGCTATGATTTTGTCTTTTAATAGAGTGATGGTTCTTGATGGAGGGTGTGTTCGGGAGTTCGCTAGCCCCAGGGATCTTATCAAGGATAAAGAGGGGATCTTCCACTCCATGGCGAAGGATGCTGGACTCATTTGATATTCACAAGTCACGTGAAATGATGTCAGCATTGCATCATCGGGATTTCTCATAGCTAATAAAGAAAATAGCGTGTGCTATCGATCGAGCTTTTCGTTTAAAAAAAATACTCATAATTATTTAGACCTAGAATCAGGATATAATTGTAGACTAAATTACAGCTGACAGCTGGAGTAATGTCATTTTATTCTATCAACGACTGTAAACGTTTTCACCTTTCCTTTATAGATCTTTATTTATTCAACCAGATCTAGGTCCAAATTTTGTTGTTCATCATAATTTCCATCATCGACACCAACTTCATTCAAATCATCAACATCAATTATCATCATCATCATCTGTTTTAAATAGGATCAATCCTATTTTTTTTACATATATTCGCTATATAAACTAAAAAAAGAGAATCAAATGTTTCCCCCGAAGCCTGTACATAATACATGTTATTGTATAAGAAACTGTACATAACGCTGTAATATATATTGCAATAAACATATGATTGTTTATATATCAAAATAGAATTTAAAGCAACCGTCTTGATTTGTTTGGACGTAAGGCCTCTTAACTCCCACCGACAGTATTTTAGTCATTTGGAGACTATGTCAACCTTGGGTAAATATATAGTGCTGCCACACTGCAGTATCATACTGTAGACATGTGGCATGATACCACACCGAGTCACATTATCTTGACACCGGGCCAACAAGTCCTGGAACTAAATTGTATTTATGTATATGCTGAGCGCCAGACAGGGATCTACCAGTAACACTTTTAACAAATTTAGTATGTCGCGGTCAGGAATCGAACCAACGGCCTCCCGCCCCGAGGCGGACGCTCTAACCTCACGGGTGGACTTGGATACTTGTTAGGTCGAACGAATGCTTTACGTAGAGAGCCTCCCAGCTGGTTTACGGTAGGTCGATGGTTTTACCCGGTGCCCAATAAGCGTTCTGGGTCTTTTTTTTCACCTGTAATAGCCTGAGTTTGATGTCAGCATGTGGCTTACACTGTAAACTCAGATACAACAATATTCTTTAATGCGATCCATCCATCATTTAATTATAATCATGATTCTTCAGATGCTTAAAAAATTACTTCATGCAAGCATCCACTGACTTGGAATTAGAGGCTATTTTGATCAACTCAAGTATATCAATGCTTGCATTTACTAAAATTTCCATGATCACTTGATGGATCATGATCACAATTTAATGATGGGTGGATTACCTTAATGGAAAGTCAAAAATGTGCGACGGAAACAGTCCAGATTACATTACTATTGTCTTGCGGAAGTCATTCGAACCCAAAGTGCATATCGGCATGTAAACAAATATTTTCGATAAGATTAATGTTGTGACGTAACAGCCTTTATCAGTGATGGCTATTCCTTGGTGCATATTTTGCACGATATGTGTAGAAGTGTTTATAACTAACTCGCTTTCTGTCAATGCCTCTAGGTCTCTCAGCGATTATAGCATAACTATCATTATAATATAAATGTATTACCTCGGGTTATAATGATACATTATTTTGCAGTTAGTGCTTAAGCCTTTTTCACACTAATGAAACGAAATAGTAAGCAATTAAAGTCACTCTGCACCAATATTATTGCCTTGTCAAGGAAAAAAAACAACATAAAGTTCAAAGCCACTATATAGTTAACGTTTCTACAGTCGCCACAACGCCATAACAATATGGCGGCTATACCAATTTATTAAAAAGAAATATTGATAGAAAAGAAAAAAAAATACTGTCTAGTTTCACTTATGATATCATAAAACCCATTTCTCTGATGTCATCGGATACATAATTGCCAATATACCGCCGTCATTGTTTGAATGCATCCGTTCGAAATCGGGACATGCTAATTATAAATACATAAACGGAGGAGAGACTCTATGAGAGAGAGAGAGAGAGAGAGAGAGAGATGAGAGAGGAGAGAGAGAGAGAGAAGGCTTGATATATATAAAGATTATAGATTCCAGTATAATCAATAATCCCACCAGCCGTTTTCCATTGCATTTATTTGTGCTTTATATATCTATATGTTTTTATGCTGCTAATGTTTCCTACTACGGTAGGACTTATGCATTTGTAAATAAAAGTTAAAGTAAAAAAAAGTTAAAAAGTTCTCAAAACAAAACACAGGGAAATCACGTCCGTAAGTATAATTGCTTACTAATTGTTTGTTTCATTGTGTACGATGCATGTCACGTGTCTCTATTATACGACATAATACGGAAATTGTAATACATGTATATGCACCTGTGATATTCCAATCTGTACAACAAATTCAAACATGATAATAAAATAACAACAATAAAACAATTCTAAGATTTAAACTGGAGTTTTCAAAGAAATGTGTTTCAAAGAACTGAAGCAAGACATGAATCGTTCATCTTCAGATTAAACATCACAGCAATAGATGGCTATGTCGTTTAAGGCCGTATCATCCGAAGACAACTGAGGGCCTTCCACTCGTGTCTGAATACCGCAGATGGCGGAATTTTCCGGACATACACTAGTCGAGCCGAAGTCTCCGTACAATCCGTGGTGAGGATTAGGAGAGATAGGCGTTTCCCAGCTGCCCGCTAAAGTCCGACAACCGAACACGACGTAATTGGCAGCCGTATCGTCTCCGTTTCCCTGAGAATAAAAGTTAAATTAAGGTAATCCATCCATCATTAAATTGTGATCATGGTCCATCAAGTGATCGAGAAACTTTTATTAAATACAAGCCTTTAGAGACTTTGAGCAAAAGCGCCTATACATCCAAGTTAATGAATGCTTGCATCTGCACTGTAGTATTTTTAAGCATTTAAATGACCATGATTATAATTAAATGATGGATGGATGACATTGAGAAAGTGGAACAACGGGCCTTAATTTCTAAACCAGCTACTTGACATCTTCAATACAGAATATTAAAGTTGATATATTGATTTCGGCTTAATAAATTATCATACAACTGTAATCAATAATGTTCGTTGACATTACATTTCGTTGATTATATACCTAAGGGAATTTCGTGGGTTCTTTATTCGTGGATCTATGTTCTAGAAAACGTGAGGTCTATATAAGAGACAATTTTTGTGGGGATTAATATTCGTGGATAAAAACCTCAAAGAAATCGACGAAAATTTGTGTCCCACTAAAATTAATGATTTCGCAGTGAACACTTATATAACATAGTTTCAGTGAGTATGCTAACTACAAACGACAAACCATACATATGTACTGGATTCTTTCAAAATGCTTTATCCAGAGCCCAAATGACGCTAAAAAAATCCATGGCACATTGCTTTTTTTACACTTGACAGGTATGTAATTAAAGTGAGAAACGAGAACGTTTGAATAAATCTCACCATCTGTGTGTGCGTGCGTGTTATAAGAGTTTTTGTATTATTGATGGTCATTTTGTTACGAGAATGCCAGGTATTTTTGTGTGGATAAATATTTACTTAAACAGTTAAAAATGTTTCCCATAAAATTATTGCGTTTAATGTATACATTAATTCTGCAAATTTGAAAAAAAAGGCCCAAGGTAAAGCCCCTGTAATGGTTCCGCTACATTTCGGACCTCATGGCCTTTCACGGAGATAACCAAGTTTTCCTAATGTTTCATATACATCTACATATTCATATTCTTGGTAAAGGTCATGTGGTCCTAGACGTAGCGGTGTTTGTCGACTTTAACGGAAGGGGCATTATCAGTTTCTGATAACAGAGGTGCAGCCCATGATTTTAGGGAAATGCTTCTAGAGAGCACTAAGCTTATCTTAAACACGCCTTTTTCCAGCAATCGCCCCCACACATCCTGTGAGCTTGCGGGAAATATACAATCTGGTCTAGCTACTTCCCCGGTAATTGTAGTTTTGACTCATTAGATAAGCGTCGATTAGATATGACGTTTTGAAATTAGACAAGAAATGTCAATATTACACACATGTCTTTCCTTTAAGGTAACCCTTTAAATGCTTAAAACAGACTTCACTGCAGATGCAAGCATCCACTGACTTGGAACTATAGTCTTTTTTTCTCTAAGTATAGAAAAGCTTGCATTTAACGAAATCTCTTGATGGACCATGATTATAAATTAATGATGGATTGATTACCTTAAAGACAATGAATCAGCTTCATCTTGATGGCTATCAAAGGCAATTTAACAGATTTTGTTTATCCAAGTCAAGTTTTATCCATTTCTGTAGACGGTTTCAGAGATGACATTTTAAGCAAGTTGTTGACGACGCATGACGCACAAATTGGTGCACATTGACCCAAAAATAATTACACTGAGCACGTTGTGCTAGGTTGAGGAAAACTGTAAATCAAATAAAGTAAAACAAAACTACTTTGCTTTATTCTGTCATTTTGTGATTATATTCAAGAATGTAGGATTTACAGCAGTTATTAGGGGCCTCCGTGGCCATGATGGTAAATTGGTTGACTTTAACATTAACTCAGCCCCTCACCGCGTGGGTTCGAATCCCGACAGGGTCATTCGGATTTTCATGTGAGGAAGCCTTCCAGCTGGCTTGCGGTTGGTTGGTAGTTTTATCCAGATGCCTTCATGCATTCGGGGTCTTCCTCCACCTGTAATTAGCTGGACGTCACTATATGACTGAAATAATGTCGAAGCGACGGTAAAATCAAATAGTCAAGTCAAGTCAAATCAGTTATTATTACGAATATAAAACGTTCAGGGGATGACCTTAATTTGACAAATATTTGAAACTTACTTGACCCTTCTCGACTTGCAATAAAAAGGAACTCATGAACTGGTTTGTGGGACACGTGGCCGGACTAGTCCAGCTTCCCCAGCCGGATGTAGAAGACGTTATTGAGTGAACTTGAGTAAAGTTCTCAGATGAATAACACAGGAGTTTCACGGAGTTCAGCGATGTGTCGTCATCCGACCCTTGTGGTCCCTCAATCTGAAAAAGATATAATTGTTAAAATTATTGAGTACGCATACGCCTACCATGCAAAACGCAAACAACGATAAAGGCTACCAACCAGGCTTCCAACTAATCTTTTTTTTTAGATTTTCCCCAGATACTGATTGGTCAATTTAAATCTGTGAATTATTCCGAGAACTGCCGATCCTCTGGTAAATTGGTCTATTGTTATTCTACTAGATCATCCTATGTCATAAGTTCTACTTTATACATAGTTCTAGGATATTTTTGTATAATTTTGTTTACACTTGTCAATCTCTGAATGATCAAAATCAAACTCTTACCCTCATGGTGTAGCCAGCAGCAAACGACCCCGCGGGACAGAACTCCTTCTTCCCCCAAAACCCCCAGGGACCGCCGTTGTCGACAGTCAGTTTTTCGACAAAGTTTCGTCCAACCTGTTCCTCGACCAAGATAAATGAAGTTCCGTTCAGGAACAAAGAACATAAAACGAAGGCATGTTTCAAACCCATTCTTGAAGAACGATTGTTGTGTTATGGCAAATGTTTGTATAGATATGAGACGTGTACCAATGGACATCAGCAGATAATACTTACGTCGTGTAATCACGTGTTCTCTCAACAACCAACAACCTTTTGTTTGCTCTGTGTGTGTGGGTGTTTTTTTTTTTTTTTTTTTTTTTTTTTTAGTAATTTTATCTCTATTTACGATTTTGCACTTAAAGGACATTTTTTGAAATTTCTACCCGAAGACTTCTTTTATCGATTTATTTAAACGCTGGTTTAAGCTACGTATATTATACTTCTTAGATATGGCAGTGGCAAGATAAAGGACGAAGCAATGCAATAAAGCAGTTTGGAGAACATGAACCTGTCCTGATGAAGCCAGATACAAAAGGTTCCAAGCTTCATTCTTATGGAATAAGGAAAGGCAAAAAGGTCATATGAATTTAATCCAACATATATTAAAAATGAGCTAACTCCAGAAGGTGCAAGTAAATGAATGAAAACAACACGGAGACAGGGCATGGCATCAAATAGAGGAATATCAACAGTTTTCGCCTCAAAACGGTTAGTCGGCAAAGGGACCAAGTGGAGTGTTTAAGCTAGGTTACAGGGCACCAAGTTTGCGCTTACTGAGCGTATTTCTCTGAGACAAACAGTGTAAATAAAACTACAGCATCAAAGTGAGACGACTAACAGTAAGTACCTGAAATATATATAATCTAATTACAACTTAAGGTCTCCCCATCCTAATAGCCATATTCCAAATCTTGCCACTGGATGGTAATATTTCTATGAAATATTGTCACTTTGAAGACATTCAAAAATAAAAATATTTCACCGAGAGTTTTTTTTTAAGTTTGATCTAATTTTGGGGAGATAATCCGCATATAAGTTAACATTGAAGCCTATGGAAAATATGCATTTTCTGTTAAAATGAAAAACTGAATTTGATTTATGAGAAGTACTCATGGTAGAAAGATGTATTTTATGATTTTGTATAACTTTGTGAAAATAACCAAATTTATCATAGGATAATTGAGAAAATCACTTTTGTTTTAGTTTTCAGGGGAGATAACTCATGGCAACAAAATAATCAAGGGGAGGTAATAAAAACTTCTGTCACTTGTCATAACATGTCAGTTTGCCCCTTAGATAACTATTGTTTGACATTTTAAAAGCTTATATACATATGAATTGTTAAGTTTTATGCATGGCTTTGAGAAAAAGAAAATATAATTGTTGTAAAAAACATAACAATATATAGGAAGTTCTTTACGGTACAAGTGATGAGACAAAAAGAAAAGGTGGTCATATTAATACTCCAGTTGTCTGAGACTACAGAAAGAGTCTTTCCACTATTGGATAATCCCGCCCAATCCGCCTAATCCCCAAGTTTGCCTTGGGATGAGCAATGAACATCCCATGTGTAATAACCATGCACACAGCACTTAGATATTTCAACAACGAATGATAGAACAGCTTCGACAAGACTGAGATTGTTGTTGTTGTTGTATTGTTGTATTTGGGTTTACCGTCGCTGCGATAGTATTTCAATCATAAAGCGACGTACAGCTAATAACAGGTGGAGGAAGAGCCCGAGTACACAGAGGTACTCGGGTAGAACCACCGACCTACCGCAAGCCAGCTGGAAGGCTTCCTCACATGAAAAATCCGAAATCCCTACCGGGATTTGAACCCACAGCGGTGAGGGCTGAGAGATTTGTAGTCCACGACTGTAACCGCTCGGCCACGGCGGCCCCCGAGATTGTTTTTACATGATTTAAGAACAAAAAAGGTGTATATGAAACAGATAATACACTTATGTCCTTTATTTCGGCAAAAGCTGTATATAAATGGATTTTGACCTATTTTTTGAACCAATAAAATCTTGGTTAACAACCGAAGAGTTCGGAAAAGCACTCGTTTCAGGGTGCATATCTTTCTGCATGATTGTTAATAACAATTTAATCTACCTATTTAAAAATAAAAAAACATCCAGTTGAAAAATTCAGACATAAAAAGTAAGCAGTTGATAAAATAAACAGTTTCCAGTCTTTAGAAAACGTAGTTAACCCTTGGTAGATGACTCGTCCCTCTAAGTCGCAAAACTCGCAGTGTATACATTCGCTAACATAGGCAATATATAGTGAAACGATTTTGGGCTTTTACATTATAATCTTTTAGCTTAATTGGTGTTGGAATAATTGCTTATTTTTTTTATATGATACATGGTTTTGTTTTGTTATTCTAGTTTTATCTACAAGGTGGTAATTATTAAATATTTATATTTTCTTCAATTACCCCCTTTCATTTATTATAATCCCAGTGGAAATATATAAAGATACAAGATACAAATGTTTTATTTCCGACGTGTACATTGTACATGGTCAAGTATATAATAAATAGAAAATGTATCAATTTGGTCACATACTATCAAGTCAAAGAAAATATTTTTCCAAAGCGAGGATGAACCACTATCACAAGCACAATATATTGTATGTATTTTACATATGCATAATATAAGAATGATAAATATTTTGACGTATATAAACCGTATGTATAATAATTATTTTATATGACAAGACTAATTCATGCAGTTTCTATTTTAAACATAGATATCAGAATAGCAATTATCATCATTCAACAAAATTATTTGATAGAAGGGCTTATTAATATATTTTTCCTTATAATTTCAAAACATTGACATTTTATAATAAAATGATATTTATCTTCTATATCTTATGAATTGCATTATAAATCTTCCACATACTATATATAATTTTGTGCGTATGTCCAAAACAAAAATGTCTTCGCTTATACATGCAACCCCCACCCCCTTTTTATTCTTACGTTGTCTTGAGAGATATAAGATTTGAGTTAAGATAAGAGAGATAAGATTTGAACCTGGTGGCCGGGAGAATACGTTTAGTATTTTAGGTAAAGTTACGACTGCACCAATAAAGCATTGCGCTATCTGGTGTGGTGAAACTTTGTAGGATTAAGGGATTAAAAAAATTTGAAAATACAAAAAAATAGAGCTGACTTGTTAAATTCATTTAGGCTACTGGGATAATTTTGTGTTTAGTACTGAGTAAGGAGGTTATATTCAGTTTTTTTTTTATATTCTTAAATCAATTAAACGTTACAATAACATCTGCCTCCGTTTGCGCAGTTGGTTAAGTTCTCATCTGCTGAACTAGGGGACCTACGATCGAATTCCACTGAATAAAGTTTTGCTTAAACATGTGTTACATTTTTACCCCCCCCCTTTTTTTTCACTTCCTAGTATATTACATCTTATAAATTTATCAAAAATACGTTTTATAATATTTTTTAAATCCATAGACCATTTAAAACTTGCGAGCATTATTATAATATATATATTATATTGTAACACTTTTGTTTTCTTTGTTGTTGTTTTTTTTTCATGTGAGGAAGCCTTCCAGCTGGCTTGCGGTAGGTCGGTGGTTCTACCCGGATGCCTACGTGCATGCAGGGTCTTCCTCCACCTGTAATTAGATGGACGTCGCTATATAACTGAAATACTGTCGAAGCGACGGTAAACTCAAATAGTCAAGTCATTAACTGAACTAATTAATACACACTAGGATGTCCATCGTTGAAAAACCCACATTGGCTCGATACGCTTTGCTTCTTAATCGATCGCGGCATATTTGATGAGTAAAACTTCGTACTCATGAATTTTTAATTAGGCATTTCATTGGATCCGTGGCAGAGACAGCACGGCGACATGAAGGATCATTTGACCATTGAAACGGCGCAAGAGTCTGAAAGTTAACTTTGTTCTACCATGTAGAGCTGACGTCATGCTCCTTGCCTAAGCGTTGCGGTTTATCTTGCGGGGAAAATGAGTCAGAATTTGCTTTTGTATATTTCAACGAAGAGTATTCAAAATAGTATGCGTTATTTCATTGGTCAGCAAGTACCTGATTAATATCCATTACAGCTGAAAATCCCACGGTATATACAGAAGTGATAACGGAATATATAACGTTGGTTTTCGATGATGTGGGATGTCTTGTATAATAACTTTTTTACTACGTGACAATGTGCTTGCACAGCTGTTTATGATTTCGTACAATCATCACGTTTTTTAGATTACTTAAAAGTTTAAGTTTTTACAAATTTATTTGCAAATATCATGTCATTTATGACAAAAGAAAATAAACAAATAATGAACGTGATGGGTTGGTGTAAAAGAGTGACATTTCTTCTATAAACATTGCATATTACATAGTTTCAGCCTACAAAAAATATATAGATTCCATTGTGTGGAGGAGAAAATGAATAAAACATTATCTATTTTGAAACTTGAAAGCAATATTTCTTTAACAAGTCTACATAGTTTGTTATATCTTAATTCATTTATATCAGAGGACTGCATTAACTGCTTAACATATATGATATTTGGAAATCTATAATAATATCTATCTAAAAGATGTTTCCTTATATACGACACAGAGGCTCATTCAAGTAAATAGTGATATTCATCTCCGATGGCATAAGATACACATAACGGACATTTCCTATCATTATATTCGATGTTATTCCAACTACCTACTTCTACTGGTAAAAAATTATTTCTGGTTCTAAATTTTATCATGTAATTCAAGAATATTAAGGAGGTTTTATTCAAATAACTTTCAAAACAAAACTGCTCCTTAAACAATCTATAGGTTACACACTTCCTGGAGGCGTTAATTTCGCTAAACCATTCATTCACATATAAATCTGACAATTTTTGGTTGACTGTCTTTTTTACCCATTTAGCATTACAAAAGTATGATCCATCCAAATATTATTTGGACCACATTTTGAAAATGTGTTTTAATATGTTTTATCCATTTAAAATATGTTTTTTTTTCCTCAAAATTATTAAAGACACAAAACTGCTCAGGACTGCTTGGTAGAATTAAAGTAGTCCAAAAAGCTATCATGTGCGTGTCTATATCTATTTGTAAGGGTTTTACATACCTGTTTCACCGTAAACTATGCAATTAGGTGTGCTTGGTTTGATATTTATTTATTTCAAAACTTTAAAAGTTGTACTTTTTATATTACTTTATTATTACCATATCCCCAGTATTCACATCCATAAAGTAATATTGGTTTTATCATTTTATGGAAAAGTTCTATTTGAATATCGATACTTAAACACAAACTTTTGGCTCTTTTTAATATACAGTACATTGCTTTAGTGGCTTGTTGAGCAATATGTTGCTTACATATAAGAAACGTAGCGTTTCTACTAAAAAGTATACCTAGATATTTATACTCACTTACAGTTTTAAAGTTATCTTTATATATTTTGATTCATGATCTATTTGTTTACTTTTACTAAATATGAGTATTTTTGTTTTCGATGTATTCACTGTTAGTTTCCATTTTTTTTGCAATATTCTCCATAACAGTCTAATGCGCTTTGTAAGTCATCGGCAGATTCAGAAATTAATACAGTGTCATCAGCATATGATAAAACAAATAATTTTAAAAACTCTGTAAGTCTTGAATCGTTTTCATGTTTTGAAACTGCCAAACCATTAACAAGATTATTGTTAAGAAAATAATCGTGTAAATCATTAATATACAGAGACAATAGCAGAGAAGATAGACTTTCCCCTTGCCTAACACCAATAGCACATGGAAAATATTAAGAATAAACATCGTTAACACAGACACAACTTTAATCTTTATCATACATACTTTTTACGATTTAAAAATAAAATCTGTGTATCTTATAGTGATTAAGTTTTGACCATAAAAGAGACCTAGATATCGAATCGAATGCACCATTTTAGTCAATAAAAGCACAAAAGAATATTTTTCTACTTTTGCTTAATAAATCTATAAGCATATTCAGTATAAACATATTATCAGTTGTTGAATAACTTTCCTAAGCAACTAAGAAGTGTAACTGTTCTATAATTTCCCGGGTCTGACTCATCGCCTTTGTTCTTGTAAATGGGATTTATTATCCCAACTGTCCAGTTGTCTGAAATAATACCAGAGCTAAATATTATGTTAAATAGTTTAAGGTAAATGGTTTTCATAATTTCAAATGCAGTTTTAATATGTTCATTTAATATGTTATCTATTCCGCATGATTTATTTTTTTAATTCATGAACCGCATGCTCTATTTCTATAACAGATATATCCTCATTTAAAACACTACTGTCTGGATCTGATGTAATCCCATTTCCTCCTAGTATTATCATGATTAGATGTATCATTATTAACAATCTTAAAATAGTTAAATAGATCATTCATATTAGCTGTGACCGATTTATTCTTCGCGTTACATATTAACTTTTTATTATTCCGCGCCACGCGCGTGTAGTCTATATGCATATTGTGTTGAACACAAATAGCATGATTTTATATATATTTGATGCAACTAACTTCGATTGAAATATCTACTATTTACCTGTTATGTTGATAATGTACGACAAATGCACACATTAAATCGTTATTTTCATCTATTGTTTGAAACTGTTACTGGGTGTACAATAACCTTGTGTCGTTTACAGTCCGTTTATCCTGGTTTGTTGTTGTTATTACCCTGTTTGCTGAGTTAAGGTCATATAATAAAAAGAAATTGACATGAACTGTCATTTCATATCAAATTTTACTAAACTTGATTAATGTAAATGTTATTTAGTTCGCCAGAGGCTCGCTTTATAAAATCTTCATTAATTCCTAATATGTATATACCTTGTTTGCTTTCCTGACATGTTCACAATCAGGATAGTGTACCCACTGACAGATTCAAGGAAGGCGCACTCAGCGCGCCCCTCTAAAATTCACCGACCATACATAAATGCAGACACAGTACCAAAAACAAAATCACAATAATGCAATATTTCACAGCTTTAAATAAAAAAAAATCGTTAGGGAATTTCCCCCGGATCCCCAGTCCAACCAGAACTACACCCTTCTCATACCTCTGGCAAAGCGGAAAGCCGCTTGCATTTTTAAACACATCAATGCACGATTGTATTTTGAGATATCACATACTGCTGACGCATTGGCTGTTTGTTTTATCTTGGTCGTGGGCCTTTCGTACAATGAAAACATTAGATTTTAGATATGCTAACTCATAAATTTTATCTTTTAAAGGTGTTTCCCCGTGGTAGTAAATGGATGACGGCGGTCATATGAACGGCGTACTGATTTAATACAGTCTACTAACACTCATACTGCGAGGTATTGAAACCGCTGATTGTCAACATTTAAGGTGTTGGGTTAGGGTTGTCATTATGAGTTGTTTCAGTTCAAGGGGATCGTTTTTCGCAGTATGAGGATAGTTTTATCCATCTATTTAGCTGTTAGTCACATGTAATTGTTATCTTGCACACTATCGAATAACATCTTCTGTGTTAATGCAATATTTATAGATGCGACCAGTGGACCGAGATGAAAAGAACGAGAAAACAGGATAAACGTGCATTACTTTGATCACTTAGAATTTCAAGGACACTTCCTGATTCTACACCTTGATGACACATCAGGACTGCTAACATAAATTAATAAAACGACTATTACAGGTTATTAAATCGAAGGAAATACTGAATGTAAAAACATATGAATATAAAAAAAAACATCATCATCATCATCATCATCATCATCATCATTTCTTTCGTCGTCACCATCATCATCATCACCATCAACATCGTTTTTATTATTATTTCTACCATCATTATCATCATTGTTATCGTTATTATTTCAAGAATCCTAACATCATCATCAGCAGCAGC
This sequence comes from Solen grandis, assembly GCA_021229015.1. Taxonomy (NCBI): domain Eukaryota; kingdom Metazoa; phylum Mollusca; class Bivalvia; order Adapedonta; family Solenidae; genus Solen; species Solen grandis. The sequence goes on along the minus strand of CM037790.1, from coordinate 3,740,780 downwards.
AACAACATCGTCATTTTTATGTTTTTTTTCCTAATTTCGTCACCAACACTGTTATTATCATCATCATCATCATCATCATCATCATCATCATTTTAATTTAATAAGTTCCACTCATAGATAATTGATCTCACTGGATATCTTCCTTTATTATCTATTTTTTCACTCTTTCTCGCCATCTCCCTCTCTCGCCACCTCTCTCTCACTCTTTCGCCATCTCTCGCCATCTGTCTTTCCATTCCCTTACTTTAATCCCTTGTGTATATTTGGGTACAAAAATAAGGGGTACATGCAAGAAAAAATATTTCTCAATTATCAAGAACAAAACGTATTTAGCTCAGTATATTTTATTACTATAATGACAAAAAGTAGTTTAGATTGTTTGGTACACGACACATTCAAATATAAAAAAAACACTTTGAACTTTAAAAAAAATGCACTACATGTCTTTTTAATTAACTCATTTATTCCTTGATCAATTTCTTTTTTATTGTTTTGACAATGATACTATGTTGTTGCCAAAATAAGTTATATAACATTACTATGCAATATTATATTTATGATTCTTGAATGTGTATAATAAACAGATTGGTGAATTCTAAATTCATGAAAACACACGACCATCTGCACTAAGGAACTTTAATGAGATACATGTAACATTATATTAAGACATATTCATTGAGCAGCAATATATTTTATACGCCTTGCATCATGATAGCAATGTAACTATAGCATATTTCGTTTTAATTGTTAATTATATTCGTGAATATACGCAAAATAAGTTAATAACCTGAAACATTTGAATACCAACACGGTGATTTTGATAGTTATTGACGTCATAAATGTGTAAATTGCACAAGTAATTGCTGTATAATTTTCCGCACGATCATGCATTTGATATCGCTGCAATATCTTGGTTTTCCTCTTTTTGTAGCGTGTCAGTGAGAAACTGCTTGAATGAAGACAATGTAAAATACAAGCATGATTAATAATAATAATAAACGTGCGTTCATTTTCTCATATAATCATTAGCATACTAGTATAAATATAAATTGATACTAATTAATATGCAATAAATGTTCCATGTTAGATTAATAAACTTTTTTTTAGTTAATTATTATTTATCTAATTTCGGTAAATAAAAAAGTCTAGTAAAGTGATAACAATAAGGCGACTTTACAAACGTTTATCATGCAGTGGCTTTAAAATTCACGTTTTTCCTTGACAAAAGCAAGCTTTGTCGAATTATTGGTAAAGAATGAATTTAATTGTTTATTTTATTATTTCACTCTGGAAAACGTACATATTTTTCTACTTTTAAAAGTTTGCTAAAAGTATCAGGATTATCAAAAGAAGTTTTTTTTTTTGTTTTTTTTTTTAAAAATCAGCATTATTTTACGTTCAAATAAGATGTAATACCATTATGAAAGAATACGAATCATTAGATTAATTTTAGTGCATTGAATAAACAATACTATATCTGACTCAAAAGCACACGGCCTCTAAAATAACTGATATACATCCGGCCACACGATGATTTGAACCCTTTAAATATAGACGCGTTTTTATTCATTGTCAAACAGAGCAGTACCAGGAAGGAGCTATCTTAACAGATTTACTCATAAAATAGTGTACATTGCTCAGATTCTGTACAGTCTACATAGTTTCATGCACAATTTAAAGTTCAGTAAATTAATATTCACCAAGTCATGAATTTGTACATGAATATTCATAGGGTAAAGGTTTAATCAATACAGACGCAGTGTGATTCCACCTCAAACTGATGGAACTGTAACCCTGGACTTCCAACACAGAGCGCCAGAAAGTAGACTATCCGGTAGTGTTGAGTGCATTACCTCGTCCTTCCAGACAATTGCTTTCCCTGAAAGAAATATCGGCATATACCATATGATCATCTTAATAATATATAACATGCAGGCAGCTTCAGGACTGTTCGGCCCGCTGTCAGGTAGATGTAGAAACACAGACATACTGTAAGGCATCCACGTTTGAAAAATCAGGCCGACAAGGCATTGATACGAACACAAATTGGTGGGTGTTGCTAATTAGTCAGAGGTCCCGTTGTAATACATATTTTCTGTCTTTATGATTAAATAATTATTTACAAATATACATACTATATGAATGTACATATAATGATTCATGACTATATGCTAAAATATGCATATGTATTTTTATAGAGAATTATATATACATTGTATAGGATCTGATATGAATTGTTTTTTCGTATCAAATTTTAATAAACGAGTTAATGAAAATGTTATCAAGTAGTACACGAGCCTCTTAATAACATTTTCATGAACTCGTTTAGTAAACTTTCATATGATATGACAATTCATTTCAGATTCTTTTTATCATATAACCTATATTGACAGTAAGTCGAGTTTATAACAACAAACGAACGAAGACATGACTGAACGGACTGTGTAATCAAACAGGTCGGTAAGAAAATAGTTTCATATAATAACTGAAAATAACGATTTATTGTGTGTATTTCTCTTACATTTTCAACATCATATGAATAATGTATCTTTTTGATCAAAGTAAGTTGCATCAAAAACATTAAATTGAACTGTTCCAGTTCCACACTATTCATGTATATAGAATACACGCGCGTGACGCAGAGTGATGTAATTCGGCCTAAAAGTTATATGTAATGTGTTAAATATAAGAACATATGTGATATTTATACGAAACCGGAAACAGTTGTTTGAGCATAATGTCATACTATACAGATGTATAATAATGTGATGCAATCAGATATTTATTCATCAGTAACACACAAATAGCAACGCTTCATTGTTCAGTTACACCGCCCTGGCCTTTCAAGGAAATATATATCATGATAGATAGAGACATCCGTAATGTTACCGCGTGATCCTTCTCAATATCAGATGTCATTGAATGCAATAGCAATTTTAAGAGTGTTACCAATACGATTGACTTTACACACTGAATGGTGCGTTTGTATACGTATGGTATGCGTTTCTTTTGACGGGATATCATACTTGGCACTGTTGAAACAAACAAACATGCTTCACAATATGTACACGATATTCTGAAAGATGCCTTATAGAGCAAATGTTGCTTTGTCGGACTGCGTGCAATTAAAAATAAGATAAAATAAACATTGTACTACATAATTATTATAAACGTGTAAAAAAAATGTGCAACTTTCAATTGTAAATGAAGCGTATTTCATATTTTGAATGACACCAAACTCCGACTCACTGATTTTCGCTCAGCAAACATATAGGGTTGTTCTAAGACTTGGTTATGAAAGTGTCTGCCTCGGGAGCGGGAGGTCGTGGGTTCAACACCCGAACACTCAGTATATATACAGGGTGGATCCAAAATTGTTTGACCCGGTGTCAGGATAATATGACTTTTTTGGAATCACGTGGCGTGATGCTGCATTGTGGCAGCAATATATCTTCCTGATGAAACCAGTCTTCAAACTTTTAAGAGATTATATATGGCTGGTGGGTCTTAAAGTAAGTACACAGAAAATATTTTCTCACCCAACTTTGACACTTACGGGTACTTGCATTTTCCAACAGTCGCACACTGATAGCCTAGTCCCGGAGCGAACATGATACGACAGTTTTGTTCAAATGTGTTGACTTTCCAACCAGCATATATTTGCACTGCGATTTCCCTGAAATAGAGTGAAAACATCTCTTTCACTGATGATCAGTAGAAATTAAAAAAAAAAAAAATTTTCAACTCTCCCTCGTTTATGTTGGTGAAATCTTTATTTCCTGACAAATAAACCCGGTAAGTGTAGATCAGCTGACACGGGAAAACGCTATTTTCGTAACCGCAACTGCGGCGAAATCGGCTAAATATAGAATACAGCATTCCCGAAGCAAGTGCTTGCGGTACCACGTGAAACGTGCCGCAACATGGCGTCTTCACCAGTCCAGGTAGCGATTTAGTAAGTTCAGCCAATGAAGTTAGCACATGCTTAAAGAGTGAATGCGATTAGTCATGTGACGGCAAATGAACAATAACAATTCTAAAAATAGGTTTTATAATTCTAAATATATTTTCAGTACCGTCCGTGACGGTATTTTCAATAATGGGGAAACGACTATTTTTTTTTTTACAATCACGGATGGTTGCATTGGGTGACCATGCGTCTGTAGATGGGTATTGATAGACGTTATACATACATACAGTTAAAAAGTCAAATTCTTAATCAATAACCATCTGTGAACGAGCTGCTTTATCGCGATATTCCGAAGAAAAATTATCCGAATACCAGGCCGATTCCGAAATATTTTCCCATCCCTGACAGTCCTGACACAAGCTCTACAATCATATTCCCTCGAACTTCCGTTATTGTCGAGAATTTTATATCTCACCTTAGGTCATCGGAAAGCGTACAGCATAGTGGTCAAGGTAAGAAAAGTTAGTTCGCCTCGGTATTGAAGTATATGGCAAAGTTTGCGCTGACCCTATCCGTTGGCCGGGGAGTTAGAGCGTCCGCTTCGGGAGCGGGAGGTCCTTGGTTCTATCTGTGACCGCACAAACCATAGTCGTCAAATGGTACTACAGATAGATTCCCTGCTTGCGGTTCAGCATATATGCAGGGTAGTTCCAGGACTGGTTGGTGCGGTGTCGGGATAATGTGACTGGGGTGTGGTATCATGCCACATGTCTACGGCGTGATACGGCAGTATGACAGCACTATATCTGTCTTGAGTAGATCTAGTCTCCATATGACTGAAATACTTTCGGTGGGACGTGCACGTGCACACCCCTCCCCCTTTCACAATATGAGCTGTTCGTAACGAATTACTTTTTGTCTGGTTTAAATCTCAGGCGTAGGGTACACTGTACACAGCTACTCGAAGGAATTCACATATTTCCGAAAATAATCAATTAATATATAGAAGGATTTTTTTTAATTTAACAGATTTTTAAATGTTGGATATGCGAATATATACTCACGCGGGACAGCACTCGTCTTCATCACTTGATCGTTCTTTACGTGCTGTGAACATTGCAATCCTACAATAGAATCAAACGCTGATATCGCTGAGATGACAAGGTTTTAGTTATGTGTGGCATATAGTACCTACTCTCCAAACATTCTTCACATCGAAAACCGAATAACCTCTCGATGTTGTTAAATGTTCGAACGATTAAACATAACTCTACGACACCTTTATGCTGAGATAAAACAAAAGTGTTGAAAAATCAATCTCTCTCTCCATTTTTTTTTTCATTTCATATACACATGTAATTAATATAGGTAAATTAGTGTTATTCAGTATATCAAAAATATATGTGTATTGAACAAAATAATAAAAAAGATTGTAAAAATATATTGCGGCTAGGTCTCAAACCTACATCCCTTTAAGACATCTTGAATGGCCTAACTACCTTACCTACTGCACCAATGGGACAACTGTTCGAAACTGATGAAACTTTATCCATATCTCGCTGGAAATTCCATTCAGTTTTGTTTCAAAATATATCTGAATGAAAAGCATTTTTTCTCTCGCGTAGTTAAAAAGGGGAAAGTCGATGTGTGTCTAAATATATCCCCAGAACGTTGTGCGATTCACAAATGTGTGCTACCATAGTACAGCGTTGAAATAATCATTATCATTATGAAAAGTACATGTAGCATCATCAGCATTTTCTTCTCCTCATCAGCACCGCTACCGCCATCATCATCATCATCATCATCATCAACAACAACAACAGCAACATCATCATTATTATCATCTTCTCCATCATCATCATCATCATCATCAGCAACAGCAGCAGCAACAACACCATCATCATCATCATCATCAGTAGCAGCAACATCATTATCATTCTTTATCATCAAAAAATACGAACATTTCCACGGGTGCTTGTCTTATGGGCTGTACAAATAGACCCCCGTAAAACCTCTTCAACTCTGCAGTCCTACAGAAGAAAACAAGAAGCATTATGACATCAGAAATAGTACATGCAGCAGCAGTAGTATCCTCAAGTATTCAGTTCCCGCCATATTGCTATTCTCGTTCTATGTACACTAATGTAATATTTCACCTCGAGTTTGACATAATTTCACAAGGAAACCATCGACAGTTGGCAAAATTGTTCTATCATTGTTTCCAAAATGTTTTCTGTTTTTATTAGTTAATTTATTTATTTATTTAATTATATATTCATTTATTGAAAATGTTTGGGAAACAGATAAAAACATCCATTTTAATAAAGAAGTCCCTTTTTTATACCATTTTTGCTAAGGCTCCTTTTTATCAATTTTTAAACAACCTGCTAAATCTACCAATAACACTCATTAAGCAGACGGTGACTGATATATGTAAGCCAACATCTGTAAGTTCTTAAAAAACGTATATGTTTGATTATGAATACATTTCTTAATAATCCTATGTACGATCATTTAGAGTCATAGTTGTAATTAATCTGATAGCAAATTTCCCACTTCATAATTGTAATACAGCATGCCCATTTACTTCCTGTAGAGTTTGTTTACACCCACGCCCAACCACCCCCTCCTTCAAAATAAATAAATAAATAAATAAATGGCCATATACCCCCAAAATGGTAGGGACTCTATATTAAAGGATACAATGTTAAGGAAAAACAGCAATTGTACCCCAAGTTACAAAACTCGGAGGGAATCCAACACTATAAGTGTGATAGTGTTTCTTGTTCTCATTTGGATCACCTTAAATTTTGCACACCAATCAGTGCTGTAAGGAAGAACACAAAACTACATTGCAACTGTTATTTATAAATTTTGTCTCTATATGTGCACCATACTCGTGACAGACTCATTTTTAGCTCAAGACGCCATTTTGGAAATATTTTGACTTTTGTTGGATTTTGACAGACACTTATTTAAATTTGACTTAAATTACTATTGGCAATTTATTACATTTGAAGGGAAGATGTTGATGCATTTGATGATATATTTAATTTAAAAGTGAGGGATTGTTTTGTTCATTTTTCTGGCAATAACTTCTTATGCTGGCGAGAACTGGATACTCCAGGGTAGTGGTATCAACATCAGCACATTCTCATTCTTCTTCTTCGCCACAAGCATCATCATCATCATCATCATCAGAAACAGCATCTTTTTTCATCATTATTATCTTAGTCCTTCTTTTCCATCCTACCAACGGAATGGTAATTCTTATGATATGGCCAAAATTTTCTACACGAGCTGCAACTGACATACATCAAACATAAGCAGTCTTAGACCTGTTGTTGTTTGCGGATTATAATCGCCGCGACATAATTACAAAGCAATTAAGCGACGTAAAGTCCAGCAAAAAATATTTACGCCGTGGGCACGTTCGCCGACTGTGCAGCATTTACCCTTGGTTAAAGGGCTACTAGTATCCATTTATCAATCTCCATGGCGATTTTTTTTCATTCCGCATATGACAGCCCTAATGTCCATGTTATTATACCGCCCTCGTAGGTATCCATTTATGTACACCTGGGTAAAATAATGCTGGGTAAATTTCTTGCCCATGGAAATTGACAGTTTCAGTTATCTGAATCGACCACTGAAACAGACTACCCATTCTTTCCTCACCCCCCTCAATACCCATATCTTTTAAAGTTATCGTCGTGACGTTATGTATATTGTAGTTTCGTTAACACTGTACAGTAGCTAACCGTAGGGCGCATTCCATTGTAAAATGAAGATATGTTAATTTCAGGTATTCACAACGCCATGCAGCTTGGTGTTATCTACATGTATTTTACATCAGTTACGAAACTATTTCTCACGACTTATCATTTTCGACGGCCCATGATGGCGGGCGCTTGGTAAGATGAAACCATAGTACCTGAGAAAAAACACAATAACCTATTACGTGCATGACCAGGAGTCGAACCAAGCTTAATTTGCGGAGAAGTTAGATTCGTTATCAATACACTATCCAGCAAGTTAAGTTTCAAAAAATATAATAGTTTTTTTCTTTTTCTTTGAATTTTTCTCCTCCCCACAATGATCCAGAATGTTAAGATTATTCATTTTCTTTTGAAATGTTTTTAGAAAACATGAGACTCTACTACAATAACCCATCTCGTTCATTTATATGTTTATTATCTTTGATTTGTAATCATTTTGTCTTCAATGACATGATATTTGCAAATAAACTTGTAAACTTGTAAGCAACCTTATTTAAAGTCGACCACTGAGTCGGCAATGTAAGACTTTGATACCTTGTGAACACACATAAGAACATTCTTGGAAAACTGGTTTTCTCAATGTTTATAAATGATTTGAGAAATGTTTTAATATATATGTGTATATACATAAGTTTGCAGATACATACGTGTAAACTTGGCAATACCCATGGACACAAACTCCGACGTCGTTTGATTTTCTAAACTGAATAATATCATAATCGGGTGTTCCGTTTGGTGCACGAGTTACTTTCCGTGAGCATGAACCACACTGACACTCTTCACATTACGTCTCTATATTCTGTACGTTGGCGACCAGACTCAGCAGCAAGTGAAAAACCTACAAAATTTGACTCTTGAATATCAAATCAAAGGTAACACACACACATGCGCGCGCGCATTTTCTTCTTACCAACGACTACGACCACAACGATGATGATGGTGTTGGTGGTGTTGATACATTTCATATATGTGAACCCTTCGTACCGGTGACCAAGTTCAACCTGGGTTAGCTGACACCTGCACTGAGAATACGACTGGTCTTTTTTTAAGCGGACACACTTCAGATTCTTGAAGTAACATTAAAGTAACATTTAACACTACATTCCATCACCACTTTCTCTACTTTCCTAAACTGCCCGCTGAAGTGAGACTTTTAAATTGCGAACCAGAAAACGATATGTAAATACTTCTGCTACATATAATTGCTTCTTTATAGTAAACTGGATCGAACATACATGTACGTTTACTTAACATTTTTTCAAAGTTAAATTATATATCAAAATGATGTCTCATAGTTTTTTGTTTTTTTTTGTTTTTTTTAAATAGTTCTTTTTATTCATTCTAACCCTTTTGGCAGTTATAAGGATGGACTAGTTCTTAGCGCCATTTAAGGCCACAGAGAATCCATTGCATATAACAATTCGCTGCCACATTGAGTTGAAAAATAACGGAGTTTCATCTAAATCACAGGTAACCAATAGCGTGACATTTGGTACATACCATGGTCACGTGGTAACTCAGTTTGGCAGTAATTGATGCGGAGGCAATCTACTGTGCCGGAGTTTGCTAACGGGTTTCGTGCCAAAATCCTTCGGATCCGCAATCGCGTACGTTTCTATTGGACCAGGTCGTCCAAAACCTATATCTCTTAATAACTGAACATAACATTTCATGAAGAAAAGAAAAATACAAACCAGGACAAAGGCGACTCCATTTGATCGGCTCCAGAAGAGAATGTTTCATAAAATCGCCATGTTTTACTTATGCCGAAACTTCAATTTCATCAAAATTTGTTCCTATTATTTGTAACAACACACTTGACGAGCAACAGCAGAATATTCCTTCGATCTTCAGCCGAAAACGCAGTAGATTGTGTCTTACGTATTCACTTTTCACGATTCGGTGGACTTGTGATTATGGGTGGATACGTCATGAATTATACAACAAGGAAGTGAGAGACGAGACATTGTGATTACTTACGGATGGTTGAATGCATAATAGAAAATTGAAAATAGGACATAATTTTATCTTTATGTGTTTGTTTGTTGGGTTTTACGTCCCTCTGACAATATTTCAGTCATTTGGAGACTAGGTCTATTTTAGACAAATATAGTGCTGCCTGTTACCACAATCACGCCGTCGACATGTGACATGATACCACACCCAGTCACATTATCCTGACACCGGTCAACCAGTCCTGGAACAACCTGTATATATGCTGAGCGCCAAGCAGGAAGCTACCTGTACCATTTTTTTACGACTTTTGTATGTCGCGGTCGGGGTTCGAACCAGCGACCCCCCGCTCCCGAGGCGCACGCTCTAACAACTTAACCACTGGGGACGGTGAACATATCTTTATTCACATGGGGGGATGGATAAACATGTTGTTATGGAAGAATGCATCGTTCGTTCTGGTCAATGATATGGTGACGTAATAAGAATATAAACGGAAGGGACTCATTTAGAACATAAAGAGGTAAGAAATGAGAAAATGTGCAAAATAGAGAGAGAATGAAGTGAAACAAACAGAGAGAGAGAGAGAGAGAGAGAGAGAGAGAAAGAGGGACGGTGAACATATCTTTATTCACATGGGGGGATGGATAAACATGTTGTTATGGAAGAATGCATCGTTCGTTCTGGTCAATGCTATGGTGACGTAATAAGAATATAAACGGAAGGGACTCATTTAGAACATAAAGAGGTAAGAAATGAGAAAATGTGCAAAATAGAGAGAGAATGAAGTGAAACAAACAGAGAGAGAGAGAGAGAAAGAGAAAGAGAGGACTGAGATATAGAGTCGTGTAACTTTGACCATGGACTTATTTTGTAATATACACATGTAACATATTGTAGATTCAAGCTATAAATTATAAAAAAAGCCAAGCATGGCATAATGACACTATTTAGTCCATTTAGTCGCCAGCATGTCGGGCACATTTATGTTATATCAGACAATCGTATACACACACATAATTATGCAGTTGAACTTGTTTTAGCGGCCACCTGTATAACGCGGTCGACCTGAATTTAGCGGTCACTTTCAATATTACGATACTTTCAGTAATGTTGGAAATGATACTTCTGGAACACAACGAGGTGATCTATACTGATAACAGGTCTCATTTCATATCCCCGTGATATCAATTGCTCGCTCACGCGAGTATAATTGCTACCCACGGCTATAAAGCAAGCCAAAAACACCTCCACAACCCCAAAATATCATCGCATGCGGTTTCACACTCATACTAAACTAAAAAACTAAACTAAAAAAACAACAACAAAAAACAACAACAAAAAAACTCAAACTTCACAGATAAGGGAATAAATCACGCATCGTTCATAAAGACCTGGGGTTAAAGGTGTTAGATAAATAAAATCGGTTCGTTAAGTTAATTATCCTATCATCAGACTCCATCGTGGTATAAACTGCCTATCGAATAAACTTAGCTTTATACTCATTCGTGAAATTTTATATACTCTGACGTCATCGGAACTACTTTCTTGAGTTCAAACTTCAAGAAGTGCAGAAAGAGTTTATGTTACGATTTTACTGGTAGAAATAAAAGGGGGATAAATGCTGCTGTCATGAATAAATGTCAAATTTTATTAAATAAACAAACAAAAAACTTTAATGATGTTTTTTAATTTATTTTAATATTTTACATTTCAAAATACACACACAAAAAAAACAACAACATACCAGCAGCTCTGCAGATAAATGTTGTCTGCTTCAGTCAGATAGGCCTACACTATGTCTGATTACATAAGTCCAGCTACATTTGAAGTGATTTGGGATGATCTCCAGTTTGAACTGGACAGAGAGAATACAAACAATGTCACAGAAATGTCAAATGAAGAATTTGAGTATTAATCCCTGTATATTTGAGAGTGAAATTGAGTCTGAATGTCCAATTATCCCACAAATATCAATGCCATTTAACACTCTTCAGCAAGCTGATGCATCTCCAGTTGTCATTCTGCAGTCTGGTTCTAAAGGAGATGCTGATGATGAACCTGAGCCCCCTAATTGTATGCAGCCCCTTCCTTCACAACCTGAAATGGAAGGTGAATTCAAGGAAATTAGAGAAGGAGAAGTTCTTAAGTTCATAGAAGAACAAGAAAATAAAAACACAGTCAAAAAAAAAAAAATCATGACATAAATAAATTCAAACGTTATCTAGCAACAAAAGGAGAAACACGAGAATTCCATACACTTGATGTAAATTTATTAGATGAACACATCGCATCATTTCTACTTTCAATAAAAAAAAAAGATGGAAAAGAATTTGAGCCTTCAAGTCTGAGGGGCATTATAAGCTCCCTGGATAGAAAACTGAGAAGGCATAAGTACCCATACAGTATAATGGGTGGTTCTGGCCCACAGTTTGCCCTTACAAGGGAAACCTTCCAAGTAAAGAAAAAAAGCCTGAAAAAACAGGTATGCACAACTCAAAAATATTCATAAAAAATAAATTTATATAATGACATTCCCAGATATTAATATATATATTTATTTAAAGGTATATTTATTGATTATTGCTTTATGGAAATCAATGAAATATCTAACAAAAACATACTCACCAAAAGGGAATGGGCAATCGACCAAATGAAGCACAGCCTCTTGAAGATGATGATATTGAGTTGATGTGGTAGAAGGGTGTTCTTGAAGCCCACAACCCAAGATCCTTGGTCAATACATTATGGCTGAACAACTCCCCCCACTTTGGTTTAAGAGGATCCACAGAACAGTACAACTTGAGGAGGTTATATCTCTGTCTAGAATAAAGCATATATTTCATTTAATGAAATCTCATACTCAAAATATGTACTCAGACAAAATTATACATTTAAAACAAATGACTTCTTTTCAAATATAAAATTCATTTTAAATGCTAAAGTAAGTAAATATATAACTGTTGATATACTTTTCATTAGATGATGAAGACTACTTCCTTACAAATTAATTATAACAGACAGATTTTCAAAATAAATCAATGTACATGTATCAAGTTAAAATTCTATTTACAGGTGGGGTGATATAAAACTCAGGAAGGCTACAGATGGTACAGAGTATTTAGAACTGAATGAAAGACAGACAAAAACAAGGACTGGGGAAAACATTGCTGACATCAGAAAAGTGACCCCAAAAATGTTTTCTTGTGTTGAATCTGATAGATGTCCTGTGGAAATTTATAAAATGTATGCAGAGAAATGCCCCCTGAATTTCTGTGGGCCAAATGATCCATTTTATTTAGCCCAAAATACCAAAACTTTTGGATCTGGTGCTTTTGAGCAGAACACATGGTTTATTAGACCAAAATTGGGGATGTGCAAACTAGGAAAAATGCTTAAGAGTATGGTTGCAGAGGCAAATATCCTTGGTGACAAAAAAATTACCAACCATTCTGCTCGAAAGCACTTGGTGCAGAAGTTAAGAGAAAATAATGTGCCTCCCACAGAAAGAATTCTAACATAACAGAATGTCAGCAGAAGAAATGCTCAAATATACTCACAAATACGGTAACTGTATCAAGCACCCAATCCACTGAAACTCCTGTCTCCTGTCCTCCTGCACAAATACCTATATCCATAAGCAGTATGCCACCAATACCCCACCCACCACCACACAACATGCTCAGCAACAATTCACTAACATCCCAATTTTATGGGTCGACATTTAACAAACATCATTTCCATGTACACAACTTAGTCTGAGCCACAACCATAACTACACACACAGCGACGATTCATGTTTTGTTTAATAGTTCCAATGATATTTTGAATACTGTCGAGATGTGTACAGTATGTTTCGACTCACAAGTGTTAAAAATGTGTAGACTGATCAACCGTGTTACATATTATTCTTTTTCAATATATTTCTTCTTTTTTTTTGAGTATTTAAAAGTTGAAAATGCCTAAACGTATATGCTTGATAAAATATTTCGAAAAGTGCATAAATTGTTATAATCTTTTTTTTTAAATCCTGGGACTACTTAGGAGGGTACGAAGAACGGTTCGTTGGCTTACACACGCGGAAGAATACTTAAGTGTAAATAGTTGGGAGAATTCATTTTTTTTTTAAATTTAAAATAATCAGAAATATTAGTTAGAATGATAGGATAAATAGAATACTAGGTTAGTGTTGGATAAAGATAAGTTTATCCTGCTCGACAAAGAAAAAATAAACCGCTCGCCAAGGCTCGCGGTTTATATTTTCTTGGCCTCGCAAGATAAACTTATCTTTATCCAACACTAACCTAGTATTCTCTATTACTACCATCACACTTCCACACATTTAATCTCTAGACACTATCTTCTTTTCATGGGGGAAATATTATAACATCACAATTAGTATAGTAAACAAGTTCATTATGCTGTTTGAAGATCTTTCAGAAATTAATAAAATACAAGCACTTTGCCACACTAATAAGATGATATGAACATGAAACATTCGGTTTGTTAAAGACTAAAAGATATCAGAAAAACTTGAAATTTCAATAACAAAAAATATTAATAATAAAACAATGGAAAGGTCAAAACAAGGCACAAGATCATGGATGATAATGAAAAGAAAATGATATGAAACCTTTAGCTTTATAAACGACTAGTTCAAATACAATGTTTTTTTTAGCAAACATCAGAAGCATGAGTATAAACTAAAACTTTATCACGGAAGCACAGTAAAATATCATCTATAACTAGAATCGCTATCGCAATATCATCGGTTTTCGCGAAAGCAAATCCATTCAGTTCACAAGTCGCATGATTCGAAAAGCATATTTTTTCGTTCAATGGCTTGTTGAATATTGTTAACTGCGACCTTTCAAAGATTTTTGTCGCAATGTTTAAGCAAACTTTTTACCCAAAAGAATATTTTGGAGTATTACCTGTCAGTTATGTAGTCGCGATATCATCCGATTCGGTTTTCGCGAAAGCAATTCAATTCAGTTCACGAGTCGCATGATTCGAAAATCATATTTCTTCGTTCACTGGCTTGTTGAATACTGTAAACAGCGATCTTTCAAACATTTTTGTCGCAATGTTTAAGCAGACTTTTTAACAAGAAGAAAACTTTTGAGTATTACCTGTCTGTTATGTAGTCGCAAACTTGAAAACTTTTTTACGGACTTCGGGTACTGCAACGTTATATGTGTGTGTTGCTTTATGTTGGAGACAAACGGCAATTGTAATAGATAAACAACAATTGCAAACGACACACAACAATATAAAATGACACAAGACAATGCGATATGACACTCAACATTATTACAAATTAATAATGCATTGAATTACTATCATTTTCATGAAATATCGCATTAATTTTTTAGTGTTGTTTCAAATTGACGTCACCAAGGAACAGAATGCAAAAAAAATGCATAAAAATCAGACTTCAATTAGTTATAAAGAGTGATTTCAAGCCCAGCGCCCCAAAGTGGCGAAATGAGAAACAAAATTAAGTAAGATTTTACTATTTAGTACCTAGCAATGCAGCAAATTGTTCAATCAAGTATACTAGTCAAACACTCTATTCTATGGAACGCCATGACCGTCTTATCATGACTTGTTTGCTTATATGCGGTAGTTATTTCATTATATGCGGTAGATATTGTATTATATGCAGTAGATATTTCATTATATACGTGGTGCTTTTTACATTATATGATGTGCAAAATGGAATATATGTAGTAGTCACTGTTCCCATTATGTATGGTGCTTTTTACCTTATATGCAGTAGAAATCACATTATATGTCGTACTTTCGTTTATATACGCCGTAGATCTCCCATTATATGCTGTACATGCGATTTCCTTATATGCTGTGCTTCCAGCATTATATGCGGTAGTATTTTCATGATATGCTGTAGTATTTTCATTATGTGCGGTAGTTTCGTCGTTATGATGAGATGGTTAGGATATTTCCGAATGATACCGTATATTGCCAGATTATAACGAATCCGGATGTTTCACACGAGTAATTCTATTGCACTGACACCGAACAATTTCCATAATCATGGCGCAAGGATTGGAGTCGTCTGCAACCATGTTGCAGCAACGTCTGAATGACCACAGGAACCTGATATTCAGTCCAAACCCTCTATATATAAATAAACTCCAGGAATGCAATGCCTTCCATACCCCAACCACCTCTCCGATACAGGAATAATTGTTGGGACAGTTTTACGAAGGATTTTTCTGGTCTAGACAATTAAAGAGGTTAAAAATGTATCCATACCATTAATGTTTCGTGTTTAATACCACTGAAAAACACCTCTCTACCGCTAATTTCTCATGTCGTAGCAGCCATAAACGTGACGTCACAGTTTTACACCCAGCAGTGTGGGTAGAATTAAGTATTATGATTTTATAAATTTGTTTTATGTATGCAGTGCTCTCTATTTTTCCAAATTTGAATTTAGAAGGTCTATCTGATTTTATATGAATGCTGATTTTAAAATTACAAAAACAGAGGGGGAAAACCCCAACAAGCGAGGTAACTGTTTCAAACTGTCCTGTAAACGTATCTTCACTGCGTGTGTAAAACTGTGACGTCACGTTATGGCTACTACGACATGAGAAATTAGCTGTAGAGTTGTGTTTTTCAGTGGTATAAAACACGAACCATTTCTGGTAAGGATATATTTTGAGAGATAATTAACTCCTTTAATTGTCTGGACCAGAAAAATCCATTTTGTGTTTGCATTCAACACGCCGTTTAAAACCGTCTTAATGCACTACATTTACTCTACGAAACATTCGGATTCGTTATAATCCGACAATATTCGGTATAGTTCGGAAATATTCTAACCATCTCATCATAATGACGAAACTACCTCACATAATGAAAATACTACCGCGTATAATGCTAGAAGCACAACATATAAGGAAATCGCATGTACAACATATAATGGGAGATCTACAGCGTATATAAACGAAAGTACGACATATAAAAAATAAATGTGATTTCTACTGCACCACGTATAACGTTTTATCTACTACACACAATAACAAATCTACTGCATATTGCAAAAGAATAGTTCATAATGAAATTTCTACTGCACATAATGAAATATCTACCACACATAATGAAATAAATACCGCATATAAGCAAATAAGCCATAATAAGACGGTCATGGCGTTCCATACATAACAGTATCAACACAGAACAGCGCGTTTTACCAATCAAGCATGATAGTTTTACAACTCAACAAAACACTATCGCAATTGAGTAAATTAACGTTATCACCCAGCAGTTCATTTGTACGACTGAACACGATGACAGTACCACTCCACAACACACTAACGTAACTGAACAAAATGATATCGCACTAAACAATTCATTTTCTTAACTGAGCAAAATTATTTTAACACCCAACAACATATTATTGTAACGAACATGTGAAGTACCTCGAAAAAATTTATAATATACGTATCGCTCAATAATACACTGTCACAACAAAACATAATGATACTAATACTCAACAGTTTATTGTTATGACTGAACATGATACGTGGAGCAGCAAATAGCATATTATTACAACTGAAGACAATAACTGCAACACCTTATAGCACATCAACTAGACGTAACATAATTTGTAACCACTTTGCCAGCTCAGTGTAAGGACTGAATATAACAATTAGTGCACCTAACAAAAAAAACTTCGAGCACTTAACACAACACGTCAATAACTGAACACATTGGAATTATTTCCCAATACACTGTATCTCGGACTTAACAGAACACTAAATGACAATCAATATCAGTCATTCTCAACATAATACAGTCCTGGCGTTCCATAGTTATGACTATTAAACGTTCGGTGTGTATTTGACGTTGTGTTCGGTGGTTAATCAATTATGTTGGGTTCATTCGGATATCTTCGGATCACTTCCAGGAAAAAATGGCGGGACTCAACGCACATACTGTTTTTCAATTCCTAAACAGTTAACTTCGTACATCAATAAATCGCAAATACTATCTGGTATATTTTCATGCCCCCCGAGACCAGTGATCGGGGGCATATTGTTTTTGACCTGTCTGTGTGTTGGTTTGTTAGTTGGTTTGTCTGCAACTTTAACATTGGCCATAGCTTGAGAACTATAAAAGGTATGACTTAAATTTTTCAATTTTTCTAACTCATGAAAGAATAAAATAATGTGAGATTGGGAAGTGCAATAACCAAGAACCATAACTCTACCTCGATTAATTTTTTGAATTATCTCTCATTTTTAAAATGATTTTCTGTCCAGATAATAGCTTATTTACTATATACTTGAAAAAAACATAGACAGTATTGACTTGAAACTTCATATATAAGTAGATGACAACTAGGAAAAGTGCAGAGACCAAGAACCATAACTCTACCTCATCTGTTTTTTTATTATCTCCCTTTATTTTAACTTTTTCCCATTTTTGTTGGGAGCATAACTTAAAATATAAACAGATCGTGAGAAGTAGAAGGGTTATGATTATGGAACAGAACTCTGTCAGGTTTCTATTTTAATTATCTAATTATATTTATTTATTTTCTTTTTGGTCGTAAGCATTACTTCATTACTATATGGAATGAAGTCTGTATACTCCATGAATGGCTTTCTATTGGCATCAGTTATTTAATATCTGACAGTTCAAACGGGGGCATAGTGTTTCTCGAACACATCTTGTTTTCTCTTTGAAATACAGCACTATGTTTATGTTTCATCCAAATTTACATAAGAAAAAACCGATACTGTTGAACTGATCCCAAGAAAATATTTAGAATGTGAAACATATACTTATGAGGGATGACCAACCCAACATAGTATCAAAATTAACAAACATACTTTAATGACTTAATGACGACCCTCGACTTATTATCTCGTTCCCTCGACTTATTATCTCGTGTTCTCGACTGAACATAACGACTTCGGTACACATCAACATATTACTTTATCTTAACATAATTACAGTACCACTTAATCCAGCATTATTTTAATTGAACCTTATGATGTTACCAACTGACAGTTCTTTTTCACGACTAAGCATACTGACTATAGCACCAAACACCATGTTATTCAAACTGAATACAATGCGGGGGGCATGAAAATATACCAGATAGTATTTGCGATTTATTGATGTACGAAGTTAACTGTTTAGGAATTGAAAAACAGTATGTGCGTTGAGTCCCGCCATTTTTTCCTGGAAGTGATCCGAAGATATCCGAATGAACCCAACATAATTGATTAACCACCGAACACAACGTCAAATACACACCGAACGTTTAATAGTCATAACTATGGAACGCCAGGACTGTCTTATGTTGAGAATGACTGATATTGATTGTCATTTAGTGTTCTGTTAAGTCCGAGATACAGTGTATTGGGAAATAATTCCAATGTGTTCAGTTATTGACGTGTTGTGTTAAGTGCTCGAAGGACTTTCTTTGTGTTGTTAGGTGCACTAATTGTTATATTCAGTCCTTACACTGAGCTGGAAAGTGGTTACAAATTATGTTAAGTCCAGTTGATGTGCAATAAGGTGTTGCAGTTATTGTCTTCAGTTGTAATAATATGCTATTTGCTGCTCCACGTATCATGTTCAGTCATAACAATAAACTGTTGAGTATTAGTATCATTATGTTTTGTTGTGACAGTGTATTATTGAGCGATATGTATATTATTTTCAGTTACAGTACCTAACCTGTCGGGTGCTACAGACATTATGTTTAGCCATGATGATAAATTGTTGAGTAGTACTGTCATTATATTCTGTTGTGATAGTGTCTGATTGAGAGGTACTATCACTATGTTCTGTTACAATAATATGTTGTTGGGTGTTAAAATAATTTTGCTCAGTTAAGAAAATGAATTGTTTAGTGCGATATCATTTTGTTCAGTTACGTTAGTGTGTTGTGGAGTGGTACTGTCATTGTGTTCGGTTGAAGAAGTGTGCTGTTTGGTGCTATTTTAGTGACTGCTGACAATATTGTGATTAGTTTAATAATGTGTTGTCACGTAAGTAGTATATATTGAGTCAAAATACCACCTACCACATTTATGATCAGGCCACATTTGTGATCAGGTAAACAGAAACGCCCGAAGGCGATTCGCGCCTCATTTGGTACAGTGGTCGCACGTTAGTATACCAGCTTAACCGTTAGTTTGATAATACATTACGCAATGGAATGTAAATACGACACTCGGAGGTCACATCATATTAATAATATTGGTAGACGGTCTTTGACGAATACGGTTCGGTCGTTTTCGGGAGGATGACAGATAAACCCGGTGCATTACCACGCTATCGGAAGTAACGAAAACTAAATTGTATAACGTAAAATAGATCGTTTATTTTCGCTAGCATTCGATAGATAGGGTAGTCTTGTCAAGCAAGCCGTCAACATTTTTGATTGGCGGACGGTGGTCCCCGAGTATCATACTGGTTTAAATAAAACGATTCTCTTTCTTTTCATTTATTTCTGTTCCATCGACAAGAGAAATATGGCTCAAAACACAGAGTTCTCACAGGACTACGCTCAGGCAAAATTTTTAAATTTCACACAACTTTCAAATTCTATCGGTCACTTTTTTTATTTTTCTTTGTTTTTCTTTTTGAATTCTAACGGTCACTTTTATTTTTCCCGCCTATCTGATCAACACCTTCATGATGGAGGTCGCCATGATTGAACAACGGTTGTGGATCAAAGTTTTCCAAGGGTTCCAAGTTTGATCAATGCCATTTTGTGAAATATTGCTTTTTTAACTGTCCAATGATTTTTAAAAATGAACAACTTGGTGAATGCAATCTGTGTTCTATAAATGGATTATCTGACCGTTTCTTTTTACCCCCACTTGTGTAGTCTAAAGGCACATGAAAAACACTCCACTGTGTCATTTTTACCCGTAAATTAAAATATCCAGCTGATGAAAGCTGAAACTTGTTAGGTTGCATTTGAGGCGGCCACAAATCAAATCTGTTTAATCGATCTTCAAAACATATCAAGGGTGATGACTTAAAGTCCAACTCTATTAATTGTTTTGTTGACATGATGACAATCCGTTTAAGAATGATGACAAAAATTGTATACTCTTTTTTTCCAAACACACTTTGATTTGATGTCGTTTTCTTTTTAATACCATCATTAAACCGGCTTCTAAAGTACATGCTATTATTTAAGTCCCCGGTAGCCTTGTAATTTTTTCAAATCCCTCTTCATTTATCTCATTATTCTTTTGTAAAAGTTGAGCCATTTTCAAGTCGCAGAAAAACAGCCACATGTATTGGATACTTTAAAGTCACTGAGTTGGTAATAAAAGTACAAAACAATATTCATTTTGTATACACATCAAACACTTGAAGAGAGGTTCAATTGCACAAGTTGAAAACTTGCTGAGCATCCATTCCAAAGCAGACTCCCACTTTAAGCAATATATAAAAATTCTGTTTGTCAATCCAAATATTTATTTCCTAAACAAAAAGTGTTAAGACTTACAGATTTTGGTAAAAACCAAAAAAAAAGCTACTGCTTCCAGTTATAAGAAATCTCTTAAATATAAACAGCAAGAAGTTAAAATCACAAAAATAATCATGGAGTGGTCAAATCAGCAAAATCTTCCTGTTCAAGACCTTAAACAATTTATTTCACTACCTAGAGCTATAGCTACAGAAAATGGTAAAATGTTTGTGTCAAATAAGTCAAAGATTAAAGATACTTATAATATAAAATTACATGGACGGATGTCTGTCATTTATTCTTCTAGTTTGCACATAATACTTTAGGAAATACAAGTATGCTTTTTCAAACATTTACATTTTGAACAGTTCAGAATCTGTATTTGCTCATTTCAAAAGTGAAGATATTTCACCTTATGCTAATCATGATTAATTTGTTAGAAAATAAGACTTTGTTTTTCAGAGCAGATTCAGATCCTTTGGGGATCTCTTCACTGGAAGAGATGTTGCTGGGTAGTCAAAGTATGGGATCAGTGTCTCTCTTCTAATGTTATATACCCAGATCAATCATGGCTGGGCAATAAAAAGTAATGAATTAGAAATTGTATGGGACACACCTGAAAATTTTGAGAAAACAGATTTTGGTAAAAACCAAAAAAAAAAGCTAGTGCTTCCAGTTATAAGAAATCTCTTAAATATAAACAGCAAGAAGTTAAAATCACAAAAATAATCATGGAGTGGTCAAATCAGCAAAATCTTCCTGTTCAAGACCTTAAACAATTTATTTCACTACCTAGAGCTATAGCTACAGAAAATGGTAAAATGTTTGTGTCAAATAAGTCAAAGATTAAAGATACTTATAACCGATACTATGCAGATGCATTTTCAGTGGGATAACCCATTGTTAAAATGGGTTCTTTGATCATTGATGCTATGTTTATTGTTTATTTAACACCTGTAATATTCTACAAAACGTTAGGTGAATAGTTGTTAGTTTTATTTAGAAAGCATGTTCTTTCACATTTGAACCAGGATTAAAAAGAAGTATGTTTGGCCTTTGATTCTGTTTTAAGTGACCCTTATTCTACAAAATGTTTCATTAGGAAGAAAAGAGATGGAGACAGTAATATTAGTCCAGTTGAAAATCATGATGTTAACATATGTTTACCATCTAATTGGAAACTGTTCGTGCAAAATAGGGGTAATAAAACGGAGTATCTTAAGTTGATGGATAAAGAATTAATTCATCTAGGTCTGCATCTATTGCCATCGAATAAAAGTTTTGTTATTGGTGGGTTACATGAAGCGGTGGCTAATATGGTTAAAATGGAAGTAATACTTAGCTCATTTCCCACAAAACAAATATAAAAGAAGCAGATAGCTTGGTTTGGTTTTATGCGAAACTTAGTAAATTCAGCAAAGTCATAATATATTCTCCAGACAATGATGTTTATCATATAGGTGTTTCTAAAATGGATGAATTTAGAATCGCTGGCAAGGACATATATATACTAACTGATTTTAGTGATAAACATTACATTGGCATGCATAAACTCAAATGACTGATAAAGCAGGATACAGATTTTATGTCAACAAGTGCAGATTGTATGAACATTATTCAAATGTTATACATATGTACTGGTTGTGATTTTGTTGCATATTTTGTTGGACATGGCACATCCTCTTTTCTTCAAACTCTAAAAAGTCATTTCAGTTTAATAAATGGTTGTAGTACATTTCCAAGAAAATTACATGGACGGATTTCTGTCATTTATTCTTCTAGTTTGCACATAATACTTTAGGAAATACAAGTATGCTTTTTAAAACATTTACATTTTGAACAGTTCAGAATCTGTATTTGCTCATTTCAAAAGTGAAGATATTTCACCTTATGCTAATCATGATTTATTTGTTAGAAAATAAGACTTTGTTTTTCAGAGCAGATTCAGATCCTTTGGGGATCTCTTCACTGGAAGAGATGTTGCTGGGTAGTCAAAGTATGGGATCAGTGTCTCTCTTCTAATGTTATATACCCAGATCAATCATGGCTGGGCAATAAAAAGTAATAAATTAGAAATTGTATGGGACACACCTGAAAATTTTGAGAAAAAAAAATAAATCCGTTAAGCTTTTGGACTGTTGGATTTGAATGTAAAAAAAAGTTTCTGTGCATCAAAATCATGTGTCTGTAGAAGAAAAAACAGGCATTGCAGACCGGCTTGTAACAAATGTTAAGGGAGGGGAGTGTAAATCAACCACATACTGTCAAAGATAACCTCATACATAGCAATGACTGTGTCAGTGCAGTTGAACAATTAGAAATTAAAATTATGGACTATTTGGACGTCTTTAAGGTGTCGTAAATGTGCATGAATGTGATGCGGTGGAACCCCTATTGATCAGATAAGGTGAATGTTGTATTGTTCTTGATTATTTATTGTTTATATCAGATAAGGTTAACGTTGTGTTGTTCTTTCATTGACGGCATGTTTTTTTTAAAAAAGCCTTGATCATTTGGTATTGTTTTTTTTTTTAAATAACATAAAGAGCTGAGATGAGGTGTACGTTGCATTTTTTTCAAGTGTTTGATGTGTATACAAAACGAATATTACTTTGTCCTTTTATTACCAACTCAGTGACTTTAAAGTTTTCAATACATGTGGCTGTTTTTCTTCGAATTGAAAATGGCTCAAGCACAACTTTTACAAAAGAATAATGAGATGAATGAAGAGGGATTTGAAAAAAATTACATGGCTACCGGGGACTAAAATAATGACATGTAATTTCGAAAGCCGGCTTTATGATGGTGTTAAAAAGAAAACGACATCAAATCAAAGTGTGTTTGAAAAAAAAGGAACGAAAGAAATTCACATTCAGTTAAAAGAGTTTGAAAACCCGTGTAATTTAAAAGAGAGTATACAATTTTTGTCATCATTCTTAAACGGACTGTCGTCATGTCAACAAAACAATTAATAGAGTTGGACTTTAAGTCATCACCCTTGATATGTTTTGAAGATCGTTTAAACAGATTTGATTTGTGGCCGCCTCAAATACAATCTAACAAGATCCAGCTTTCATCAGCTGGATATTTTAATTTACAGGTAAAAATGACACAGTGGAGTGTTTTTCATGTGCCTTAAGACTACTCAAGTGGGAAAAAAACGACGATAATATGATCCATTAATAGAACACAGATTGCATTCACCAAGTTGTTCATTTTTAAAATATCATAGGACAGTTAAAAAAGCAATATTTCACAAAATGGCATTGATCAATCTTGGAACACTTGGAAAACTTTTTATCCACAACCGTTGTTCAATCATGGCGACCTCCATGATGAAGGTGTTGATCAGAAAGGCGGAAAAAGTAAAAGTGACCGTTAAAATTGGAAAGTTGTGTGAAATATAAATACGTAAAATTTTCAACGTTCACTCAGAACCTCTTCACCACACAAAAAGAGCACATCGTACATGTAGAATTTCTTGTCTCAATACATTATCCGAGGATATAATGAATGATGATAAAAGCTGTGATTCAAATGACGGTCAATGTCGATGAAGAAGAATTTTCAACTCCACCAACTGATCATTGCATTTAACCATCTGCAAATGTGATGTTGATGAATTCATATTTTGACTTTCTATATGCGAAAGTATTGTGTGAAGTAAAAGGAATGACAGCGAGAAAGAACACAGTGAGAAAGAACTGTTATGGATGTCATACAAACCATCCTTCTCAACACCAACACGACTGTATTATGAACACTAATGATGAAGGATATCAAACTGTATTTTACTTTGAAGATATTTTGAAAGCAGTAAATGAAAAGGACATTATTCAATATTAAGAGGATGTTATGCACATTTTAAAACTTTCCCCAGCCATTATACAATTACATAAGCGTGTCATTGAAAGCAAAGACTTTCTTTCTGTGATGAAAAGAAAGCAGTGAAAAAACAAAATGAAGAGAATGGTAATGACGATTACACGCTTGGAAAACAGACTTTTCCGCACATCATTTTTAGCGACAATAATGTGTTAACAACATTTTAAAGTGATTTATTTATGTTTTCATTCAACTTGACAATTATTTTGTTTTTCTCTTGAGATATGTTTTAAATTAATATTGTGTTTTCTTGTATTGTATTTTTAACATTGATATATCTTTGAACGTGTACCTTTGAAGATTGAAGTGTTCTGATTTATACATTAAAATGAAATGTAAAGTATGTTTATACATTAAAATGAAATGTTAAGTAAAGTAGTTCACGCGTAATTTTGCATGAAAGCGAGTTAGGTTACTCCCAGAGCATTTCTTAACTTTGAAATAGAAACAAACATTCAAGTATCTAAAACAATTAAGTACCTTGCCAAGTCTTAAACTTAAGTAACAGTAGATAGTGTATATAAATCGGGTCCTAAGGAATGACCTACTTCTGAAGTTCATACAGTCAGTTTCATGGCCCTAATTCGGATTGTTTTGTAACAAAAAGAGTGCGAATTCGATTGTCTTACTACCGACTTTAATTGCAGGAGAGAGTGTGGAGTTTTTGCGTCATGTGGCTTTTGCCTCTATTGTATCAATAATTAAGAATCACAGCTTTTTTCCTGTTAATCCGGCTGCCGTCTCTCAGCGCTTTCTCCATGGCGTTGGTGATGAGAGATTGGTCTACACCCAGTTCAGTTGACCAATATATACCACTCCATAAGAAATAATAAATATGTTTATAACAGACTCGAAAATTAAAATTATTATCGTCGATAAGAACTATCGAATTAATTCAACGTCAAGCTGACCCATATAATGTCACCTTGTAATTACTAATTCAAGTCGGGGTCTCTTTTATATTATTTAAGTAAATGACTACATGCATCAAATAATTGCTATACACATAAAAGTTATTTTGCTTTGATAACGTGTTAGATATTAAATGATATTAAATATTATCATGACACAAATGAAACGGAATAGCTATGACCACGATAAACATCGTGAAAGAAAACAATCTAACAATAGCTCTTACAATGCTGAATAGCTGCGGGTATATTAATACCGTTACGGTGATAGAAGCGAATCTGGTTCAAATATATACAAAAAAACTCGTACTGTTCTGATCTCAGTAAACGCACAATAGTTTTTACTAGAGAGAGGATGGGAGAATGTAATAAATCCGGTAAAAGTTTATTGAATTTAATACTATGAACGAAAAAATGTTACTGGTACTTTTAAAAGAATCAAAGCGCTCAATACGCTGAAAGACGGCAGCCCGATTAACAGGAAAAAAAGCTGTGATTCTTAATTATTGATACAATAGAGGCAAAAGCCACATGACGCAAAAACTCCACACTCTCTCCTGCAATTATAGTCGGTAGTAAGACAATCGAATTCGCACTCTTTTTGTTACAAAACAATCCGAATTAGGGTCATGAACCTGACTGTATGAACTTCAGAAGTAGGTCATTCCTTAGGACCCGATTTATATACACTATCTACTGTTACTTAAGTTTAAAACTTGACAAGGTACTTAATTGTTTTAGATACTTGAATGTTTGTTTCTATTTCAAAGTTAAGAAATGCTCTGGTATTAACCTAACTCGCTTTCATGCAAAATTACGCGTGAACTTCTTTACTTAACATTTCATTTTAATGTATAAACATACTTTACATTTCATTTTAATGTATAAATCAGAACACTTCAATCTTCAAAGGTACACGTTCAAAGATATATCAATGTTAAAAAAAACAATACAAGAAAACACAATATTAATTTAAAACATATCTTAAGAGAAAAACAAAATAATTGTCAAGTTGAATGAAAACATAAATAAATCACTTTAAAATGTTGTTAACACATTATTGTCGCTAAAAATGATGTGCGGAAAAGTCTGTCTACCAAGCGTGTAATCGTCATTACCATTCTCTTCATTTTGTTTTTTCACTGCTTTCTTTTCATCACAGAAAGAAAGTCTTTGCTTTCAATGACATGCTTATGTAATTGTATAATGGCTGGGGAAAGTTTTAAAATGTGCATAACATCCTCTTAATATTGAATAATGTCCTTTTCATTTACTGCTTTCAAAATATCTTCAAAGTAAAAAAACAGTTTGATATTCTTCATCATTAGTGTTCATAATACAGTCGTGTTGGTGTTGAGAAGGATGGTTTGTATGACATCCATAACAGTTCTTTCTCACTGTGTTCTTTCTCGCTGTCATTCCTTTTACTTCACACAATACTTTCGAATATAGAAAGTCAAAATATGAATTCATCAACATCACATTTGCAGATGGTTAAATGCAATGATCAGTTGGTGGAGTTGAAAATTCTTCTTCATCGACATTGACCGTCATTTGAATCACAGCTTTTATCATCATTCATTATATCCTCGGATAATGTATTGAGACAAGAAATTCTACATGTACGATGTGCTCTTTTTGTGTGGTGAAGAGGTTCTGAGTGAACGTTGAAAATTTTACAGTATTTATATTTCACACAACTTTCAATATTCTAACGGTCACCTTTAGTTTTTCCGCCTATCTGATCAACACCTTCATCATGGAGGTCGCCATGATTGAACAACGGTTGTGGATAAAAAGTTTTCCAAGTGTTCCAAGATTGACCAATGCCATTTTGTGAAATATTGCTTTTTTAACTGTCCTATGATTTTTTAAAAATGAACAACTTGGTGAATGCAATCTGTGTTCTATTAATGGATCATATTATCGTCGTTTTTTTCCCACTTGAGTAGTCTAAAGGCACATGAAAAACACTCTACTGTGTCATTTTTACCTGTAAATTAGAATATCCAGCTGATGAAAGCTGGATCTTGTTAGACTGCATTTGAGGCGGCCACAATCAAATCTGTTTAAACGATCTTCAAAACACATCAATGGTGATGACTGAAAGTCCAACTCTATTAATTGTTTTGTTGACATGACGACAGTCCGTTTAAGAATGATGACAAAAATTGTATACTCTCTTTTAAATTACACGGGTTTTCAAACTCTTTTAACTGAATGTGAATTTCTTTCGTTCCTTTTTTTTCAAACACACTTTGATTTGATGTCGTTTTCTTTTTAACACCATCATAAAGCCGGCTTCTAAATTACATGTTATTATTTTAGTCCCCGGTAGCCATGTATTTTTTTTTTCAAATCCCTCTTCATTCATCTCATTATTCTTTTGTAAAAGTTGTGCTTGAGCCATTTTAAATTCGAAGAAAAACAGCCACATGTATTGAATACTTTAAAGTCACTGAGTTGGTAATGAAAGGACAAAATAATATTCGTTTTGTATACACATCAAACACTTGAAAAAAAAATGCTACGTACACCTCATCTCAGCTCTTTATGTTATTTAAAAAAAAAAACACCAAACGATCAATGCTTTTGTTATCCTTTCTTTATAAGCACTTAAAACAAAAGCATGCCGTCAATGAAAGAACAACACAACATTAACCTTATCTGATATAAACAATAAATAATCAAGAACAATACAACATTCACCTTATCTGATCCATAGGAGTTCCACCGCATCACATTCATGCACATTTACGACACCTTAAAGACGTCCAAATAGTCCATAATTTTAATTTCTAATTGTTCAACTGCACTGACACAGTCATTGCTATGTATGAGGTTGTCTTTGACAGTATGTAGTTGATTTACACTCCCCTCCCTTAACATTTTTTACAAGCCGGTCAGCAATGCCTGTTTTTTCTTCTACAGACACATGATTTTGATGCACAGAAACTTTTCTTACATTCAAGACCAAAAGTCCAAAAGCTTAACGGATTTATTTTTTTTCTCAAAATTTTCAGGTGTGTCCCATACAATTTCTAATTCATTGCTTTTTATTGCCCAGCCATGATTGATCTGGGTATATAACATTAGAAGAGAGACACTGATCCCATACTTTGACTACCCAGCAACATCTCTTCCAGTGAAGAGATCCCCAAAGGATCTGAATCTGCTCTGAAAAACAAAGTCTTATTTTCTAACAAATAAATCATGATTAGCATAAGGTGAAATATCTTCACTTTTGAAATGAGCAAATACAGATTCTGAACTGTTCAAAATGTAAATGTTTGAAAAAAGCATACTTGTATTTCCTAAAGTATTATGTGCAAACTAGAAGAATAAATGACAGAAATCCGTCCATGTAATTTTATATTATAAGTATCTTTAATCTTTGACTTATTTGACACAAACATTTTACCATTTTCTGTAGCTATAGCTCTAGGTAGTGAAATAAATTGTTTAAGGTCTTGAACAGGAAGATTTTGCTGATTTGGCCACTCCATGATTATTTTTGTGATTTTAACTTCTTGCTGTTTATATTTAAGAGATTTCTTATAACTGGAAGCACTAGCTTTTTTTTGGTTTTTACCAAAATCTGTAAGTCTTAACACTTTTTGTTTAGGAAATAAATATTTGGATTGACAAACAGAATTTTTATATATTGCTTAAAGTGGGAGTCTGCTTTGGAATGGATGCTCAGCAAGTTTTCAACTTGTGCAATTGAACCTCTCTTCAAGTGTTTGATGTGTATACAAAACGAATATTGTTTTGTACTTTTATTACCAACTCAGTGACTTTAAAGTATCCAATACATGTGGCTGTTTTTCTGCGACTTGAAAATGGCTCAACTTTTACAAAAGAATAATGAGATAAATGAAGAGGGATTTGAAAAAATTACAAGGCGTACTTTACATCAAATCAAAGTGTGTTTGGAAAAAAAGAGTATACAATTTTTGTCATCATTCTTAAACGGATTGTCATCATGTCAACAAAACAATTAATAGAGTTGGACTTTCAGTCATCACCATTGATATGTTTTGAAGATCGTTTATACAGATTTGATTTGTGGCCGCCTCAAATGCAACCTAACAAGTTTCAGCTTTCATCAGCTGGATATTTTAATTTACGGGTAAAAATGACACAGTGGAGTGTTTTTCATGTGCCTTTAGACTACACAAGTGGGGGTAAAAAGAAACGGTCAGATGATCCATTTATAGAACACAGATTGCATTCACCAAGTTGTTCATTTTTGAAAATCATTGGACAGTTAAAAAAGCAATATTTCACAAAATGGCATTGATCAATCTTGGAACCCTTGGAAAACTTTGATCCACAACCGTTGTTCAATCATGGCGACCTCCATCATGAAGGTGTTGATCAGATAGGCGGGAAAAATAAAAGTGACCGTTAGAATTCAAAAAGAAAAACAAAGAAAAGTAAAAAAGTGATCGATAGAATTTGAAAGTTGTGTGAAATTTAAAATTTTTGCCTGAGCGTAGTCCTGTGAGAACTCTGTGTTTTGAGCCATATTCCTCTTGTCGATGGAACAGAAATAAATGAAAAGAAAGAGAATCGTTTTATTTAATCCAGTATGATACTCGGGGACCACCGTCCGCCAATCAAAAATGTTGACGGCTTGCTTGACAAGACTACCCTATCTATCGAATGCTAGCGAAAATAAACGAACTATATCACGTTATACAATTTAGTTTTCGTTACTTCCGATAGCGTGGTAATGCACCGGGTTTATCTGTCATCCTCCCGAAAACGACCGAACCGTATTCGTCAAAGACCGTCTACCAATATTATTAATATGATGTGACCTCCGAGTGTCGTATTTACATTCCATTGCGTAATGTATTATCAAACTAACGGTTAAGCTGGTATACTAACGTGCGACCACTGTACCAAATGAGGCGCGAATCGCCTTCGGGCGTTTCTGTTTACCTGATCACAAATGTGGCCTGATCATAAATGTGGTAGGTGGTATTTTGACTCACTATATACTACTCACGTACATATCCCATCGTGTTCAGTCGTACAAATGAACTGCTGGGTGATAACGTTAATTTATTCAATTGCGATAGTGTTTTGTTGAGTTGTAAAACTATCATGCTTGATTGGTAAAACGCGCTGTTCTGTGTTGATACTGTTATGTATGGAACGCCATGACCGTCTTATTATGACTTATTTGCTTATATGCGGTATTTATTTCATTATATGTGGTAGATATTTCATTATGTGCAGTAGAAATTTCATTATGTGTGGTATTAGTTTCTTTATATGCTATACATTCTTGGTTATATGTAGTAGAACTATTCTTATATATGGTGGTACTGCCTTTGTTTGTGGTACAAAGACCAATATATGCAGTAGATTTGTTATTGTGTGTAGTAGATAAAACGTTATACGTGGTGCTTTTTACATTATATGATGTGCAAAATGGAATATATGTAGTAGTCACTGTTCCCATTATGTGTGGTGCTTTTTACCTTATATGCAGTAGAAATCACATTATATGTCGTACTTTCGTTTATATACGCTGTAGATATCTACCGCATATAATGAAATAACTACCGCATATAAGCAAACAAGTCATGATAAGACGGTCATGGCGTTCCATAGACTAGTGTTTGACTAGTTCGACTTGTATACTTGATTGAACCATTTGCTGCATTGCTAGGTACTAAATAGTAAAATCTTACTTAATTTTGTTTCTCATTTCGCCACTTTGGGGCGCTGGGCTTGAAATCACTCTTTATAACTAATTGAAGTCTGATTTTTATGCATTTTTTTTGCATTCTGTTCCTTGGTGACGTCAATTTGAAACAACACTAAAAAAATAATGCGATATTTCATGAAAATGATAGTAATTCGATGCATTATTAATTTGTAATAATGTTGAGTGTCATATCGCATTGTCGTGTGTCATTTTATATTGTTGTGTGTCGTTTGCAATTGTTGTTTATCTATTACAATTGCCGTTTGTCTCCATCATAAAGCAACACACACATATAACGTTGCAGTACCTGAAGTCCGTAAAAAAGTGTTCAAGTTTGCGACTACATAACAGACAGGTAATACTCAAAAGTTTTCTTCTTGTTAAAAAGTCTGCTTAAACATTGCGACAAAAATGTTTGAAAGATCGCTGTTTACAGTATTCAACAAGCCAGTGAACGAAGAAATATGATTTTCGAATCATGCGACTCGTGAACTGAATTGAATTGCTTTCGCGAAAACCGAATCGGATGATATCGCGACTACATAACTGACAGGTAATACTCCAAAATATTCTTTTGGGTAAAAAGTCTGCTTAAACATTGCGACAAAAATCTTTGAAAGATCGCAGTTAACAATATTCAACAAGCCATTGAACGAAGAAATATGCTTTTCGAATCATGCGACTTGTGAACTGAATGGATTTGCTTTCGCGAAAACCGATGATATTGCGATAGCGATTCTAGTTATAGATGATATTTTACTGTGCTTCCGTGATAAAATTTCAGTTTATACTCATGCTTCTGATATTTGCTAAAAAAAAAACATTGTATTTGAACTAGTCGTTTATAAAGCTAAAGGTTTCATATCATTTTCTTTTCATTATCATCCATGATCTTGTGCCATGTTTTGACCTTTCCATTGTTTTATTATTAATATTTTTTGCTATTGAAATTTCAAGTTTTTCTGATATCTTTTAGTCTTTAACAAACCGAATGTTTCATGTTCATATCATCTTATTAGTGTGGCAAAGTGCTTGTATTTTATTAATTTCTGAAAGATGTACAAACAGCATAATGAACTTGTTTAATATACTAATTGTGATGTTATAATATTATTCAGAAAAGAAGCTAGTTTCTAGAGATTAAATGTGTGGAAGTGTGATGGTAGTAATTCACATGATGAACAGATTTTATCTATCTAACACCTTTAACCCCAGTTCTTTATGACCGATGCGTGATTTATTCCCTTATCTGTGAAGTTTGAGTTTTTGGGGTTTTTTTAGTTTAGTTTTTTAGTTTAGTATGAGTGTGAAACCGCATGCGATGATATTTTGGGGTTGTGGAGGTGTGTTTGGCTTGCTTTGTAGCCGTGGGTAGCAATTATACTCGCGTGAGCGAGCAATTGATATCACGGGGATATGAAATGAGACCTGTTATCAACTTATCAGTATAGATCACCTCGTTGTGTTCCAGAAGTATCATTTCCAACACTACTGAAAGTATCGTAATACTGAAAGTGACCGCTAAATCAGGTCGATCGCGTTATACAGGTGGCCGCTAAAACAGGTTCAACTGCATAATTATAATGTGTGTGTATACGATTGTCTGATATAACATAAAAATGTGCCCGACATGCTGGCGACTAAATGGACTAAATAGTGTCATTATGCCATGCTTGGCTCTTTTTATAATTTATAGCTTGAATCTACAATATGTTACATGTGTATATTACAAAATACATCCATGGTCAAAGTTACACGACTCTATATCTCAGTCCTCTTTCTCTCTCTCTCTCTCTCTCTGTTTGTTTCACTTCATTCTCTCTCTATTTTGCACATTTTCTCATTTCTTACCTCTTTATGTCCTAAATGAGTCCCTTCCGTTTATATTCTTATTACTTCACCATAGCATTGACCAGAACGAACGATGCATTCTTCCATAACAACATGTTTATCCATCCCCCCATGTGAATAAAGATATGTTCACCGTCCCCAGTGGTTAAGTTGTTAGAGCGTGCGCCTCGGGAACGGGGGTCGCTGGTTCGAACCCCGACCGCGACATACAAAAGTCGTAAAAAAATGGTACAGGTAGCTTCCTGCTTGGCGCTCAGCATATATACAGGTTGTTCCAGGACTGGTTGACCGGTGTTGTATAATTCATGGCGTAT